>CM033988.1:21259563-21859563 GCA_019706035.1 Raphanus raphanistrum subsp. raphanistrum | reverse complement strand
AATTGGGGCTCGGAACATCAAGGTCTTGTGCAAGATCTGGTGTGAGCTCGACGAGGAAGTCGGCGAGGACTTGAGATTTGGTGGCTGTTCGGCATTTGTACGTAATGTCGAGCTCACTCAGTTCGATTGCCCACTTGGTCAACCGGCCAGCTCTGTTGGGATTTTGCAGCACGGTGCGGAGCGGTTGGTCGGTCAGAACTTCAATTGAGTGTGACTGGAAGTAGGGTCGTAGTTTCCTCGCAGAGTCGACGACGGCCAGAGCCAGTTTCTCAAGGGTTGGGTACCTGGTCTCCGGGCCGGTCATCCGTCTGCTCGTGTAAAAAATCGGACGCTGCTCGCCACGATCCTCCTTGATTAAGACACTGCTGACGGCTGCCGAGGAGACAGCGATATAGAGAGACAAAACGTCTCCTTCGTCTGGCTTGGCCAAGACGGGAGGAGTCGTCAGGTATTGCTTGAGTTGGACGAACGCGTCTTCGCATTTATCATCCCAGATGAACTTCTTGTTCCCTCGGAGGAGATCATAGAAGGGAAGACACTTGTCGGTAGATCGGGAGATGAAGCGATTAAGGGCGGCGATGCGTCCTGTTAGTCGCTGAACTTCGCGGCAGTTTTTCGGACTGGGGAGATTCAGGACTGCTGAGATCTGTTTCGGGTTAGCCTCTATTCCTCGTTGCGTGACTATGTAACCAAGGAATTCGCCCGAGGAGACTCCAAATGTGCACTTTGCGGGATTCAACTTCATCCCGTACTTGTTTAGGATCGCGAAGCATTCCTTCAAGTGTGCTAGATGGTCGTCGGCTCGGAGGGATTTGACGAGCATATCGTCGATATAAACTTCCATTGTTTTCCCTAACTGGTCGGCGAACATCCTGTTAACAAGCCTCTGGTAGGTTGCCCCGGCGTTTTTCAACCCGAATGGCATCACCTTATAACAGTAGGTTCCTCGGTCAGTGATGAAGGCGGTTTTCTCCTGGTCGTCCGGGTGCATCAAAATCTGGTTATAGCCCGAGAAGGCATCCATAAACGTCAGCATCTCGTTGCCGGCCGTCGATTCGACTAGGCGATCGATGCTAGGCAACGGGTAGCTGTCCTTAGGACATGCTTTGTTGAGGTCGGTAAAATCGACGCAGATGCGCCCTTTACCGTTCTTCTTCTTAACGACCACCGGGTTGGCTAGCCATTCCGGGTAACGAACTTCAGTGATCGAGCCGGCACCGAGTAGACGCTCGACTTCTTCAGCGACTGCTTTGGATCGCTCTGGTCCCAACTTTCTTCTCTTCTGCCGGATGGGTTTGAAGTTGGGATCAACGTTGAGTTCGTGGGTCGTGATAGCTGGATCGATTCCCTTCATATCAGACATTGTCCAGGCGAACGTGGATAGGTTTTGCTTAAGGAACTCGAGAATCTTCTGCTGCATTTCGTCGGGTAAAAATGCGCCTACTCGGACTGTTTTGCTTGGGTCCGAGTCGTCAACTGGTACTTCGAGAACTTCTTCCTTTTGCGGGCAAACTTTGCTCGCGGGGGGAGAGACTGAGTTGACGAGTGATTGAGAGCGCTGAATTTTAACCGTGGCGATTAAGAGATCTCGCGCTGCCTGCTGATCGCCTTTCAGAGTCTTGATTGATCCGTCTGACCCTGGGAATTTAACACACTGGTGGTACGTTGATGCGATTGCTCGCATCGAATGCAACCATGGGGTGCCAAGTATAACGTGGTAAGGAGCTTTAGAGCCGACCACAGAGAACTTGACCGTTCGCGTGACTCCGCATGCATGAACCGAGAGGCGGATTGTGCCCGCGATTACCTCTGACGAACCGTTGAATCCCGTCAGGGTCCGAGTAGAAGGCTAGACGTCATTGAGGTCAATTCCCATCTTGACGAGGGTTTCGCGAAAGATGATATCGACCGAGCTCCCGGTATCGATAAGTACTTTCGTGACGTCGTACTTGTCGACGCCGAGCACGACGAGCAAAGGGTCGTTATGAGGGAGGTGCACGCCGAGTGTATCGTCAGACGAGAAGGTGATCGGCTGATCGTCTACTTGCTTCTGGGGCCACCGTTGGGAAGTGGTGGCTTGCCTTCGGTGGTCTTTGACTGCTCTTACCGAATCACCGCAGGGAGGCGATCCACCCATAATGACGTTTATCCGGGGACGAGTTTGTGCTCGCTTTGCGCGGAGCACATCACAGAGGTCGTTACTCGTTTCGGCAGTATCCCTTTTCTTGCGGTTAAGGGTTGTCCGCAGGTCGCCGATCTTCGCGTTGAGTTTGTCGCGCAGATCGCAGTTCGGCTTTTCGGCGGACTGCTTTAGGGAGGATTCTTGTGCTGAAGCTTTCGCGGCTCGATTCGAGTCGATCTTTCGGCGAAGATCGGTGGAGACTGGCGTTTCCTCGGTAGTGGGTCGGGACTTTTGCTCGAGGAAGGATCGGAGATCCGTAGTACCGTCTGGGGTTTCCATGTCGTCGTCCTCGTCGGACGAGGATCCCGGTTCGTTCCTTCTTTGAGGCTGGACGCGGATTACTTCAATGCGTTGGCGATTGGCGGGCTGATCGTCGTCCGCCGAGTCGTCGTCATCGTCGGTTTCGCGAGCAGCCTTCTCGGCATCCTTTGCCTGTTTGTCGTTTTTACGGTTTTTGCCTTGCGATTTTCGCTGAGCCTTCTTATCTTTGTTTCTGCTCCAGCTGTTTTCCCCTTTTGGTTTGGGTTTTGGCGGCTGGATCTTGTAGTCTCCGCTTTCGATCGAGGAGAGGAACTGGGCATAGAGAGATTTGCACTCGGTCGTGTCGTGTCCCTTCACGTCGTGATACTTGCAATGCTTCGTGAGATCGATGGGAGTTCTGGTCGGTCCTGGAGCTGAATCGACTTTAGCCACGACACCGGCGCTCGGGGTACAGGGAGACTCCTCTGGAGAGTCGGTCTCTCGCTGATAAACATTCCACTTTTTATCATGCATAACCATGGTTGAGACAGGGGCGTTGTTCTCATCCACGACGTAGAGGAGACCTCCTTTTTTGCTGCTGTTATCAGCTGGTCCGTGCTGGCGCGGCTCTGGCCGAGCACCCGCACTTTTGGCTGCAACCGGCTTGGCGGCGTTCTGCTTCCGAATTATTGCCTTGGTATCTTCTTCCATTCGGATGAAGTTGTAAGATCGGGCGATAGCATCAGGGAGCGAAGTCGTAGGGTTGGAATACAGGTCCTTACGAAACTTCGAGTTGACGAGGAGCGTGTTCATCAAAGCGTCGATAGCGATGTGATCAGGGACGTCGACTCGGGAAACGATCGTCTTGAACTTTTCCATGTAGTCCTTGAGGCTTTGGTCTTTCGCTTGTGCCATATTCCAAAGGCTGGAAGTGGTCGCTGCTCGCTTGGCGAACATGATGTAGGTCTTGAGGAATACTGCTGAGAGGTCCCGAAAACTGCGAATCGAGTTCTCGCCAAGCTGCGAGAACCAGGTTAGCGCTTGCTCGTTGAGCGTTTCGACGAAGAGCTGACAGTATCCTGCGTCCTTCTCTTCGTCGGAAAGGCGAGCTCTGGCCATAGCTATGTTGAAGGCTGTCAGATGTTCGACAGGGTCGCCACCGGGCTTGTACTCGGGGAGGCGGAGCTTTTCTATTTTGCGGAGCTGGACCCTGGTTAGCTCGCTGGCGAAGGGCGAACGCGAAGTGGAGGCGATGACGCTGTCGATCTGGGGGGCTGCGCTCGTCGCTTGGTGGATCTGCGAGCTCATTTGTTGAAGGCTGAGTTTGAGCTCGGCGATTTCGCGAATCGTCGTTTGGTCTGCTGTCATCGGAGTAGGGAGTACGGCAGGAGGGCCGTTAGAGTTAGACTCGTCCACGGCGCGGTCTTCCGCCGGAGTTGGAGGAAAAAGATGCCGGCAGACGGGCTGGGAACGGTTTGTCGGTCCAGCAGGAGCGGTGAGGGCAGCTACGAGAGCGGCGAGCTGTTCGTTCGTCGTTTTCTGGACTTCCTCGTGATGCGCCAGGCGAGCCATCACGGAGCTCATGAAGTCCGACGAGAGGAAAGGAGGAGGAGGCGGAGGCGTAAGCTCGGGCACTTCGCCGGAAGTGCCAGGGTTCGAGTCACCAATCGTCATACTGGTCTAAGAAACGTTACTCTGATCGACCCCACGGTGGGCGCCAATTGTTTGAGGTGAGTTTGGTCGAATGAAAGTAAAAGAACTCAAGAGTGGGATGAACAGAGACGTTTTATTAGAGTAGGAATCACGAGGGTACAAGAGTAAGAAAGCCGGCTAGTCGATGCTCGGTGAGCTCCTAGCCGGAAGTACAAGAGAAAGCGGCGAGATACAAAGAGAGTAAAGGAAACCCTAGTTCTTGCCGCAAGTCTAAGTGTCTAAGTGGTGATACCCTTCCTTCTTGTCCTCAACTCCTTATATAGTCTCCTAGATCGGTTAGTCTCGACCTAATTCGCCTCCCTTTGGTCATGGGCTTTTCGATGTACAGGCCCAATCGGGATGACTGCTCGGCCCGAGCTGTTTGGTTGCTCGCTTCGGCTGCTCGTCCTCTAGCTAAAGTAGTCACGAGCCGAGTCGGGGTTAGTCGAGGAGCCGACGCCGAGCCGACCGATCCCTCCTTGATGGTAATGGGCCTCCTGTTCGCTGGGCCTTGTGGGTGGTGACAATCCATCCCCAACAACTATCATCATAATTTTTCAGTGTATACATAAATAGTGATTGACATCTTAGATGAAAATATAATTTCAAATAGAAGACATATAACATCAGATTTATTAGGAAATATTATATTAAATTATATATCATTATCTGTCTCGTTTTTATTTTAACAATCTTTTACTGAACGCATTGGTTTTCCAACTGAGTGAAAATTTATAAAGATTCATTCAGAATGAGATTCACATGATGTTCCGTTCATAATGCATATATGCCCGATCCATGAATTGTGACTATAGAAAATTTAATGACAGTTAAATTAATATGTTTGTTAATCATAATGGTACAAGCATTAAATATTTTAAGCAGTTTGAGAGATTGAGACACAATGAGCCCATAAATCATCGCTTTTCTTCAAATACTGTGTTTCGTGGGAGACTAAAAGCGGCCTATCAGCAATATATTTGATAAGAGTATCGTGACACATTTTTCCTTCTTGGAAAAGATCATGGCAACATGCATCAGTGATGGTTCCATTTTCAAAGACAACACCAATTACATCCAACGCACATTTTGGACTGATTTTAAGAAGACATGTATCCCATAGTGATTTTGCTTCAGCGTCTTCAACGGAGAATGCAGGAACGAACACACAAATAAAAACGAGAGCAGTGATTACGACTGTAGTTCGGGAGGTGGTGTAAGACATTATGCTACTGTTTCAGAAATATGTGACAAATGTTATTTATTTAATATATTAAATTGTTTGTATTTGGTATTTCGGATAAAAAATTTCTCTCATATTTATAATGAATTCAACACTCAAACAAAAGCTAAAACGTATTTTCAAGTAAACATTAAAATTAATTAATGCTGATTAACGTTAATAAAAATGTGACCCTCATTATGAGTTTTCTCTATCATATTTAGAATATTTAGAAAAGCTGATATGCTTATTATTTAAAATAAATTCAATCAAAATAATATATTTTTACCTTATTTATATATTTTAAGTTATTTGTTATTATAATAACCTACTAATCCAATTTAACAGTTTTTACATGTTATCTATTTTCTGTAAATGTTAATTTTCTGCACAATTTTAGGGAAACTCGTGTTTTAGAATGTGAATTTAATCAAGTTTATATTTTCATTTATCAGATATCTTTATTTATTTAGAATTTAAAACGTAATAAATTCTGATAACTAAACGATAACTAGTATATAAATTATGTAAATATAACTGTACCTAAATAAGATTGTAACTTACATTAAAACGATATTTTGATTAAACTAATCAATAGAATAAATAATCGGCCAAAATTTAATGATTCTAATGTATTAAAAATATTCAAACCAAATCTTCAAATTGTAAGAATAATAAAAAAAAAATTGTTCACTGTGTTAAATATTTTTTTCCAAATTTTTTGAGATCAATCTAAAACTCAAATCCATATTCTCAATCCTAATATAATTGACTTAAGTTTTTATCATATATGTGCTAGTCATGGGATATTTTAACTTCCCATGATTAGATTCAGTCTCATTGTTTTCTATATAAATAATCGTTTTAACAAAATAAGACGATAATAAGAGTATTCGAACTACCGTTTTTGCCAAATAATTATTTTAACTTGTACAATTAAACTCTGAGATTCAAAATGTGAAATATTAGATATTACTTTTAGATTCAAATTTTCAACTATCATCATAATTTTTCAGTGTATACATAAATAGTGATTGACATCTTAGATGAAAATATAATTTCAAATAGAAGACATATAACATCAGATTTATTAGGAAATATTATATTAAATTATATATCATTATCTGTCTCGTTTTTATTTTAACAATCTTTTACTGAACGCATTGGTTTTCCAACTGAGTGAAAATTTATAAAGATTCATTCAGAATGAGATTCACATGATGTTCCGTTCATAATGCATATATGCCCGATCCATGAATTGTGACTATAGAAAATTTAATGACAGTTAAATTAATATGTTTGTTAATCATAATGGTACAAGCATTAAATATTTTAAGCAGTTTGAGAGATTGAGACACAATGAGCCCATAAATCATCGCTTTTCTTCAAATACTGTGTTTCGTGGGAGACTAAAAGCGGCCTATCAGCAATATATTTGATAAGAGTATCGTGACACATTTTTCCTTCTTGGAAAAGATCATGGCAACATGCATCAGTGATGGTTCCATTTTCAAAGACAACACCAATTACATCCAACGCACATTTTGGACTGATTTTAAGAAGACATGTATCCCATAGTGATTTTGCTTCAGCGTCTTCAACGGAGAATGCAGGAACGAACGCACAAATAAAAACGAGAGCAGTGATTACGACTGTAGTTCGGGAGGTGGTGTAAGACATTATGCTACTGTTTCAGAAATATGTGACAAATGTTATTTATTTAATATATTAAATTGTTTGTATTTGGTATTTCAGATAAAAAATTTCTCTCATATTTATAATGGATTCAACACTCAAACAAAAGCTAAAACGTATTTTCAAGTAAACATTAAAATTAATTAATGCTGATTAACGTTAATAAAAATGTGACCCTCATTATGAGTTTTCTCTATCATATTTAGAATATTTAGAAAAGCTGATATGCTTATTATTTAAAATAAATTCAATCAAAATAATATATTTTTACCTTATTTATATATTTTAAGTTATTTGTTATTATAATAACCTACTAATCCAATTTAACAGTTTTTACATGTTATCTATTTTCTGTAAATGTTAATTTTCTGCACAATTTTAGGGAAACTCGTGTTTTAGAATGTGAATTTAATCAAGTTTATATTTTTATTTATCAGATATCTTTATTTATTTAGAATTTAAAACGTAATAAATTCTGATAACTAAACGATAACTAGTATATAAATTATGTAAATATAACTGTACCTAAATAAGATTGTAACTTACATTAAAACGATATTTTGATTAAACTAATCAATAGAATAAATAATCGGCCAAAATTTAATGATTCTAATGTATTAAAAATATTCAAACCAAATCTTCAAATTGTAAGAATAATAAAAAAAATTGTTCACTGTGTTAAATATTTTTTTCCAAATTTTTTGAGATCAATCTAAAACTCAAATCCATATTCTCAATCCTAATATAATTGACTTAAGTTTTTATCATATATGTGCTAGTCATGGGATATTTTAACTTCCCATGATTAGATTCAGTCTCATTGTTTTCTATATAAATAATCGTTTTAACAAAATAAGACGATAATAAGAGTATTCGAACTACCGTTTTTGCCAAATAATTATTTTAACTTGTACAATTAAACTCTGAGATTCAAAATGTGAAATATTAGATATTACTTTTAGATTCAAATTTTCAACTATCATCATAATTTTTCAGTGTATACATAAATAGTGATTGACATCTTAGATGAAAATATAATTTCAAATAGAAGACATATAACATCAGATTTATTAGGAAATATTATATTAAATTATATATCATTATCTGTCTCGTTTTTATTTTAACAATCTTTTACTGAACGCATTGGTTTTCCAACTGAGTGAAAATTTATAAAGATTCATTCAGAATGAGATTCACATGATGTTCCGTTCATAATGCATATATGCCCGATCCATGAATTGTGACTATAGAAAATTTAATGACAGTTAAATTAATATGTTTGTTAATCATAATGGTACAAGCATTAAATATTTTAAGCAGTTTGAGAGATTGAGACACAATGAGCTCATAAATCATCGCTTTTCTTCAAATACTGTGTTTCGTGGGAGACTAAAAGCGGCCTATCAGCAATATATTTGATAAGAGTATCGTGACACATTTTTCCTTCTTGGAAAAGATCATGGCAACATGCATCAGTGATGGTTCCATTTTCAAAGACAACACCAATTACATCCAACGCACATTTTGGACTGATTTTAAGAAGACATGTATCCCATAGTGATTTTGCTTCAGCGTCTTCAACGGAGAATGCAGGAACGAACGCACAAATAAAAACGAGAGCAGTGATTACGACTGTAGTTCGGGAGGTGGTGTAAGACATTATGCTACTGTTTCAGAAATATGTGACAAATGTTATTTATTTTATATACTAAATTGTTTGTATTTGGTATTTCAGATAAAAATTTCTCTCATATTTATAATGGATTCAACACTCAAACAAAAGCTAAAACGTATTTTCAAGTAAACATTAAAATTAATTAATGCTGATTAACGTTAATAAAAATGTGACCCTCATTATGAGTTTTCTCTATCATATTTAGAATATTTAGAAAAGCTGATATGCTTATTATTTAAAATAAATTCAATCAAAATAATATATTTTTACCTTATTTATATATTTTAAGTTATTTGTTATTATAATAACCTACTAATCCAATTTAACAGTTTTTACATGTTATCTATTTTCTGTAAATGTTAATTTTCTGCACAATTTTAGGGAAACTCGTGTTTTAGAATGTGAATTTAATCAAGTTTATATTTTCATTTATCAGATATCTTTATTTATTTAGAATTTAAAACGTAATAAATTCTGATAACTAAACGATAACTAGTATATAAATTATGTAAATATAACTGTACCTAAATAAGATTGTAACTTACATTAAAACGATATTTTGATTAAACTAATCAATAGAATAAATAATCGGCCAAAATTTAATGATTCTAATGTATTAAAAATATTCAAACCAAATCTTCAAATTGTAAGAATAATAAAAAAAAATTGTTCACTGTGTTAAATATTTTTTTCCAAATTTTTGAGATCAATCTAAAACTCAAATCCATATTCTCAATCCTAATATAATTGACTTAAGTTTTTATCATATATGTGCTAGTCATGGGATATTTTAACTCTCATGATTAGATTCAGTCTCATTGTTTTCTATATAAATAATCGTTTTAACAAAATAAGACGATAATAAGAGTATTCGAACTACCGTTTTTGCCAAATAATTATTTTAACTTGTACAATTAAACTCTGAGATTCAAAATGTGAAATATTAGATATTACTTTTAGATTCAAATTTTCAACTATCATCATAATTTTTCAGTGTATACATAAATAGTGATTGACATCTTAGATGAAATTATAATTTCAAATAGAGGACATATAACATCAGATTTATTAGGAAATATTATATTAAATTATATATCATTATCTGTCTCGTTTTTATTTTAACAATCTTTTACTGAACGCATTGGTTTTCCAACTGAGTGAAAATTTATAAAGATTCATTCAGAATGAGATTCACATGATGTTCCGTTCATAATGCATATATGCCCGATCCATGAATTGTGACTATAGAAAATTTAATGACAGTTAAATTAATATGTTTGTTAATCATAATGGTACAAGCATTAAATATTTTAAGCAGTTTGAGAGATTGAGACACAATGAACCCATAAATCATCGCTTTTCTTCAAATACTGTGTTTCGTGGGAGACTAAAAGCGGCCTATCAGCAATATATTTGATAAGAGTATCGTGACACATTTTTCCTTCTTGGAAAAGATCATGGCAACATGCATCAGTGATGGTTCCATTTTCAAAGACAACACCAATTACATCCAACGCACATTTTGGACTGATTTTAAGAAGACATGTATCCCATAGTGATTTTGCTTCAGCGTCTTCAACGGAGAATGCAGGAACGAACGCACAAATAAAAACGACAGCAGTGATTACGACTGTAGTTCGGGAGGTGGTGTAAGACATTATGCTACTGTTTCAGAAATATGTGACAAATGTTATTTATTTAATATATTAAATTGTTCGTATTTGGTATTTCAGATAAAAAATTTCTCTCATATTTATAATGGATTCAACACTCAAACAAAAGCTAAAACGTATTTTCAAGTAAACATTAAAATTAATTAATGCTGATTAACGTTAATAAAAATGTGACCCTCATTATGAGTTTTCTCTATCATATTTAGAATATTTAGAAAAGCTGATATGTTTATTATTTAAAATAAATTCAATCAAAATAATATATTTTTACCTTATTTATATATTTTAAGTTATTTGTTATTATAATAACCTACTAATCCAATTTAACAGTTTTTACATGTTATCTATTTTCTGTAAATGTTAATTTTCTGCACAATTTTAGGGAAACTCGTGTTTTAGAATGTGAATTTAATCAAGTTTATATTTTCATTTATCAGATATCTTTATTTATTTAGAATTTAAAACGTAATAAATTCTGATAACTAAACGATAACTAGTATATAAATTATGTAAATATAACTGTACCTAAATAAGATTGTAACTTACATTAAAACGATATTTTGATTAAACTAATCAATAGAATAAATAATGGGCCAAAATTTAATGATTCTAATGTATTAAAAATATTCAAACCAAATCTTCAAATTGTAAGAATAATAAAAAAATTGTTCACTGTGTTAAATATTTTTTTCCAAATTTTTTGAGATCAATCTAAAACTCAAATCCATATTTTCAATCCTAATATAATTGACTTAAGTTTTAATCATATTTTTGCTAGTCATGGGATATTTTAACTCTCATGATTAGATTCAGTCTCATTATTTTCTATTTAAATGATCGTTTTAACAAAATAAGACGATAATAAGAGTATTTGAACTACTGTTTTTGCCAAATAATTATTTTAACTTGTACAATTAAACTCTGAGCTTCATAATGTGAAATATTAGATATTACTTTTAGATTCAAATTTTCAACTATCATCATAATTTTTCAGTGTATACATAAATAGTGATTGACATCTTAGATGAAATTATAATTTCAAATAGAAGACATATAACATCAGATTTATTAGGAAATATTATATTAAATTATATATCATTATTTGTCTCGTTTTTATTTTAACAATCTTTTACTGAACGCATTGGTTTTCCAATTGAGTGAAAATTTATAAAGATTCATTCAGAATGAGATTCACATGATGTTCCGTTCATAATGCATATATGCCCGATCCATGAATTGTGACTATAGAAAATTTAATGACAGTTAAATTAATATGTTTGTTAATCATAATGGTACAAGCATTAAATATTTTAAGCAGTTTGAGAGATTGAGACACAATGAGCCCATAAATCATCGCTTTTCTTCAAATACTGTGTTTCGTGGGAGACTAAAAGCGGCCTATCAGCAATATATTTGATAAGAGTATCGTGACACATTTTTCCTTCTTGGAAAAGATCATGGCAACATGCATCAGTGATGGTTCCATTTTCAAAGACAACACCAATTACATCCAACGCACATTTTGGACTGATTTTAAGAAGACATGTATCCCATAGTGATTTTGCTTCAGCGTCTTCAACGGAGAATGCAGGAACGAACGCACAAATAAAAACGACAGCAGTGATTACGACTGTAGTTCGGGAGGTGGTGTAAGACATTATGCTACTGTTTCAGAAATATGTGACAAATGTTATTTATTTAATATATTAAATTGTTTGTATTTGGTATTTCAGATAAAAAAATTCTCTCATATTTATAATGGATTCAACACTCAAACAAAAGCTAAAACGTATTTTCAAGTAAACATTAAAATTAATTAATGCTGATTAACGTTAATAAAAATGTGACCCTCATTATGAGTTTTCTCTATCATATTTATAATATTTAGAAAAGCTGATATGCTTATTATTTAAAATAAATTCAATCAAAATAATATATTTTTACCTTATTTATATATTTTAAGTTATTTGTTATTATAATAACCTACTAATCCAATTTAACAGTTTTTACATGTTATCTATTTTCTGTAAATGTTTATTTTCTGCACAATTTTAGGGAAACTCGTGTTTTAGAATGTGAATTTAATCAAGTTTATATTTTCATTTATCAGATATCTTTATTTATTTAGAATTTAAAACGTAATAAATTCTGATAACTAAACGATAACTAGTATATAAATTATGTAAATATAACTGTACCTAAATAAGATTGTAACTTACATTAAAACGATATTTTGATTAAACTAATCAATAGAATAAATAATCGGCCAAAATTTAATGATTCTAATGTATTAAAAATATTCAAACCAAATCTTCAAATTGTAAGAATAATAAAAAAAAATTGTTCACTGTGTTAAATATTTTTTTCCAAATTTTTTGAGATCAATCTAAAACTCAAATCCATATTCTCAATCCTAATATAATTGACTTAAGTTTTTATCATATATGTGCTAGTCATGGGATATTTTAACTCTCATGATTAGATTCAGTCTCATTGTTTTCTATATAAATAATCGTTTTAACAAAATAAGACGATAATAAGAGTACAATTAAACTCTGAGATTCAAAATGTGAAATATTAGATATTACTTTTAGATTCAAATTTTCAACTATCATCATAATTTTTCAGTGTATACATAAATAGTGATTGACATCTTAGATAAAATTATAATTTCAAATAGAGGACATATAACATCAGATTTATTAGGAAATATTATATTAAATTATATATCATTATCTGTCTCGTTTTTATTTTAACAATCTTTTACTGAACGCATTGGTTTTCCAACTGAGTGAAAATTTATAAAGATTCATTCAGAATGAGATTCACATGATGTTCCGTTCATAATGCATATATGCCCGATCCATGAATTGTGACTATAGAAAATTTAATGACAGTTAAATTAATATGTTTGTTAATCATAATGGTACAAGCATTAAATATTTTAAGCAGTTTGAGAGATTGAGACACAATGAGCCCATAAATCATCGCTTTTCTTCAAATACTGTGTTTCGTGGGAGACTAAAAGCGGCCTATCAGCAATATATTTGATAAGAGTATCGTGACACATTTTTCCTTCTTGGAAAAGATCATGGCAACATGCATCAGTGATGGTTCCATTTTCAAAGACAACACCAATTACATCCAACGCACATTTTGGACTGATTTTAAGAAGACATGTATCCCATAGTGATTTTGCTTCAGCGTCTTCAACGGAGAATGCAGGAACGAACGCACAAATAAAAACGACAGCAGTGATTACGACTGTAGTTCGGGAGGTGGTGTAAGACATTATGCTACTGTTTCAGAAATATGTGACAAATGTTATTTATTTAATATATTAAATTGTTTGTATTTGGTATTTCAGATAAAAAATTTCTCTCATATTTATAATGGATTCAACACTCAAACAAAAGCTAAAACGTATTTTCAAGTAAACATTAAAATTAATTAATGCTGATTAACGTTAATAAAAATGTGACCCTCATTATGAGTTTTCTCTATCATATTTAGAATATTTAGAAAAGCTGATATGCTTATTATTTAAAATAAATTCAATCAAAATAATATATTTTTACCTTATTTATATATTTTAAGTTATTTGTTATTATAATAACCTACTAATCCAATTTAACAGTTTTTACATGTTATCTATTTTCTGTAAATGTTAATTTTCTGCACAATTTTAGGGAAACTCGTGTTTTAGAATGTGAATTTAATCAAGTTTATATTTTCATTTATCAGATATCTTTATTTATTTAGAATTTAAAACGTAATAAATTCTGATAACTAAACGATAACTAGTATATAAATTATGTAAATATAACTGTACCTAAATAAGATTGTAACTTACATTAAAACGATATTTTGATTAAACTAATCAATAGAATAAATAATCGGCCAAAATTTAATGATTCTAATGTATTAAAAATATTCAAACCAAATCTTCAAATTGTAAGAATAATAAAAAATTGTTCACTGTGTTAAATATTTTTTTCCAAATTTTTTGAGATCAATCTAAAACTCAAATCCATATTCTCAATCCTAATATAATTGACTTAAGTTTTAATCATATTTTTGCTAGTCATGGGATATTTTAACTCTCATGATTAGATTCAGTCTCATTATTTTCTATTTAAATGATCGTTTTAACAAAATAAGACGATAATAAGAGTATTTGAACTACTGTTTTTGCCAAATAATTATTTTAACTTGTACAATTAAACTCTGAGCTTCATAATGTGAAATATTAGATATTACTTTTAGATTCAAATTTTCAACTATCATCATAATTTTTCAGTGTATACATAAATAGTGATTGACATCTTAGATGAAATTATAATTTCAAATAGAAGACATATAACATCAGATTTATTAGGAAATATTATATTAAATTATATATCATTATCTGTCTCGTTTTTATTTTAACAATCTTTTACTGAACGCATTGGTTTTCCAATTGAGTGAAAATTTATAAAGATTCATTCAGAATGAGATTCACATGATGTTCCGTTCATAATGCATATATGCCCGATCCATGAATTGTGACTATAGAAAATTTAATGACAGTTAAATTAATATGTTTGTTAATCATAATGGTACAAGCATTAAATATTTTAAGCAGTTTGAGAGATTGAGACACAATAAGTCCATAAATCATCGTTTTTCTTCAAATACTGTGTTTCGTGGGAGACTAAAAGCGGCCTATCAGCAATATATTTGATAAGAGTATCGTGACACATTTTTCCTTCTTGGAAAAGATCATGGCAACATGCATCAGTGATGGTTCCATTTTCAAAGACAACACCAATTACATCCAACGCACATTTTGGACTGATTTTAAGAAGACATGTATCCCATAGTGATTTTGCTTCAGCGTCTTCAACGGAGAATGCAGGAACGAACGCACAAATAAAAACGACAGCAGTGATTACGACTGTAGTTCGGGAGGTGGTGTAAGACATTATGCTACTGTTTCAGAAATATGTGACAAATGTTATTTATTTAATATATTAAATTGTTTGTATTTGGTATTTCAGATAAAAAAATTCTCTCATATTTATAATGGATTCAACACTCAAACAAAAGCTAAAACGTATTTTCAAGTAAACATTAAAATTAATTAATGCTGATTAACGTTAATAAAAATGTGACCCTCATTATGAGTTTTCTCTATCATATTTAGAATATTTAGAAAAGCTGATATGCTTATTATTTAAAATAAATTCAATCAAAATAATATATTTTTACCTTATTTATATATTTTAAGTTATTTTTTTATTATAATAACCTACTAATCCAATTTAACAGTTTTTACATGTTATCTATTTTCTGTAAATGTTAATTTTCTGCACAATTTTAGGGAAACTCGTGTTTTAGAATGTGAATTTAATCAAGTTTATATTTTCATTTATCAGATATCTTTATTTATTTAGAATTTAAAACGTAATAAATTCTGATAACTAAACGATAACTAGTATATAAATTATGTAAATATAACTGTACCTAAATAAGATTGAAACTTACATTAAAACGATATTTTGATTAAACTAATCAATAGAATAAATAATCGGCCAAAATTTAATGATTCTAATGTATTTAAAATATTCAAACCAAATCTTCAAATTGTAAGAATAATATAAAAAAATTGTTCACTGTGTTAAATATTTTTTTCCAAATTTTTTGAGATCAATCTAAAACTCAAATCCATATTATCAATCCTAATATAATTGACTTAAGTTTTTATCATATTTTTGCTAGTCATGGGATATTTTAACTCTCATGATTAGATTCAGTCTCATTATTTTCTATTTAAATGATCGTTTTAACAAAATAAGACGATAATAAGAGTATTTGAACAACTGTTTTTGCCAAATAATTATTTTAACTTGTACAATTAAACTCTGAGATTCATAATGTGAAATATTAGATATTACTTTTAGATTCAAATTTTCAACTATCATCATAATTTTTCAGTGTATACATAAATAGTGATTGACATCTTAGATGAAATTATAATTTCAAATAGAAGACATATAACATCAGATTTATTAGGAAATATTATATTAAATTATATATCATTATCTGTCTCGTTTTTATTTTAACAATCTTTTACTGAACGCATTGGTTTTCCAATTGAGTGTAAATTTATAAAGATTCATTCAGAATTAGATTCACATGATGTTCCGTTCATAATGCATATATGCCCGATCCATGAATTGTGACTATAAAAAATTTAATGACAGTTAAATTAATATGTTTGTTAATCATAATGGTACAAGCATTAAATATTTTAAGCAGTTTGAGAGATTGAGACACAATAAGTCCATAAATCATCGCTTTTCTTCAAATACTGTGTTTCGTGTGAGACTAAAAGCGGCCTATCAGCAATATATTTGATAAGAGTATCGTGACACATTTTTCCTTCTTGGAAAAGATCATGGCAACATGCATCAGTGATGGTTCCATTTTCAAAGACAACACCAATTACATCCAACGCACATTTTGGACTGATTTTAAGAAGACATGTATCCCATAGTGATTTTGCTTCAGCGTCTTCAACGGAGAATGCAGGAACGAACGCACAAATAAAAACGACAGCAGTGATTACGACTGTAGTTCGGGAGGTGGTGTAAGACATTATGCTACTGTTTCAGAAATATGTGACAAATGTTATTTACTTAATATATTAAAATGTTTGCATTTGGTATTTCAGATAAAAATTTTCTCTCATATTTATAATGGATTCAACACTCAAACAAAAGCTAAAACATATTTTCAAGTAAGCATTAAAATTAATTAATGCTGATTAACGTTAATAAAAATGTGACCCTCATTATGAGTTTTCTCTATCATATTTAGAATATTTAGAAAAGCGGATATGCTTATTATTTAAATAAATTCAATCAAAACAATATATTTTTATATTATTTATATATTTTAAGTTATTTGTTATTAAAATAACCTATTAATCCAATTTAACAGTTTTTACATGTTATCTATTTTCTGTAAATGTTAATTTTCTGCACAATTTTAGGGAAACTCGTGTTTTAGAATGTGAATTTAATCAAGTTTATATTTTCATTTATCAGATATCTTTATTTATTTAGAATTTAAAACGTAATAAATTCTGATAACTAAACGATAACTAGTTTATAAATTATGTAAATATAACTGTACCTAAATAAGATTGTAACTTACTTTAAAACGATATTTTGATTAAACTAATCAATAGAATAAATAATCGGCAAAAATTTAATGATTCTAATGAATTAAAAATATTCAAACCAAATATTCAAATTGTAAGATTAATAAAAAAAAAATTGTTCACTGTGTTAAATATTTTTTTCCAAAATTTTTGAGATCAATCTAAAACTCAAATCCATATTCTCAATCCTAATATAATTGACTTAAGTTTTTATCATATTTTTGCTAGTCATGGGATATTTTAATTCTCATGATTAGATTCAGTCTCATTATTTTCTATATAAATGATCGTTTTAACAAAATAAGACGATAATAAGAGTATTCGAACTACCGTTTTTGCCAAATAATTATTTTAACTTGTACAATTAAACTCTGAGATTCATAATGTGAAATATTAGATATTACTTTTAGATTCAAATTTTCAACTATCATCATAATTTTTCAGTGTATACATAAATAGTGATTGACATCTTAGATGAAAATATAATTTCAAATAGAAGACATATAACATCAGATTTATTAGGAAATATTATATTAAATTATATATCATTATCTGTCTCGTTTTTATTTTAACAATCTTTTACTGAACGCATTGGTTTTCCAACTGAGTGAAAATTTATAAAGATTCATTCAGAATGAGATTCACATGATGTTCCGTTCATAATACATATATGCCCGATCCATGAATTGTGACTATATTAAATTTAATGACAGTTAAATTAATATGTTTGTTAATCATAATTGTACAAGCATTAAATATTTTAAGCAGTTTGAGAGATTGAGATACAATGAGTCCATAAATCATCGCTTTTCTTCAAATACTGTGTTTCGTGGGAGACTAAAAGCGGCCTATCAGCAATATATTTGATAAGAGTATCGTGACACATTTTTCCTTCTTGGAAAAAATCATGGCAACATGCATCAGTGATGGTTCCATTTTCAAAGACAACACCAATTACATCCAACGCACATTTTGGACTGATTTTAAGAAGACATGTATCCCATAGTGATTTTGCTTCAGCGTCTTCAACGGAGAATGCAGGAACGAACGCACAAATAAAAACGACAGCAGTGATTACGACTGTAGTTCGGGAGGTGGTGTAAGACATTATGCTACTGTTTCAGAAATATGTGACAAATGTTATTTACTTAATATATTAAAATGTTTGTATTTGGTATTTCAGATAAAAAATTTCTCTCATGTTTATAATGGATTCAACACTCAAACAAAAGCTAAAACGTATTTTTCATGTAAACATTAAAATTAATTAATGCTGATTAACGTTAATAAAAATGTGACCCTCATTATGAGTTTTCTCTATCATATTTAGAATATTTAGAAAAGCTGATATGCTTATTATTTAAAATAAATTCAATCAAAACAATGTATTTTTACATTATTTATATATTTTAAGTTATTTGTTATTAAAATAACCTACTAATCCAATTCAACAGTTTTTACATGTTATCTATTTTCTGTAAATGTTAATTTTCTGCACAATTTAGGGAAACTCGTCTTTTAGAATGTGAATTTAACCAAGTTTATATTTTCATTTATCAGATATATTTATTTATTTAGAATTTAAAACGTAATAAATTCTGATAACTAAACGATAACTAGTTTATAAATTATGTAAATATAACTGTACCTAAATAAGATTGTAACTTACTTTAAAACGATATTTTGATTAAACTAATCAATAGAATAAATAATCGGCCAAAATTTAATGATTCTAATGTATTAAAAATATTCAAACCAAATCTTCAAATTGTAAGAATAATAAAAAAAAATGTTCACTGTGTTAAATATTTTTTTCCAAACTTTTTGAGATCAATCTAAAACTCAAATCCTAATATAATTGACTTAAGTTTTTATCATATTTTTGCTAGTCATGGGATATTTTAATTCTCATGATTAGATTCAGTCTCATTATTTTCTATATAAATGATCGTTTTAACAAAATAAGACGATAATAAGAGTATTCGAACTACCGTTTTTGCCAAATAATTATTTTAACTTGTACAATTAAACTTTGAGATTCATAATGTGAAATATTAGATATTACTTTTAGATTCAAATTTTCAACTATCATCATAATTTTTCAGTGTATACATAAATAGTGATTGACATCTTAGATGAAAATATAATTTCAAATAGAAGACATATAACATCAGATATATTAGGAAATATTATATTAAATTATATATCATTATCTGTCTCGTTTTTATTTTAACAATCTTTTACTGAACGCATTGGTTTTCCAACTGAGTGAAAATTTATAAAGATTCATTCAGAATGAGATTCACATGATGTTCCGTTCATAATGCATATATGCCCGATCCATGAATTGTGACTATAGAAAATTTAATGACAGTTAAATTAATATGTTTGTTAATCATAATGGTACAAGCATTAAATAGTTTAAGCCGTTTGAGAGATTGAGACACAATGAGTCCATAAATCATCGCTTTTCTTCAAATACTGTGTTTCGTGGGAGACTAAAAGCGGCCTATCAGCAATATATTTGATAAGAGTATCGTGACACATTTTTCCTTCTTGGAAAAGATCATGGCAACATGCATCAGTGATGGTTCCATTTTCAAAGACAACACCAATTACATCCAACGCACATTTTGGACTGATTTTAAGAAGACATGTATCCCATAATGATTTTGCTTCAGCGTCTTCAACGGAGAATGCAGGAACGAACGCACAAATAAAAACGACAGCAGTGATTACGACTGTAGTTCGGGAGGTGGTGTAAGACATTATGCTACTGTTTCAGAAATATGTGACAAATGTTATTTACTTAATATATTAAAATGTTTGTATTTGGTATTTCAGATAAAAGATTTCTCTCATATTTATAATGGATTCAACACTCAAACAAAAGCTAAAACGTATTTTCAAGTAAACATTAAAATTAATTAATGCTGATTAACGTTAATAAAAATGTGACCCTCATTACGAGTTTTCTCTATCATATTTAGAATATTTAGAAAAGCTGATATGCTTATTATTTAAAATAAATTCAATCAAAACAATATATTTTTACATTATTTATATTTTTAAGTTATTGGTTATTAAAATAACCTACTAATCCAATTTAACAGTTTTTACATGTTATCTATTTTCTGTAAATGTTAATTTTCTGCACAATTTAGGGAAACTCGTGTTTTAGAATGTGAATTTAACCAAGCTTATATTTTCATTTATCAGATATCTTTATTTATTTAGAATTTAAAACGTATTTAAAACGTAATAAATTCTGATAACTAAACGATAACTAGTTTATAAATTATGTAAATATAACTGTACCTAAATAAGATTGTAACTTACTTTAAAACGATATTTTGATTAAACTAATCAATAGAATAAATAATCGGCCAAAATTTAATGATTCTAATGTATTAAAAATATTCAAACCAAATCTTCAAATTATAAGAATAATATAAAAAATTGTTCACTGTGTTAAATATTTTTTTCCAAAATTTTTGAGATCAATCTAAAACTCAAATCCATATTCTCAATCCTAATATAATTGACTTAAGTTTTTATCATATTTTTGCTAGTCATGGGATATTTTAATTCTCATGATTAGATTCAGTCTCATTATTTTCTATATAAATGATCGTTTTAACAAAATAAGACGATAATAAGAGTATTCGAACTACCGTTTTTGCCAAATAATTATTTTAACTTGTACAATTAAACTCTGAGATTCATAATGTGAAATATTAGATATTACTTTTAGATTCAAATTTTCAACTATCATCATAATTTTTCAGTGTATACACAAATAGTGATTGAGATCTTAGATGAAAATATAATTTCAAATAGAAGACATATAACATCAGATTTATTAGGAAATATTATATTAAATTATATATCATTATCTGTCTCGTTTTTATTTTAACAATCTTTTACTGAACGCATTGGTTTTCCAACTGAGTGAAAATTTATAAAGATTCATTCAGAATGAGATTCACATGATGTTCCGTTCATAATGCATATATGCCCGATCCATGAATTGTGACTATAGAAAATTTAATGACAGTTAAATTAATATGTTTGTTAATCATAATGGTACAAGCATTAAATATTTTAAGCAGTTTGAGAGATTGAGACACAATGAGTCCATAAATCATCGCTTTTCTTCAAATACTGTGTTTCGTGGGAGACTAAAAGCGGCCTATCAGCAATATATTTGATAAGAGTATCGTGACACATTTTTCCTTCTTGGAAAAGATCATGGCAACATGCATCAGTGATGGTTCCATTTTCAAAGACAACACCAATTACATCCAACGCACATTTTGGACTGATTTTAAGAAGACATGTATCCCATAGTGATTTTGCTTCAGCGTCTTCAACGGAGAATGCAGGAACGAACGCACAAATAAAAACGACAGCAGTGATTACGACTGTAGTTCGGGAGGTGGTGTAAGACATTATGCTATTGTTTCAGAAATATGTGACAAATGTTATTTACTTAATATATTAAAATGTTTGTATTTGGTATTTCAGATAAAAAATTTCTCTCATATTTATAATGGATTCAACACTCAAACAAAAGCTAAAACGTATTTTCAAGTCAACATTAAAATTAATTAATGCTGATTAACGTTAATAAAAATGTGACCCTCATTACGAGTTTTCTCTATCATATTTAGAATATTTAGAAAAGCTGATATGCTTATTATTTAAAATAAATTCAATCAAAACAATATATTTTTACATTATTTATATATTTTAAGTTATTTGTTATTAAAATAACCTACTAATCCAATTTAACAGTTTTTACATGTTATCTATTTTCTGTAAATGTTAATTTTCTGCACAATTTAGGGAAACTCGTGTTTTAGAATGTGAATTTAACCAAGTTTATATTTTCATTTATCAGATATCTTTATTTATTTAGAATTTAAAACGTAATAAATTCTGATAACTAAACGATAACTAGTTTATAAATTATGTAAATATAACTGTACCTAAATAAGATTGTAACTTACTTTAAAACGATATTTTGATTAAACTAATCAATAGAATAAATAATCGGCCAAAATTTAATGATTCTAATGTATTAAAAATATTCAAACCAAATCTTCAAATTATAAGAATAATATAAAAAAATTGTTCACTGTGTTAAATATTTTTTTCCAAAATTTTTGAGATCAATCTAAAACTCAAATCCATATTCTCAATCCTAATATAATTGACTTAAGTTTTTATCATATTTTTGCTAGTCATGAGATATTTTAATTCTCATGATTAGATTCAGTCTCATTATTTTCTATATAAATGATCGTTTTAACAAAATAAGACGATAATAAGAGTATTCGAACTACCGTTTTTGCCAAATAATTATTTTAACTTGTACAATTAAACTCTGAGATTCATAATGTGAAATATTAGATATTACTTTTAGATTCAAATTTTCAACTATCATCATAATTTTTCAGTGTATACACAAATAGTGATTGACATCTTAGATGAAAATATAATTTCAAATAGAAGACATATAACATCAGATTTATTAGGAAATATTATATTAAATTATATATCATTATCTGTCTCGTTTTTATTTTAACAATCTTTTACTGAACGCATTGGTTTTCCAACTGAGTGAAAATTTATAAAGATTCATTCAGAATGAGATTCACATGATGTTCCGTTCATAATGCATATATGCCCGATCCATGAATTGTGACTATAGAAAATTTAATGACAGTTAAATTAATATGTTTGTTAATCATAATGGTACAAGCATTAAATATTTTAAGCAGTTTGAGAGATTGAGACACAATGAGTCCATAAATCATCGCTTTTCTTCAAATACTGTGTTTCGTGGGAGACTAAAAGCGGCCTATCAGCAATATATTTGATAAGAGTATCGTGACACATTTTTCCTTCTTGGAAAAGATCATGGCAACATGCATCAGTGATGGTTCCATTTTCAAAGACAACACCAATTACATCCAACGCACATTTTGGACTGATTTTAAGAAGACATGTATCCCATAGTGATTTTGCTTCAGCGTCTTCAACGGAGAATGCAGGAACGAACGCACAAATAAAAACGACAGCAGTGATTACGACTGTAGTTCGGGAGGTGGTGTAAGACATTATGCTACTGTTTCAGAAATATGTGACAAATGTTATTTACTTAATATATTAAAATGTTTGTATTTGGTATTTTAGATAAAAAATTTCTCTCATGTTTATAATGGATTCAACACTCAAACAAAAGCTAAAAGTAAACATTAAAATTAATTAATGCTGATTAACGTTAATAAAAATGTGACCCTCATTATGAGTTTTCTCTATCATATTTAGAATATTTAGAAAAGCTGATATGCTTATTATTTAAATAAATTCAATCAAAACAATATATTTTTACACTATTTATATATTTTAAGTTATTTGTTATTAAAATAACCTACTAATCCAATTCAACAGTTTTTACATGTTATCTATTTTCTGTAAATGTTAATTTTCTGCACAATTTAGGGAAACTCGTCTTTTAGAATGTGAATTTAACCAAGTTTATATTTTCATTTATCAGATATATTTATTTATTTAGAATTTAAAACGTAATAAATTCTGATAACTAAACGATAACTAGTTTATAAATTATGTAAATATAACTGTTCCTAAATAAGATTGTAACTTACTTTAAAACGATATTTTGATTAAACTAATCAATAGAATAAATAATCGGCCAAAATTTAATGATTCTAATGTATTAAAAATATTCAAACCAAATCTTCAAATTGTAAGAATAATAAAAAAAAATGTTCACTGTGTTAAATATTTTTTTCCAAACTTTTTGAGATCAATCTAAAACTCAAATCTATATTCTCAATCCTAATATAATTGACTTAAGTTTTTATCATATTTTTGCTAGTCATGGGATATTTTAATTCTCATGATTAGATTCAGTCTCATTATTTTCTATATAAATGATCGTTTTAACAAAATAAGACGATAATAAGAGTATTCGAACTACCGTTTTTGCCAAATAATTATTTTAACTTGTACAATTAAACTCTGAGATTCATAATGTGAAATATTAGATATTACTTTTAGATTCAAATTTTCAACTATCATCATAATTTTTCAGTGTATACATAAATAGTGATTGACATCTTAGATGAAAATATAATTTCAAATAGAAGACATATAACATCAGATATATTAGGAAATATTATAATAATTATATATCATTATCTGTCTAGTTTTTATTTTAACAATCTTTTACTTAACGCATTGGTTTTCCAACTGAGTGAAAATTTATAAAGATTCATTCAGAATGAGATTCACATGATGTTCCGTTCATAATGCATATATGCCCGATCCATGAATTGTGACTATAGAAAATTTAATGACAGTTAAATTAATATGTTTGTTAATCATAATGGTACAAGCATTAAATAGTTTAAGCAGTTTGAGAGATTGAGACACAATGAGTCCATAAATCATCGCTTTTCTTCAAATACTGTGTTTCGTGGGAGACTAAAAGCGGCCTATCAGCAATATATTTGATAAGAGTATCGTGACACATTTTTCCTTCTTGGAAAAGATCATGGCAACATGCATCAGTGATGGTTCTATTTTCAAAGACAACACCAATTACATCACACGCACATTTTGGACTGATTTTAAGAAGACATGTATCCCATAGTGATTTTGCTTCAGCGTCTTCAACGGAGAATACAGGAACAAACGCACAAATAAAAACGACAGCAGTGATTACGACTGTAGTTCGGGAGGTGGTGTAAAACATTATGCTACTGTTTCAGAAATATGTGACAAATGTTATTTACTTAATATATTAAAATGTTTGTATTTGGTATTTCAGATAAAAAAATTCTCTCATATTTATAATGGATTCAACACTCAAACAAAAGCTAAAACGTATTTTCAAGTAAACATTAAAATTAATTAATGCTGATTAACGTTAATAAAAATGTGACCCTCATTACGAGTTTTCTCTATCATATTTAGAATATTTAGAAAAGCTGATATGCTTATTATTTAAAATAAATTCAATCAAAACAATATATTTTTACATTATTTATATTTTTAAGTTATTTGTTATTAAAATAACCTACTAATCCAATTTAACAGTTTTTACATGTTATCTATTTTCTGTAAATGTTAATTTTCTGCACAATTTAGGGAAACTCGTGTTTTAGAATGTGAATTTAACCAAGCTTATATTTTCATTTATCAGATATCTTTATTTATTTAGAATTTAAAACGTATTTAAAACGTAATAAATTCTGATAACTAAACGATAACTAGTTTATAAATTATGTAAATATAACTGTACCTAAATAAGATTGTAACTTACTTTAAAACGATATTTTGATTAAACTAATCAATAGAATAAATAATCGGCCAAAATTTAATGATTCTAATGTATTAAAAATATTCAAACCAAATCTTCAAATTATAAGAATAATATAAAAAAATTGTTCACTGTGTTAAATATTTTTTTCCAAAATTTTTGAGATCAATCTAAAACTCAAATCCATATTCTCAATCCTAATATAATTGACTTAAGTTTTTATCATATTTTTGCTAGTCATGGGATATTTTAATTCTCATGATTAGATTCAGTCTCATTATTTTCTATATAAATGATCGTTTTAACAAAATAAGACGATAATAAGAGTATTCGAACTACCGTTTTTGCCAAATAATTATTTTAACTTGTACAATTAAACTCTGAGATTCATAATGTGAAATATTAGATATTACTTTTAGATTCAAATTTTCAACTATCATCATAATTTTTCAGTGTATACACAAATAGTGATTGAGATCTTAGATGAAAATATAATTTCAAATAGAAGACATATAACATCAGATTTATTAGGAAATATTATATTAAATTATATATCATTATCTGTCTCGTTTTTATTTTAACAATCTTTTACTGAACGCATTGGTTTTCCAACTGAGTGAAAATTTATAAAGATTCATTCAGAATGAGATTCACATGATGTTCCGTTCATAATGCATATATGCCCGATCCATGAATTGTGACTATAGAAAATTTAATGACAGTTAAATTAATATGTTTGTTAATCATAATGGTACAAGCATTAAATATTTTAAGCAGTTTGAGAGATTGAGACACAATGAGTCCATAAATCATCGCTTTTCTTCAAATACTGTGTTTCGTGGGAGACTAAAAGCGGCCTATCAGCAATATATTTGATAAGAGTATCGTGACACATTTTTCCTTCTTGGAAAAGATCATGGCAACATGCATCAGTGATGGTTCCATTTTCAAAGACAACACCAATTACATCCAACGCACATTTTGGACTGATTTTAAGAAGACATGTATCCCATAGTGATTTTGCTTCAGCGTCTTCAACGGAGAATGCAGGAACGAACGCACAAATAAAAACGACAGCAGTGATTACGACTGTAGTTCGGGAGGTGGTGTAAGACATTATGCTATTGTTTCAGAAATATGTGACAAATGTTATTTACTTAATATATTAAAATGTTTGTATTTGGTATTTCAGATAAAAAATTTCTCTTATATTTATAATGGATTCAACACTCAAACAAAAGCTAAAACGTATTTTCAAGTCAACATTAAAATTAATTAATGCTGATTAACGTTAATAAAAATGTGACCCTCATTACGAGTTTTCTCTATCATATTTAGAATATTTAGAAAAGCTGATATGCTTATTATTTAAAATAAATTCAATCAAAACAATATATTTTTACATTATTTATATATTTTAAGTTATTTGTTATTAAAATAACCTACTAATCCAATTTAACAGTTTTTACATGTTATCTATTTTCTGTAAATGTTAATTTTCTGCACAATTTAGGGAAACTCGTGTTTTAGAATGTGAATTTAACCAAGTTTATATTTTCATTTATCAGATATCTTTATTTATTTAGAATTTAAAACGTAATAAATTCTGATAACTAAACGATAACTAGTTTATAAATTATGTAAATATAACTGTACCTAAATAAGATTGTAACTTACTTTAAAACGATATTTTGAATAAACTAATCAATAGAATAAATAATCGGCCAAAATTTAATGATTCTAATGTATTAAAAATATTCAAACCAAATCTTCAAATTATAAGAATAATATAAAAAAAATGTTCACTGTGTTAAATATTTTTTTCCAAAATTTTTGAGATCAATCTAAAACTCAAATCCATATTCTCAATCCTAATATAATTGACTTAAGTTTTTATCATATTTTTGCTAGTCATGGGATATTTTAATTCTCATGATTAGATTCAGTCTCATTATTTTCTATATAAATGATCGTTTTAACAAAATAAGACGATAATAAGAGTATTCGAACTACCGTTTTTGCCAAATAATTATTTTAACTTGTACAATTAAACTCTGAGATTCATAATGTGAAATATTAGATATTACTTTTAGATTCAAATTTTCAACTATCATCATAATTTTTCAGTGTATACACAAATAGTGATTGACATCTTAGATGAAAATATAATTTCAAATAGAAGACATATAACATCAGATTTATTAGGAAATATTATATTAAATTATATATCATTATCTGTCTCGTTTTTATTTTAACAATCTTTTACTGAACGCATTGGTTTTCCAACTGAGTGAAAATTTATAAAGATTCATTCAGAATGAGATTCACATGATGTTCCGTTCATAATGCATATATGCCCGATCCATGAATTGTGACTATAGAAAATTTAATGACAGTTAAATTAATATGTTTGTTAATCATAATGGTACAAGCATTAAATATTTTAAGCAGTTTGAGAGATTGAGACACAATGAGTCCATAAATCATCGCTTTTCTTCAAATACTGTGTTTCGTGGGAGACTAAAAGCGGCCTATCAGCAATATATTTGATAAGAGTATCGTGACACATTTTTCCTTCTTGGAAAAGATCATGGCAACATGCATCAGTGATGGTTCCATTTTCAAAGACAACACCAATTACATCCAACGCACATTTTGGACTGATTTTAAGAAGACATGTATCCCATAGTGATTTTGCTTCAGCGTCTTCAACGGAGAATGCAGGAACGAACGCACAAATAAAAACGACAGCAGTGATTACGACTGTAGTTCGGGAGGTGGTGTAAGACATTATGCTACTGTTTCAGAAATATGTGACAAATGTTATTTACTTAATATATTAAAATGTTTGTATTTGGTATTTTAGATAAAAAATTTCTCTCATGTTTATAATGGATTCAACACTCAAACAAAAGCTAAAACGTATTTTTCAAGTAAACATTAAAATTAATTAATGCTGATTAACGTTAATAAAAATGTGACCCTCATTATGAGTTTTCTCTATCATATTTAGAATATTTAGAAAAGCTGATATGCTTATTATTTAAATAAATTCAATCAAAACAATATATTTTTACACTATTTATATATTTTAAGTTATTTGTTATTAAAATAACCTACTAATCCAATTCAACAGTTTTTACATGTTATCTATTTTCTGTAAATGTTAATTTTCTGCACAATTTAGGGAAACTCGTCTTTTAGAATGTGAATTTAACCAAGTTTATATTTTCATTTATCAGATATATTTATTTATTTAGAATTTAAAACGTAATAAATTCTGATAACTAAACGATAACTAGTTTATAAATTATGTAAATATAACTGTTCCTAAATAAGATTGTAACTTACTTTAAAACTATATTTTGATTAAACTAATCAATAGAATAAATAATCGGCCAAAATTTAATGATTCTAATGTATTAAAAATATTCAAACCAAATCTTCAAATTGTAAGAATAATAAAACAAAATGTTCACTGTGTTAAATATTTTTTTCCAAACTTTTTGAGATCAATCTAAAACTCAAATCTATATTCTCAATCCTAATATAATTGACTTAAGTTTTTATCATATTTTTGCTAGTCATGGGATATTTTAATTCTCATGATTAGATTCAGTCTCATTATTTTCTATATAAATGATCGTTTTAACAAAATAAGACGATAATAAGAGTATTCGAACTACCGTTTTTGCCAAATAATTATTTTAACTTGTACAATTAAACTCTGAGATTCATAATGTGAAATATTAGATATTACTTTTAGATTCAAATTTTCAACTATCATCATAATTTTTCAGTGTATACATAAATAGTGATTGACATCTTAGATGAAAATATAATTTCAAATAGAAGACATATAACATCAGATATATTAGGAAATATTATATTAAATTATATATCATTATCTGTCTAGTTTTTATTTTAACAATCTTTTACTTAACGCATTGGTTTTCCAACTGAGTGAAAATTTATAAAGATTCATTCAGAATGAGATTCACATGATGTTCCGTTCATAATGCATATATGCCCGATCCATGAATTGTGACTATAGAAAATTTAATGACAGTTAAATTAATATGTTTGTTAATCATAATGGTACAAGCATTAAATAGTTTAAGCAGTTTGAGAGATTGAGACACAATGAGTCCATAAATCATCGCTTTTCTTCAAATACTGTGTTTCGTGGGAGACTAAAAGCGGCCTATCAGCAATATATTTGATAAGAGTATCGTGACACATTTTTCCTTCTTGGAAAAGATCATGGCAACATGCATCAGTGATGGTTCTATTTTCAAAGACAACACCAATTACATCACACGCACATTTTGGACTGATTTTAAGAAGACATGTATCCCATAGTGATTTTGCTTCAGCGTCTTCAACGGAGAATACAGGAACAAACGCACAAATAAAAACGACAGCAGTGATTACGACTGTAGTTCGGGAGGTGGTGTAAAACATTATGCTACTGTTTCAGAAATATGTGACAAATGTTATTTACTTAATATATTAAAATGTTTGTATTTGGTATTTCAGATAAAAAAATTCTCTCATATTTATAATGGATTCAACACTCAAACAAAAGCTAAAACGTATTTTCAAGTAAACATTAAAATTAATTAATGCTGATTAACGTTAATAAAAATGTGACCCTCATTACGAGTTTTCTCTATCATATTTAGAATATTTAGAAAAGCTGATATGCTTATTATTTAAAATAAATTCAATCAAAACAATATATTTTTACATTATTTATATATTTTAAGTTATTTGTTATTAAAATAACCTACTAATCCAATTTAACAGTTTTTACATGTTATCTATTTTCTGTAAATGTTAATTTTCTGCACAATTTAGGGAAACTCGTGTTTTAGAATGTGAATTTAACCAAGTTTATATTTTCATTTATCAGATATCTTTATTTATTTAGAATTTAAAATGTAATAAATTCTGATAACTAAACGATAACTAATTTATAAATTATGTAAATATAACTGTACCTAAATAAGATTGTAACTTACTTTAAAACGATATTTTGATTAAACTAATCAATAGAATAAATAATCGGCCAAAATTTAATGATTCTAATGTATTAAAAATATTCAAACCAAATCTTCAAATTATAAGAATAATATAAAAAAATTGTTCACTGTGTTAAATATTTTTTTCCAAAATTTTTGAGATCAATCTAAAACTCAAATCCATATTCTCAATCCTAATATAATTGACTTAAGTTTTTATCATATTTTTGCTAGTCATGGGATATTTTAATTCTCATGATTAGATTCAGTCTCATTATTTTCTATATAAATGATCGTTTTAACAAAATAAGACGATAATAAGAGTATTCGAACTACCGTTTTTGCCAAATAATTATTTTAACTTGTACAATTAAACTCTGAGATTCATAATGTGAAATATTAGATATTACTTTTAGATTCAAATTTTCAACTATCATCATAATTTTTCAGTGTATACATAAATAGTGATTGACATCTTAGATGAAAATATAATTTCAAATAGAAGACATATAACATCAGATTTATTAGGAAATATTATATTAAATTATATATCATTATCTGTCTCGTTTTTATTTTAACAATCTTTTACTGAACGCATTGGTTTTCCAACTGAGTGAAAATTTATAAAGATTCATTCAGAATGAGATTCACATGATGTTCCGTTCATAATGCATATATGCCCGATCCATGAATTGTGACTATAGAAAATTTAATGACAGTTAAATTAATATGTTTGTTAATCATAATGGTACAAGCATTAAATAGTTTAAGCCGTTTGAGAGATTGAGACACAATGAGTCCATAAATCATCGCTTTTCTTCAAATACTGTGTTTCGTGGGAGACTAAAAGCGGCCTATCAGCAATATATTTGATAAGAGTATCGTGACACATTTTTCCTTCTTGGAAAAGATCATGGCAACATGCATCAGTGATTGTTCCATTCTCAAAGACAACACCAATTACATCCAACGCACATTTTGGACTGATTTTAAGAAGACATGTATCCCATAGTGATTTTGCTTCAGCGTCTTCAACGGAGAATGCAGGAACGAACGTACAAATAAAAATGACAGCAGTGATTACGACTATAGTTCGGGAGGTGGTGTAAGACATTATGCTACTGTTTCATAAATATTTGACAAATGTTATTTACTTAATATATTAAAATATTTGTATTTGGTATTTCAGATTAAAAATTTTCTCTCATATTTATAATGGATTCAACACTCAAACAAAAGCTAAAACATATTTTCAAGTAAATATTAAAATTAATTAATGCTGATAAACTTTAATAAATATGTGACCCTCATTTGAGTTTTTTCTATCATATTTATAATATTTAGAAAAGCTGATATGCTTATTATTTAAAATAAATTCAATCAAAATAATATATTTTTACATTATTTATATATTTTAAGTTATTTGTTATTAAAATAACCTACTAATCCTATTTAACAGTTTTTACATGTTATCTATTTTCTGTAAATTTTAATTTTCTGAAATTTTAGGGAAACTCGTGTTTTAGAATGTGAATTTAATCAAGTTTATATTTTCATTTATCAGATATCTGTAATTATTTAGAATTTAAAACATAATAAATTCTGATAACTAAACGATAACTAGTTTATAAATTATGTAAATATAACTGTACCTAAATAAGATTGTAACTTACTTTAAAACCATATTTTGATTAAACTAATCAATAGAATAAATAATTGGCCAAAATTTAATGATTCTAATGTATTAAAAATATTCAAACCAAATTTTCAAATTGTAAGAATAATATAAAAACAATGTTCACTGTGTTAAATATTTTTTTCCAAACTTTTTGAGATCAATCTAAAACTCAAATCCATATTCTCAATCCTAATATAATTGACTTAAGTTTTTTCATATTTGTGCTAGTCATGGGATATTTTAATTCTCATGATTAGATTCAGTCTCATTATTTTCTATATAAATGATCGTTTTAACAAAATAAGACGATAATAAGAGAATTCGAACTACCGTTTTTGCCAAATAATTATTTTAACTTGTGCAATTAAACTCTGAGATTCATAATGTGAAATATTAGATATTACTTTTAGATTCAAATTTTCAACTATCATCATAATTTTTCAGTGTATACATAAATAGTGATTGACATCTTAGATGAAAATATAATTTCAAATAGAAGACATATAACATCAGATTTATTAGGAAATATTATATTAAATTATATATCATTATCTGTCTCATTTTTATTTTAACAATCTTTTACTGAACGCATTGGTTTTCCAACTGAGTGAAAATTTATAAAGATTCATTCAGAATGAGATTTTCATGATGTTCCGTTCATAATGCATATATGCCCGATCCATGAATTGTGATTATATAAAATTTAATGACAGTTAAATTAATATGTTTGTTAATCATAATGGTACAAGCATTAAATATTTTAAGCAGTTTGAGAGATTGAGACACAATGAGTCCATAAATCATCGCTTTTCTTCAAATACTGTGTTTCGTGGGAGACTAAAAGCGGCCTATCAGCAATATATTTGATAAGAGTATCATGACACATTTTTCCTTCTTGGAAAAGATCATGGCAACATGCATCAGTGATGGTTCCATTTTCAAAGACGACACCAATTACATCCAACGCACATTTTGGACTGATTTTAAGAAGACACTAGATTTTGACCCGCGCTTTTGAAGCGCGGAATATTTTACGATGAAAAATTTCACTAATAATTTAACAAATATTTTGGTAAATTTTAAAGAGTGTGTATTTAAATATTTTTGCATTTAAATCAGTATTTTTAAATTCAACCCGATTGTGATTATACCGGTTAATTCGGAGATCTGACAATTCAATTTATGTTTTTAAAATATTCATATTAAAAAATCACTAAAACCCGAGACTAACCGATTGAACTGATGGATGACCGATATGTAATCTAATTGGATTTAAATTATAATAGTTTCATAATTTGTAATCTTATAATCGAAATTTTAAAGTTCACTATTTTGCAATTTATGAAATTATGAAGTTTTTACAAAATTTTAAAGAGAAAATGATAGGTATAAAATAACTAAGATTAATTATTGTATTATTTGGAAACATTGATAGTAGTATAAAAAATATATTGTTTGGAAACATTGATAGTAGTATAAAGAAATAAGTATATTGTTTGGAAACATTGATAGTAGTATAAAAAATAAGTATATTGTTTGGAAACATGGATAGTAGTATAAAGAAATGAACATTAGTGATTTAATGTATGTTTAACTATAAAGTATAAAAGTGTATTTAATTTAAAAACTTACAAAATAAATGTTAGGTCCAACAGAATGTTTCTGTTTTAATAAGATAGATGTATCCCATAGTGATTTTGCTTCAGCGTCTTCAACGGAGAATGCAGGAACGAACGCACAAATAAAAACGACAGCAGTGATTACGACTGTAGTTCGGGAGTTGGTGTACGACATTATGCTACTGTTTCAGAAATATGTGACAAATGTTATTTACTTAATATATTAAAATGTTTGTATTTGGTATTTCAGATTAAATTTTTCTCTCATATTTATAATGGATTAAACACTCAAACAAAAGTTAAAACGTAATTTCAAGTAAACATTAAAATTAATCAATGCTGATTAACGTTAATAAAAATGTGACCCTCATTATGAGTTTTCTCTATCATATTTAGAATATTTAGAAAAGCTGATATGCTTATTATTTAAAATAAATCAATCAAAATAATATATTTTTTAAATTATTTATGTATTTTAAGTTATTTTTTATTAAAATAACCTACTAATTCAATTTAACAGTTTTTACATGTTATCTACTTTCTGTAAATGTTAATTTTCTGCACAATTTTAGGAAAACTCGTGTTTTAGAATGTGAATTTAATCAAGTTTATATTTTCATTTATCAGATATCTTTATTTATTTAGAATTTAAAACATAATAAATTTTGATAACTAAACGATAACTAGATTATAAATTATGTAAATATAATTGTACCTAAATAAGATTGTAACTTACTTTAAAACGATATTTTGATTAAACTAATCAATAGAATAAATAATCGGTCAAAATTTAATGATTCTAATGTATTAAAAATATTCAAACCAAATCTTCAAATTGTAAGAATAATATAAAAAAAATGTTCACTGTGTTAAATATTTTTTCCAAAATTTTTGAGATCAATCTAAAACTCAAATCCATATTCTCAATCCTAATATAATTGACTTAAGTTTTTATCATATTTGTGCTTGTCATGGGATATTTTAATTCTCATGATAAGATTCAGTCTCATTATTTTCTATATAAATGATTGTTTTAACAAAATAAGACGATAATAAGAGTATTCGAACTACCGTTTTTGCCAAATAATTATTTTAACTTGTGCAATTAAACTCTGAGATTCATAATGTGAAATATTAGATATTACTTTTAGATTCAAATTTTCAACTATCATCATAATTTTTCAGTGTATACATAAATAGTGATTGACAACTTAGATGAAAATATAATTTCAAATAGAAGACATATAACATCAGATTTATTAGAAAATATTATATTAAATTATATATCATTATCTGTCTCATTTTTATTTTAACAATCTTTTACTGAACGCATTGGTTTTCCAACTGAGTGAAAATTTATAAAGATTCATTCAGAATGAGATTCACATGATGTTCCGTTCATAATGCATATATGCCCGATCCATGATTTGTGATTATAGAAAATTTAATGACAGTTGAATTAATATGTTTGTTAATCATAATGGTACAAGCATTAAATATTTTAAGCAGTTTGAGAGATTGAGACACAATGAGTCCATAAATCATCGCTTTTCTTCAAATACTGTGTTTCGTGGGAGACTAAAAACGGCCTATCAGCAATATATTTGATAAGACTATCATGACACATTTTTCCTTCTTGGAAAAGATCATGGCAACATGCATCAGTGATGGTTCCATTTTCAAAGACGACACCAATTACATCCAACGCACATTTTGGACTGATTTTAAGAAGACATGTATCCCATAGTGATTTTGCTTCAGCGTCTTCAACGGAGAATGCAGGAACGAACGCACAAATAAAAACGACAGCAGTGATTACGACTGTAGTTCGGGAGTTGGTGTACGACATTATGCTACTGTTTCAGAAATATGTGACAAATGTTATTTACTTAATATATTAAAATGTTTGTATTTGGTATTTCAGATTAAATTTTTCTCTCATATTTATAATGGATTAAACACTCAAACAAAAGTTAAAACGTAATTTCAAGTAAACATTAAAATTAATTAATGCTGATTAACGTTAATAAAAATGTGACCCTCATTATGAGTTTTCTCTATCATATTTAGAATATTTAGAAAAGCTGATATGCTTATTATTTAAAATAAATCAATCAAAATAATATTTTTTAAAATTATTTATGTATTTTAAGTTATTTGTTATTAAAATAACCTACTAATTCAATTTAACCGTTTTTACATGTTATCTACTTTCTGTAAATGTTAATTTTCTGCACAATTTTAGGGAAACTCGTGTTTTAGAATGTGAATTTAATCAAGTTTATATTTTCATTTATCAGATATCTTTATTTATTTATAATTTAAAACAAAATAAATTTTGATAACTAAACGATAACTAGTTTATAAATTATGTAAATATAATTGTACCTAAATAAGATTGTAACTTACTTTAAAACGATATTTTGATTAAACTAATCAATAGAATAATTAATCGGTCAAAATTTAATGATTCTAATGTATTAAAAATATTCAAAACAAATCTTCAAATTGTAAGAATAATATAAAAAAAATGTTCACTGTGTTAAATATTTTTTTCCAAAATTTTTGAGATCAATCTAAAACTCAAATCCATATTCTCAATCCTAATATAATTGACTTAAGTTTTTATCATATTTGTGCTTGTCATGAGATATTTTAATTCTCATGATTAGATTCAGTCTCATTATTTTCTATATAAATGATCGTTTTAACAAAATAAGACGATAATAAGAGTATTCGAACTACCGTTTTTGCCAAATAATTATTTTAACTTGTGCAATTAAACTCTGAGATTCATAATGTGAAATATTAGATATTACTTTTAGATTCAAATTTTCAACTATCATCATAATTTTTCAGTGTATACATAAATAGTGATTGACATCTTAGATGAAAATATAATTTCAAATAGAAGACATATAACATCAGATTTATTAGAAAATATTATATTAAATTATATATCATTATCTGTCTCATTTTTATTTTAACAATCTTTTACTGAACGCATTGGTTTTCCAACTGAGTGAAAATTTATAAAGATTCATTCAGAATGAGATTCACATGATGTTCCGTTCATAATGCATATATGCCCGATCCATGATTTGTGATTATAGAAAATTTAATGACAGTTGAATTAATATGTTTGTTAATCATAATGGTACAAGCATTAAATATTTTAAGCAGTTTGAGAGATTGAGACACAATGAGTCCATAAATCATCGCTTTTCTTCAAATAATGTGTTTCGTGGGAGACTAAAAGCGGCCTATCAGCAATATATTTGATAAGAGTATCGTGACACATTTTTCCTTCTTGGAAAAGATCATGGCAACATGCATCAGTGATTGTTCCATTCTCAAAGACAACACTAATTACATCCAACGCACATTTTGGACTGATTTTAAGAAGACATGTATCCCATAGTGATTTTGCTTCAGCGTCTTCAACGGAGAATGCAGGAACGAACGTACAAATAAAAACGACAGCAGTGATTACGACTATAGTTCGGGAGGTGGTGTAAGACATTATGCTACTGTTTCATAAATATTTGACAAATGTTATTTACTTAATATATTAAAATGTTTGTATTTGGTATTTCAGATTAAAAATTTTCTCTCATATTTATAATGGATTCAACACTCAAACAAAAGCTAAAACATATTTTCAAGTAAATATTAAAATTAATTAATGCTGATAAACTTTAATAAAAATGTGACCCTCATTATGAGTTTTTTCTATCATATTTATAATATTTAGAAAAGCTGATATGCTTATTATTTAAAATAAATTCAATCAAAATAATATATTTTACATTATTTATATATTTTAAGTTATTTGTTATTAAAATAACCTACTAATCCAATTTAACAGTTTTTACATGTTATCTATTTTCTGTAAATGTTAATTTTCTGAAATTTTAGGGAAACTCGTGTTTTAGAATGTGAATTTAATCAAGTTTATATTTTCATTTATCAGATATCTGTAATTATTTAGAATTTAAAACATAATAAATTCTGATAACTAAACGATAACTAGTTTATAAATTATGTAAATATAACTGTACCTAAATAAGATTGTAACTTACTTTAAAACCATATTTTGATTAAACTAATCAATAGAATAAATAATCGGCCAAAATTTAATTATTCTAATGTATTAAAAATATTCAAACCAAATCTTCAAATTGTAAGAATAATATAAAAAAAATGTTCACTGTGTTAAATTATTTTTTCCAAAATTTTTGAGGTCAATCTAAAACTCAAATACATATTCTCAATCCTAATATAATTGACTTAAGTTTTTATCATATTTATGCTAGTCATGGGATATTTTAATTCTCATGATTAGATTCAGTCTCATTATTTTCTATATAAATGATCGTTTTAACAAAATAAGACGATAATAAGAGTATTCGAACAACCGTTTTTGCCAAATAATTATTTTAACTTGTACAATTAAACTCTGAGATTCATAATGTGAAATATTAGATATTATATAAATATAAGATTGGAACTGACGTTTAAAAAATATTTGAATTAAACTAATCAATAGAATAAATAGTTTGGCAAAATTTATGGATTCTATTCTATTAAAAGTTTTTGAAACAAAATCTCCAAAATGTAAAATTAATATAAAAATGTCCACTGTGTTAAATATTTTTTTCCAAAATTTTTAAGATCAATCTAAAACTCAAATCCATATTCTCAATCCTAATATCATTGACTTAAGTTTTTTAATATTTTTACTAGTCATGGGATACTTATTTCACATGATTACATTCATTCTCATTGTGTTATTTGTAAATGATCGTATTTACAAAAGAAAATAAGATTATTATAACTACTTTTTCGCCAAGCTATTATTTTAATATGTAGTATTAATCTCTAAGGTTTCAAATGTGAAATATTAGATTTTCTTTTTAACTTCAAATTTTCAATTATCATGATAAGTTTTCAGTGTATACATAAATAGTGCTTAACTTCTTGAAATTATCGTTCTCTATCTCATTATTATTTTAACAATCTTTTATTGAACGTATTGGTTTTCAAACTGAGTGAAATTTATAAAGATTAATTTAGAATGAGATTCACATGATAATCCGTTCATATTGCATATCTGTTTGATCCAGGATTTGTGGTTATAGAAAATATAATGACAGTTGAAAAAATATCTTTGTTAATCAGAATAAAACAAGCGTAAAATATTTTAAGCAGTTTTTGAGAGATTGAGACACAATGAGTCCATAAATCATCATTTTTCTTTAAATATTGTGTTTCGTAGGAGACTAAGAGTGACCTATCAGCAAAATATTTGATAAGAGTATCGTGACATAATTTTCCTTCTTGGACAAGATCATGGCAACATGCATCAGTGATGGTTCCATTTTCAAAGACAACACAAATTTTATCCAATGAACAAAGGATGACTGCTTCCTGGCACTGCGTACTAGACTATCCGCCTTTTTATTTTGTGTCCGGGGAATATGAATGATCTCTGAGTGGTTGAAACTTCCTCTTAAAGTCTTGATGTTCCAAATAACTTGCGAACGCCGGCCATTTCTCTGCATCTAAAGCTATCTTCATCAATTGAAAACAATCCGTCCCAAATGTAACATAAAACTGATGTAGATTCCTCATACATTTCATTACCCAAATAAGTGATTCTATTCTTGAATGTAAAGGATAGAGACTGGCTCTGCATTTCTTGCCCCCATCAAAGCCATCCAGTGTACTATACCAAGCATGACCTAAAAAAAAATCCTTATCCTTCCATGAACCATCCGTAAAGCATCACCGTCCCAAAATGTTTGGTAAACGTATTTATGGACTGCGTAAACCTTTGTGTAATTTATTCATGTGCCACAGACCAAATTAGTGATTATGTTTCGACCAGCTTGAGAGTATCTCGAGGATCAACATCTATATTACTAAAAACATTGCTATTACGAGTTTTCCAGAGATACCATAAGATCCAAGCAAACTGATGATCATCCATATGTGGGGAAACCCTCCAGTACATTTGATTCCATATTGACAAAAAAGATTCAGATGGAAATATGTCTGGATTCGATATGATCGTTGAGAGAGCCCACACTTGAACCGCGGAGGGGGGAGGGGGGCATTCAAATAGTACATGATTAATTGATTCCTCGGTCGCTCCACATCTTGCACTGGATATCCCCAATTATCCCTCTTTCGCGTAAATTCTTACTTACTGATATACAATCCAACACTATTTTCCAATGCTTTATTTTTGGTGGGGATCAAATTTTCCAGGAATGGGCCTTTAAAGGAGTAACAGGTGGTCCATACTCTGGTACCAAAATTTCTCTGTTCGGGTATACCCGCTCCACTTGATAACATGATCTTACCGTGTATTTCCTATTCTATGTGAAATGCCATCCATCCTTATCATCCATTTCAGTACGGCTCAATGGAATACTTTCTATAATCTTTGCATCATGTGAATTCACCAAATTACCGTGTATTTCCTATTCTCTGTAAAATTCCAGCCATCCTTATCACCCATTTGAGTACGGCTCAATGGAATACTTTCTATAATCTTTGCATCATGTAAATCCACCAAATTCCGAGTTAGTTGTACATTCGATGTGCCTGAGGCTATATTAATGAGAGAGTCCATTGTAAGATCCTGATAGAGGTTGTGTTGATTACTTTTTTCTGGTTTCAGGTGAGTGGGGGGGCCATGGATCATTCCATACTGAAATAGTGACCATGATCACATCCTTTTTATTAGTCATTTGCTAAACAGGGATCTAGTAGATACGATACTACGCCATCATATGATGGTGAGTATGATCAAATTGGTTCCATGGGTGGTAAATTCCTGAAATATCAGCCTTTAAACACTCGATAGAATAAGGTATTTGGCTTCTCTATCAAACGCCCAAATCTTCGTGAGGTCTTTAAATCCTAACCCTCCTTCTTCCTTGTGATGACATAAAGATTTTAAAAAAATTAAAAACAGTTAAAATAATTAATTATCATGACTTTTATTTATCAAATTTTAAAATATTTTAAAGAAATTTAATAAAAATTGAAAATTTGCAGACCGATGAAAATTTGCAATAAAAAATGGTATGTATTTTATTAAGAAAATAAAAGCAATATGATGATTAAATATCTATATCAATGTGTGATTATTAAAATGTACATTGATACTCCTTTATATAAGCTTTGAAGATTAGACGAATTATATTCAACATACAATGTGAGAAATTTACAATTATAAAATGTTTTGTGTTTAATTCAAAGAGACCATAATATAGTAAATAAGGTAGTGTGATGACTGAAAAAAAGATTCTAAGATGAGTTTTTGATTCATTGATTATATGGTTTGTGTTATTGTTTAGAGAAAGATAAAGGTATTTGGCAAAAAAAAATATGGAAGAAAATTAGGATAACATCAGAAATGCATGTTACGAGTAATAGAAAAAAATAATTGATAATGAGAGAAACAAGAAGAAGCTGAAGAAGAGAAATACAAAGAAAATGTATAATATGTGTTGAAGAAGTTAATGTAATAAATGCATATATAATTTTTCTGGCATTTGTTATTATTAGATACTCATCAATTATTTTGTATCAAACTTATAAAAACTTTTTAAAAAAATAAAAGGAAGAAATAGTCAAATTAGAGAATATAGAAAAGGAGAGGCGAAAACTAAAACCTAGGAACTCCAAGAGAGGGCTATCTTATTGAAAATGCGTAGAGTGTGGCACACATGCACAAACGGGGGCAGGCCAGCAGTCTTAGTCACATGAATCCCTTTCATGCATAAAGATGATCTAGATAGCACGGTTTTGAAAGAAAGATATCTGAGACAATTTTTCATTCACCTCTCCTAGCGATGGCGGGTTTTTCTTGAGACTATGTGGGATCATACAGGTTTAATCTTAGATCCGGGTTGGATTGACACTTCTTTATGTGTTTCTCCGGTAAAGTAAGGGGTAAACGGTGGGGGATTAGGCAAGGTGCAGGAAGGTAAAGGATCTCGATCGGAGAGGATTTTGGTATGTTGGTTAGGAATTTTGGTAAGACGAATCCCTCTGGTGGGAGAAATCCCTGTGGAGGGAAGTTGCTACTGGTGAACAAGAGAGAGCAAGGATGCTGGAGCGTAATTTGGTTGACTATCGCAAACAGATTGATAGTGCTCAAATTACTCAGTAGAGCTTACTCTCTCAAATAAGAGGTACAGTTGTAGTACTTAGGGATCGAATCACGAGGAGCTAGGGAACCAATTAAATATAATCTACTAATCAATCCTAGGTGAAGTTGGTTTTAAAGATGGAAATGTAAATAGCAATTCCTAAAATGAGCAAGGTAGTTGCTCTAACTAACAATATGATGGGTTGTTTAAATGAAATGAAGAGTGCTAGACTTAGGGCTTTTATTCAGGAATGAAGATTATAATGTCTATAAATGCCAAACAAGTTGTTTGCATGATACTATAGAACTCAGTCGCTTAACTCCCAGTGATGTCTCACTGGTTAAATAATCTAGATCTCTGGCCTCAACTGTCGTATGTTGACACAGAAAAAGAGTCGATCGATATCCTTTAGAGATATCGATCGATACACCTTTCGCTCGGCGATCGATTCACCTGTCGGGATATCGATCGACGGCTTCTAGATATGCCTAGGCGCGAGCTGATAATGAACACTAGATCTCAAGGAGGGCGGTTAACTCTTCTCCAAGGAGATACTAGTTCAAACAGATAATTCAAGATATCAAAGATCCTAGTGATCTATATTCTAGTTAGCTACTCTAGAACAAGCTTAGGGTGCAATCTATTTGATGAATATCACAACTTAGAAATTATAGTTTGGGGTTAATCCCACAAACCTATTTAAACCCTAGATCTAATAAGTAGACTACTCAGACATAGCTAAGCAATTCATAACAATGATAGATGAAAGAATTGCATAGATAGAATAAAGTAGAAATACAAAAGGAGATAACAAATCGCTCCAATCTCTCAAAACAAGTAAAACTCTAGTCTCTCTCTCACACTCTCTGCTTTGCCTCTCAAGACTTGTGTTTCTTAGACTCTTCAAAACTTGCCGTCAAAAACACTTAGCAGGAATATTTAAGCATTTCCATTAGGTTAAAAACTCGTCAGGGACAATCTCGTAATTTGGTGAAGTCTTGGTGAAGTAGTCGGCTAAACCATTTCGTCCTTGATATCGATCGACAACACTGATGTGTATCGATCGATTATAATCTTTTAGTACGCGGATCTTCTCAGCTACATCGATCGACAACTTTGGATGAGTATCGATCGATTCTTATCAATGTTGACTTCCGACTTGGTCTTGAATGGTCAACTCAGGTGTATCATCTCTTGTACTCCAAAATGCTCCAAAACATCACTTTATCACAAAACGCTCCTGAACCTGAAAACATACCTAACAGACTAGAAAACAGATTAAATATATAATAAAACACTAGTATACCATGGTTAAAAACGGGTAAAATCCATGGTATATCACAGAACAAGATGCTCAATAGTGGATCCAAGGAGTTGGATAAGATACTCTCGATGGGACAACCAGCCAAGGTGAATTGGGGATTGGGATATCGAGGAGCTGAGAGTACTAAGGAAGTACAACATAAGGGGCTGTCACACTTCGTGCAAGAAAGCACATCAAAAAGTGGAGCCAATGAAGCTTGTCAGGAAGTACGTCGGGACGTACGAAAAGGAGTACGGCAGGAAGTACTACATCGTGTAGCTGTGAGTAACAAGCCGAAAGTAGTACATCAGTGCAGCAACATGAAGGTCAGACATGAGGGTCTGAAGCATGGGTGTGCAGCTGGTACAAGGAAGGAGGCTGATCGGTGCATCAGAAATTGTGTCAGGCGAACCAAGAAACAACATCGGATGTGTTGCTGATTCTGTGGAAAGGTTGGACACAAGAAGGTGCAGTCTTTTGCTCGTGAGAAGAGCAGAAACATGGCTAAGAAGGTGAACAAAGCCTTCATTAAACCCAAGAGGGTTGATGAGGTGCTCTTAGACAAGAGTTGCTTACTTGATGAGACAAAGAAGAGACATCAGAAGAAGGGTGCAGCTCTGTTAGGAGTGATCTTGAGGAAGATCAAGAAGCATCAAGTCTGGAGTCAGAACACGAGGTTTTTAATGGTACAAAGGGGAAGGAGATCGAAGTGCGTCAGGAAGTGATGCGAAATGATCTTCATGAGAGTGATAGTGAAATCACTCCAAGACAATAGCAACGAGTGCAGAGTGCACTCGAGATGGTTGAGGAAGGACTCATGGTCAAGGAGACAACACATGAAGGAAGCCAGGTCCTCAACAAAATTGGGTCGAGAGGTAGCTCGACAGGTGCGTCAGATCGTGATGTAGTACTTGTAATCTATTCCGCTGCAGCAGGGGCTGTATCATGATTACGCATGGAGTAGCAGATGGATTTGTATCTAAGGCTTGACATCTAAGCATCTGGTTTTAGCTTAGTATGCAATCAAGCAGGGGGAGAAGTGGTAACGTTCTGGTCCAAGGAGTGCATATCTCGTGGGGGAGAAGAGCATGGTGATGGACGTCCTGATATATATGGTGCTTATCTCATGGGGGAGAAAAGCATGGTGTGGTGCACATCTCGTGGGGGGAGAAAAGCACAATTAGCATGGAAGTTCCGAGATGAGAAACATGGTTGTTGAACCAGAAGAATGTTGTGCTTGATCGGCACACAAAGCTAAAAGGAGGAGATTGAAGATGCAAGATGTATGCCATGAAGTAGTCGCTGACGTAGTTGCTGAAAAAGACGTCGTGTTGAGGGGTAAGACCATGTGGAGTCGAGACGCTGAGCTGGAGTCGTGTAGACTTGGAGAGAAAGAGAGTATCTTGGAAATAAGGAAAGAGGAATAAACTTGGCGAGCAAGTTTATGAATTATAGGAAGAGGAATAAGTGCATTCTAAGAAAAGGAAAGTTGCATTTATTGTTATAGAAGATGTCCATATCTATGTTGCCTTGGAGACTAGGGTTTCGAGAACGTGGAGAATTATATAAGATAGCTATGGGGTCGTCTGTATTGGGACAAAGACATAGAGGCTGATCTTACACTGAGAGAGAGAGAGAAGCTCTTGGAAGTGTTCTGGGGTCGTGCTGAAGCATTGGCTGAAGTACTTGACGGAAGAGAGACATAAGCGGGGTAGCTTAGCTTATGAATCTTTCAGTAGCGTGTGTTAGGGTGATAACACTAGACGTATAAAAGCTGAATTAATCAGATCTTGTAATAGATTGTTTAAGGAGATTCTAATAAAGCATTGGTGTTTACTTTTGCATTTTGTCTCTTGGTTTATCTTCTGCATTCCTTATTGTGGTGTCATATTTACACTAACAGTTTTCATTCTATGAATAAGATGATCTGATTATGGTCTCATGATGGTATCTTGATTGTGGTTGTTGTTTGGTTTAATATTCGCAGGTGGTGTCCAAACTGTTTCTGTGCATATATGGATCCGATCTGGATGGACAGGTCTATGAGATTATTATGTTTGGATATTTGTTGCTCTGCAAAAGTGTGTTTGGTTGATGATGTTCGGTGTAGATTGAGGTATAAAGATTTATATACGGTTTGGTGGTTTGAGGTATTATGGTTGAGTTATGAACATCAGGAAAATCAACGTTGTGATACTATAAGTTATCTTGGTAGGAAGTATTATGCTTGCAGTTGGTTATATATCTCTTTAATTCAGGGTTGGATGTGGGGGTGTGGGCTTTCATCCTACTTGATGCATTTTTGTTATGGTTAATGCTTTTATGCTTCTTTTTTGGTTAGGTTGTATATGTTTTCTCATTGTTATGTTATTTCATGGTTTGTAGAAGTATTATCGTGGTTTTCTTGGAAAGAGACATAGATCTCCATGGAGTTCTACCTTTATTACGTAAGGATGTTTTGTGGAGGATTCGGCTAAGTAGTAATAGAAAAGGACCTACAGGTTTCTTTCTTATTGATGAGAAGACAGTTGATGATAAGATTGAGTTCCTTTTTATGACATCATCAGTGTCTTTCTTCTTCAGTACAGAATATGGTTGCTTTACATAACTTAAAAGTCGGATAAATGAAAGTCTTGAGTTGGAATTGTCAAGGTCTTGGTAGCAAATGGACTATTAGTTATTTAAGAGAAATTTATTCTAAACATAAACCAATTTTTCTTTTTCTTTCTGAAATAAAACCACATTTTGATTTTGTTCAGTCTTTTCAATTTCATTTGGTTATTCTCATTTTCATATTGTTGATCCTAAAAGAAAAAGTGAAAGGCTGGCTCTTTTCTATGATTCCACTTACAAGGTCAATATCATTTCTTCGAGTAATAGGATTAAAGATATTGAGACAGAGTATAAAGGCAAGCATATTTTTCTTTCATTTGTGTATGGAGAACCGAATCGAGGTCTTCGGGATCAGGTTTGTGAGAGGCTTACAAGGATATGTATTGTTAGGGATGTACCTTGGTTCATTATTGGTGATTTAAATGAAATTACGGAGAATCATTAAAAACAAGGGGGGCCTCTCCGTCATGCGGATTCATTTTTTTAATAATATGATTCAAAATTGTGGGTTGGAGGAGAGTGCAAGCCTCGGAAATACACTCTTTTGGAGTGGATGTAGGGAGTCATGTTGTAGAATGTCGTTTAGATCGGGTTTTGGGGAACAATGAAAGGCATAATTTGTTTTCCTGCTCTTTTGTGGAATATTTGGGAATGATATGGTAAGATCATAGACCAATAGTGGAAACCATTGAAGATAAATTCTCAAATTTCGTCAACAATTTCGGTTTGACAAAAGATAGTTTGGTGAGGAAGGATTGATCGATTCAATTGAACGAGGCTGGTCAGTGCATAAAGGTAATCAGAATAGTTGACAAAATTCATAATTGTCGGCATGAGATATATGTATGGTAGAAGGGTAACTCGATGTATGGGAAAGAGAAAATAAATATATTACAGAAAGCACTTGAGGAAGGTCAAAATGATATGTCAAAATCACATGAGGAGGTGGTAGAGGTTTCATACAAATTACAAGAAGCATATAAGGAAGAGGAACTATATTTGTTAGGGGATTTTTGTGTAGGATCTTTGTGAGTACTACGGAACAATAGAAGAGCTGGAGAATCAAAGAGAATCGAGACTAAAAGATTGTTTTATTGATGATTGAGCAGGAACTACAACATTTTGGTGTATAAACCCTAGTTCTAACTGCATAGCTCTAATCTCTTAGTCTCTGAATACTGATCCCTTATTCTTGGGTATAGATTCCCCTTACATAATTGTAGATGTCAGTTGAAGTAGGTTAAACTCTTCCATATTCGGAAATATGGAAGAATCCTCTTTATCGGAAAACTTCCATTTTACCATGAGGTATGGAGGTAAACAGGGGTCGGAACCGGAGTTCCTTTTGGTAGGAGTCTGGAGGCCGGTGTCCTTCCCAGGGCCGGGAGGAGTTTTACCTTGGAGTATTTTTCCCCAACGGTTTGCCCCTTATTGCTCAATTTCGTCATCGATATCGGGGAATAACATGTGCATTTGAGTCAACCGGAGTTGCCCTATCTCAGCAGGTTCCCCTTGGCAGGACATCACTCCATTTTCTCCATATTCCAGGTTCGCTTTACGCCCGGACCGTGTTTTGAACCTGGAAGACCGTGTTTTGAACCTGGAAGAAGGCTACGTTTTTCTCCAGAGTAGAAAAGAGTCTAGCAGGTATCCTTAGGTTCTGGACCTGTTTGGAGTTGATCTCGCAGGGCTTGGACGTTGATCTTTTATTTCTGGTGATTGGTAGAAGTAGCATGCACGGATTGGACCTTATGTAGGAGTCAGAACCTGAAGTTGTTCTCTTGAGTTGGTGCACAGTTGATTGAGAAATCATATTTAGCCTTCGGGAGTTTTTGCTGGAAGCTGATTCTAAGTAGATGGGTCTTTGGGCCTTGCACAAGACCCTGGAAGAAGAAACAAGGTTCTCGAAGGGCCGCCTGCTTTTCACGGACCTGGCGTCTGACAGGAAAGAAAAGTCATTCAGTTTCACCTCAAAATACGTTTCCCGCGTGATGGCTTTCCCGAGGAGCGTGAAGCCCACTTAGTTCTTTTTCCCTTTCTTCTTCCTATCTCATTTTTCTATATCTTCTAGTTTCCTATTTTTGCATTTGAAGATCCTTTGGTGATTTACCATGTTTGGAGATCCTCCTTGTACTCCCTCATTCTTAAAACAAGTAGCCACTACATCTCTCTCCGGCTTCCACCTCCTAGAATGGGTGATAGAGCTAGCTATTGTTTAGACTCGTCCTCCGTAGGTAGTAGGGTTATATCAGGAACCAAATCGAAAATGAGCCCCTTAAATCTGCAGACTCTTTTGGTTTTTCTTTAGATCTGATGGCGGAGGTGTAGGGTCTGACGTCCGTTGATACATGCTCAAATTATCCTAGAACAACAATTACTCTCATCAAAAGAGGTTCAGATGTAGTATTTAGGGATCGAATCCACGGAGACTCTTGGATTACACAATGGATTTTATAGTCTTCGTACCTTCGGAGGGTGGATACTATAATCTTCAGCGTCCAAGGGTTTGACCAACATATCGTCGATGCAGACTTTCATCATCTGTCCGATTTGATATGCGAACATCATGTTTACTAGCCTTTGGTAAGTGGACCATGCGTTCTTCAGGCCGGCCAGCATAACCTTATAGCAGTAGATTCCCCTGGATGTCATAAATGAGGTTTTCTCCTGATCTCCAGGTTACATGAGTATTTGATAATAGCCAGAGAACGCGTCCATGAATCTCCTCAACTAGTATCTGACGGTTGCAGCGACAAGCTTGTCGATGTGGGCAGGGGAATGGATCCTTTGGGCATGATTTGTTGAGATCGGTGAAATCTATGCAGAATCTCCACTTCCAAATCTTCTTTTTTACCACTACTACTTTGGCCAACCATTATGGATATTGGACTTCCCTGATGAAGCCAGCATTTAGTAGGTTCTTAACCTCCTCGTTGATGATTTCGTCTCTTTCTAGAGCGAATTTCCTCATCTTTTGTCTGATAGGTGGATATAGAGGGTCGACTTGCTGTTTATGCATGATGATGCCGGGGTCGATTCCTGGCATATCTTCATGAGAGAAAGCGAAGCAATCCAATTTGGATTTGAGGAAGTCGATGAGCCCTGTCCCATTCCTGTGGCAAGTTTGGATCTGATCTTTAGGCTTTGAGCTGGGTCTCCATCTACCAGCGGCACCTTGTCCATCTCTTCAACCTCTGGCTCCTCGGCGTGTGGATCCTTGGGCTTGTTCTCTTGGTCTCATTTGATTGTCTTGATTCCCCAAGGAGTAGGGAATTTGACTGATTGATGCAGCGTCGAAAGGCAGCTCCCATGTCATGAATCCAAGGTCGTGCGAGTATCATATTGTAAGATGACTAGCACTGAAACCTATGATCGGGGAAACTTTCCGTGTTAATGCGCCTTTTGCCAGACCCAAATCGTGATAAGCGGTCTGAAATATAATATTGCTTGAACTGCCATTATCCACGAGGATTCTTTTCACAAGGCTTGTGGCTATAGTGAGCGAGATCAACAAGGCGTCGTGATGAGGAGACATGGTTCTCTCCCGATCCTTAGAGGTGAAACTTATCTAATCCGTGCCTAGGAGCAGGCGCTTTGGTTTCCCGGTCTCCTGTCCGTTTCTGGCGTTCCTCGTACTTTTCTTAGCAGCAGCGTGGCTGATGGTGCTTACTTCTGAACCACCGGAGATGACGTGGATAACTTGATTTTTCTGCGGTGGTGAGGCAGGAGCAGCTTCGGCGGATTGCTTAGCCGCATCCTTGTTTAGGAGGTTCTTGGCTTTGTCGGAAAAGAATTCCCTAAGGTGTCCTTTCTTCAGCAGCTTGTTGACCTAGATCCTTAGTGCAATGCAGTCATTTGTCTTATGACCGTGGTCATTGTGGAAGTCGCACCACCGGCTGGGGTTCCAGAAAGAATCGGGGGAGGTCATCTTCTGAGGCCACTAGACATGTTGCCCATCTACCTCAGAACATTCACTAGCGCTGGTTTTGATATAGAGAGGTGAGAGATGTCGGGCCATGTTAATACGTCCATTCCTTCGGTCCTGTTGAGAGGTCGGTGTTGGTACCAGCCCATGATTCTTCTCCATGCCTCCATATTGGTTCTTTGGTGGAATCCTTTGTCTCGATCGTCTTTCCATGATTTGGCCAGTTTTTGATCTTGCTTATGTGGAGCCTTGGCTCGGCTGGTGACATCCTCTTCCCATATCACTTGCGCCTATACTTGGGATAGGACTTCTTCCATGGTTCTGCGCTGGTACTTGGTCAGTTCCTTATATAGGTCATCGGGAAGGAGGCCCCTTTTGAAGGCAGAGATTGTTGTTGCGGCATTACACTCCGGGATGGCGACTTTCTCTTGATTGAAGCAGGCTATGTAGGTGTGGAGTGGCTCGGCTCTATGTTGGAGTATCTCGTAGAGATCATCCGAGGCTTTCTCTAGGCTCATACTACTGGCAAATTGTTCAACGAACCGGTCGCTGAGGGATGCGAAGGAGCGTATGGATCCAACGGTAGGCTGATATACCATTGCAAGGCGGGTCCAATCAGGGTAGAATGGTAGCTTCCCTCAGTTTCTTCTGAATTGCTACAGTAAGCATTTCTTGCTTGTATTGGGCGACGTGGTTGTCGGGATCGCTGGTGCCGTCGTACATCATTATGGTAGGGAATGAGAACTTGTGAGGCATCTCTTCCAATGCAATGTCTTCCACGAAATGTGTGTCCGCGTAGGAGTTAGGGTCGATTCTCCGGATGGGAGGAGCCACTCCAGGAAGCCTCTCCACTCTGGATTGAATTGCTTCGAACTTCTTGGAGAACACCCATTCGAGGTAGGCGGTGACAGCAGTATTCGATGTCTTTACCCCTTCTTGTGTAGGATCGTTGTGAGTATTACGGAACAATAGAAGAGCTGGAGAATCAAAGAGAATCGAGACTAAAAGATTTTTTTATTGATGATTGAGCATGAACTACAATGTTTTGTGTATAAACCCTAGTTCTAACCGCCTAGTTCTGATCTCTTAGTCTCTAAATCTCGATCCCTTATTCTTGGGTATTGGTTCCCCTTATATAATTGTAGATTTTGGTTGAAGTAGGTTACACTCTTCCATATTCGGAAATATGGAAGAATCCCCTTTATCGGAAAACTCCCATTTTACCCGGAGACAGGGATGGAAGCAGAGGTCGGAACCGGAGTTCCTTTTGGCAGGAGTGTGGAGGCCGGTGTACTGCCCAGGGCCTGGAGGAGTTTTACCTTAGAGTATTTTTTCTCCAACAAGATTGGAAAAATAGGACTGTGTGGCATACATGTGGAGATAAGAATACAAAGTTTTATCATGCACTAACAAGGCGGATTCAAAATATAATTATTGGTTTGTACAATGAGGAGAGGGATTAGATTAGTTTCGAAGTAGAAATTAAGGCAGATGCAGTCAACTACTTTACGGACATGTTTCAATCAACCTCACCTTTTGATTTTGATAGGTTTTTAGAGGAAGTTCTGGAACTGGTAACAGTGGTTCATAATAGGAGGTTAACGGCCTTGGCTACGGAGGAGGGAGTGAATATGGCGCTATTTATGATGCACCCTGAAAAACTCCAGGACCTGATAGTATGATGCAAATATTTTATCAACAGTCTTGGTCCGTAATTAAGCATGATGTGTTGAATATGGTTAATGATTTTCTAAGGTCATGGAGTTTTGATGATAGACTTAATTTGACAAATATTTGGCTTATCTCTAAAACAGTTCGGCCAAATCGTGTGACGGAGCTACGGCCTATTAGTCTTTGCAATGTTGGTTATAAGATTATTTTCAAGTTATTGTGCCAGCGGTTGAAAAGGTTACTTCCCACTGTATTTCAGAGACAAAATCTGCCTTTGTCTTAGGGAGACTAATTTCGGATAATATAATCATTTCTCAAGAAATGTTTCATAGGTTAAGAACAAATAATGTTTGTAAAGAAAAGTTTATGGCTATTAAGATGGATATGAATAGAGCTTATGATAAGGTAAAATGGTCTTTCATGGAACGACTTCTTTTGAAAATGGGTTTTTGTTCGATTTAGGTCTCTCCCCTTGTCGCAACCCCCTTTTTCGAACAATACTTCCTTTAGGTTGTCCGTAAATAATCACCTTATATCTAAAAAATGAGATGTATTTCATCACTCCCTTGTCGCCATATCAATTCATTTTATGTACGGAAGCTCTTATTGAAAATATTAGGAAAGAAAAAAGAGACAAACGATTGACGGGGTTAAAAATATCCCGTGGAGGTCCATCGGTGTCCCATCTTCTCTTTACGGATGATAGTTTATTTTTTTGTAAGGCCAACTCGGCTGAATTTGGAGTTATTCTTAAGCTTCTCAAAGAATATAAGACTGTGTCAGACAACCTATCAATTTCGGTAAATCCTCTTCACAAATTGGTCACAAGGTTCCAGAAACAATGACATTGGAAAATAAATCCCATCTCGGAATTACCAATTTGGGTGGGATGGGTAACTATTTGGGTATACCGGAGAGTGTAGGTGGGTATAAGGTTCAGGTCTTTGGTTTCTTAAATGAAGGATTAATCAAAAGGTTAGTAATTGGATAAATCAGTAGCATCAGCGATGCCGAATCATGTTATGCTTGTTACAGATTACCTAAGACGGACACAAAGAAAATTACAAGGGTAATTGCTCATTTTTGGTGGGGTGGAAATGGAATTAAGAAAGGGATTCATTGGCTTTCATGGGATAAAGTGTGTAAACACAAAAACGAAGTTAGCTTAAGTTTTCAAGACCTTCAAGATTTCAATATTGTATTATTAACAAAGCAGTTATGGCGCTTAATAGAGAAACCAAATTGTTTGTTCTCAAAAGTGTTTAAAGGACGTTATTTTCAGAATACATATCCTTTGGATTCTCACGGAACTTACTCTGCATCTTATGGTTAGAGAAGTATCTGCTCCGCTAGATCTCTGGTTAAAAAATGGTTAATCAAAAGAGTGGGAAACGGACAGTCCATATCAATATGAAATGACCCCTGGATTCAGGCTCCTCGCCTGAGGTCAGTAACCCCAAAAAATCAACCCCATTTTTTAAACCACTTCCTGAAGGTGGAACATCTCATTAACCCGGCTACGTCTTCTTGGAATGTAGATTTGTTTAATGCATACATAAATCCAGATGATGTTAAAATCATTTAAGGCCTGGCTACTGTTCGAATCAGGTTATAAAATAGAATCTCTATACCTAGATAAGGACCAACAAGCGGTTATTTACGGGAAAAATATTAATTCATTATTATGTTATACTTGGAAACTTAAATGTCAGCCAAAATTGAGACATTTTATTTGGCAAGTTCTCAAGGGTACTATTTCGGTTGCAAAAAAAGTGAGGTCGAGGGGTATTGACTATGATACACGTTGTAGTACTTGTGGTGCCAAAGAAGAATCCATTAATCATGTTCTTTTTGAATGTTCTCCAGCTTTGCAAATATGAGCTTTCTCGAAAATAACTTCTCCAATGGGTATTTTCCCAAACCCCTCGGTATTTACTAATATGGATGATTTCTTCTGGAAATTACTAAAGAACTATGATTTTAGCTCTATTCCTTAAATATTATGGTATATCAAGAAAAATAGGAACCGTAAGATTTGCATGAACATGATTGAATCCGTAGGAAATCATTCAGATACTTTTTTTTGTTAAAAAATTTTGTTTTATATTTTTTGTCATGATTGAATCCGTAGGAAATCCTTCGGATAGCGAAAGGGAGCGGTGTGGGCAGATGCCGAACTCACGGTTCCTAAACGGGATCACGATCCTTCCTTCGTCTGATTGGCTTTCATTAGGGCACTCCAGAATAAGTTTTGTCGACGGTGCATGGTGAGCACAAGATAAGTTTTCAGGATAAGGCTTATCAGCTTTGATATGGTTCAGAAGATTATATGATGGGGACAATAGATCTCCGAAAAAGCATATCTTCTTTACATGCTGAGTGTGAAACTTTGATATGGGTTATGGAGTGTATGAAGACCTTCAATTTCTCAGACGTAGTTATTACAACAGACTGTTCTCAACAGGTGAAGATGATGTCATCACCGGATGAATGGCAAGGTTTTGCTATACACTTGGAGGAGTTCAAGCGCAGTAAGACTTTTTTTTCCACATTCAAGATTCGACATATTTTTAAGAGCTCATAATTCAGTGGCGGACAAGCTTGCACGCGGTGCTAGGTGTTCCTTTTCTGCTATGTTCTATGTCGACTAATATCTTTGGTTTGGTTTTTTGAACCGGTAAAGAATATATCATAATTTAGTTTATTGTTGTCAAAAAAACTTATAAAAACTTTGGAAATAAAAAAACTACTTTGCATTAAAATTAAATGAGGTGATAGATAAAATAATCCCGTTATAAAATGCTTTAAAATAATTTTTTAGTTCATTGATCATGTTTTTGTTATTATTTACTCAGAATCATTTAAATAACTTTTAGCTACTTACATTAATATTATTGAATTACTACATCTCATGTTTCGAAAATTACAATACTGAAATTTTATATTCTCGAAATATTTTTTGTTAAAAAATTTTGTTTTATATTTCTGGTTATTATTTAAATTTTTTGACATTGTATTTATGATATATATTTTTCATTCAATATTTAGATTAGCGAATTTGCGGGAAACCACCTAATTGTCTTTTTTTTTGTCACTCCACCTAGTTATCATTTTAACACATTACACACCAAACATAGATCGCATACTTTTTACAAACTAAAATATTATAAAATTATGACATTTTGTATTTGTACAGACCATGAATATAATTTGTTTTCTGAATATATTTGTCATTCAAATTAGAATTTTTTTCTTAGATACTCTTTTTAGTTTATTTTCACAAAAATAACATTTCAAAGAGGAAAATGAACAAAATAAGTTTTATTAAATGGTAAATATGCATTTATAGCATTAGGGTTAACTAATCTAAAACTTAGGGTTTAGAGTTAATAGGTGGAGTTTAGAAGATGAATTCAAATTTGTTAAAAATTAAAAATAAATATTAAAATTTTCAAAATGAAAAGAGGTTATTTTGGTCATTTTATTTTTTTAGGTTATTTTTGTGACAAAAATTTTAAAATGGCTATTTAGAATAATTGCCCTTTATTTGACAGTGTCAAAGACCATTATTTTGGTCGTAGCAGTCACCTACGGGCGATGATTGCTCGCATCAACGATGTTCCGGCTCCGGTAGTGGATGCAGGTAGTGATCAGTTACTATGGCGCCATGGAGAAGACAGCTACAAGAAATGCTTTTCCTCATCTAGCACATGGGAACAAGTGCGTGTGAAACATCACAAAGTAGCGTGGAGCGAGCTGATTTGGTTTCCGCAAGCCATCCCCCGGTTCTCTTTCATCGTGTGGCTGGCCATTCAAAACCGCCTGTCTACTGGAGATCGCACACAAGCTTGGGGTGAGATCCAGCAATGCCGCCTGTGTGGTGAACCACAGGAAACGAGAGACCATCTATTCTTTGCGTGTCCGTATTCCTATACAATTTGGACAGAAACAACTGGATCCCTACTTCCCCGACCCAGTCCTGACTGGAACTTCACCATCACAATGCTCCTGTCCCGTCGGAGATCAGTCTCTGTTACATGCCTACTTCGTCTGTCTTTCCAAGCTGTGGTGCACTGTATCTGGCGCGAAAGAAACAGTCGAAAACATAATAACACCTTCCATACTGTCACAGAGCTCACCCGCATGATCGATAAGATGATCAGGAACAGGATCTCCTCATTGCGCCCCAAGAACATGGCTGTTTACAGTACCATGATGATGGACTGGATGGGAAGAACATCCTAGCTTAAGATCCCTTGTGCTTTTTTCTGTTTTTAAAAATCTCAAGCTACTCTCAAAATTCAGTATTGTAAATATTTTTTTCTTTTGTTGATAAATAAATTTAACATTTCAACAAAAAAAAAAAATCTAAGCATTTAATAAAACTGGAATAATTTGCATAATTTAGATGAAATTTTTAGCTAATCTAACCCCACCCGTTGACAAAAAAAAAACCCCCACCCTGCGAATGGCGCGGAACCAAGCCGAAAATCATTAATTGTATGAAGGCTATAATGGTCTTTGACAGTGTCAGGATTACGATAACCCTAATAATGAGGTATCTGTATAAAGCGCCGAAAACCCTTGGTCTTTGACAGTGTCAGGATTACATACTTTTTACAAACTAAAATATTATAAAATTATGACATTTTGTATTTGTACAGACCATGAATATAATTTGTTTTCTGAATATATTTGTCATTCAAATTAGAATTTTTTTCTAGATACTCTTTTTTAGTTTATTTTCACAAAAATAACATTTCAAAGAAGAAAATGAACAAAATAAGTTTTATTAAATGGTAAATATGCATTTATAATCTCAGGGTTAACTAATATAAAACTTAGAGTTTAGAGTTAATAGGTGGGGTTTAGAAGATGAATTCAAATTTGTTAAAAATTAAAAATAAATATTAAAATTTTCAAAATGAAAAGAGGTTATTTTGGTCATTTTATTTTTTAGGTTATTTTTGTGACAAAAACTTTAAAATGGCTATTTATAATAATTGCCCTTTAGATTAACTTCCATTCATAAAATAAATAAATAAAATCTAAGCATTTAATAAAACTGGAATAATTTGCATAATTTAGATGAAATTTTTAGCTAATCTAACCCCACCCGTTGACAAAAAAAAAACCCCCCACCCTGCGAATGGCGCGGAATCAAGCCGAAAATCATTAATTTTATGAAGGCTATAATGGTCTTTGACAATGTCAGGATTACGATAACCCTAATAATGAGGTGTCTGTATAAAGCGCCGAAACCCCTTGGGCAGTCGTCCTCTATTTTTCTTGTGTTCAACTCTCCAGCGATCCTCACTGCTTGAAAGACGGCTTGCCTCTTTTACGAATCTCATCTCTGCAAATCACAATGGTAATCTCCGTCTGCAATTTGAAAGTGTTGGTTCATGTGATTTGATGATTTTGGTTATGTTTGTGTAGTCTTTGGTCGCAAATGAGGAGTTTCAGCATATTCTCCGTGTGCTCAACACAAATGTTGATGGTAAGCAGAAGATAATGTTTGCCCTTACCTCTATCAAAGGTATTGGGAGGCGATTGGCTAACATCGTCTGCAAGAAGGCTGATGTCGACATGAACAAAAGGTTTGAGCTTTTTTCTTTTCTTCTCTCAAATAACAGGAATAGTTAGTAATTGTGTTTTTTTCTCCTGTGTAACGTCTAGATGATACCGTTTCTTGTTTAGTCCTATTGATATAAGTAACAGTTTGTTGTCTTATCCGGATTGAAATGTTTATTTAAATAATCAGCTGAGCCTTGTTATCATGTTTTTAACATTAGCAATATACCTGACTGGGTCAATCTTTTCTAGATCCAGTTTTATTATTGTATGCTTGAACTGAGATGTGTGTGAAGCATTTTGTTGCTTATTCCACTTTGCAAATCATGTTTTATTTCGATATTTGTACAGGGCTGGTGAGTTATCTGCTGCTGAGATCGACAACCTGATGACAATTGTCGCTAACCCGAAGCAGTACAAGATCCCAGACTGGTTCCTGAACAGACAGAAGGATTACAAAGACGGGAAGTACTCTCAAGTCGTCTCCAATGCCCTTGACATGAAGCTCAGGGATGACCTTGAACGTCTCAAGAAAATCAGGTAAAACCGTGTCTTCTCTTGGGGTTTGAATTGAATGATTTATGTAACGGTGGTTTTGCAACGTGCAGGAACCATCGTGGTCTGAGACACTACTGGGGTCTCCGTGTTCGTGGACAACACACCAAGACAACTGGCCGCAGAGGAAAGACTGTTGGTGTGTCAAAGAAGCGTTAAGCAAGCCTACTGGTGTTGCTAGTTACTGCTTCGCTGGATATGCTTCACAAGAATCCATTTTAATTTATGTTTTTCTTCGAACTAGTTTGTGAGACACCTTTTGAATCTAGTTTTGAGACCTTTTCAATCTTATGATCTGTCTTTGTGAACCATTTTTTACACATGTGCCTGCTCCCTTCTCTATTGCTATCTATTGTGGTTTCGAAGTGATTACAGATTAAACATAGATTAATTTGCTTGTTACGTATAACTTGTTGGCTCAAATAAAGTCCTAGTCCTTTTAATAAAATGTTTAAAGAAATGTTTGGGCCGGTAAACTTGTCAGAATCAGTTTTGTGATATCTCGCCTCTGTTTCGGGGATCAAGAATCAAGATAGTCTCTGGCCATGAGTCATGACATAAGTTCGAAGCTCGGTGGTGTATCAAATGCTTGGACGTGGATCTCATGGTGTAAACATGCTTTGTTTACGAAACGGCTTCTCATCAGTGTTCACATTCAATGAGAAGAGAGGTAGAGTAACCTTTTTTTTAGCTAAAAAGAGGTAGAGTAACTTCACAACTCCAATGTTCCTGGTCTTTTTCAAACACAGTAAACAAACACTATTATCTCATTTTATAGATTTACTGATCTAAAAATATTTACGAGTCTACACATATATTATCAGTTTTGTAATCAGCAAATAACTTAACTTATTACAGTTTCAGATCCATTATAGCTATTCAAAACATTCAACTAAGCAGTGGTGGATCTAGGATGAATCTCTACCCGCGGCAAAACAACAAAACACTAGTAATATATATATATATATATAAGTTCAAATTTTCATCCAGGCATTATAAAATTTCTAAGCCAAATTACACCCAAAAAAAAATTATGGGGGCAGCTGCCCCACCCCCTCCCCACCTAGTTCCTCCACTGCAACTAAGCGTCCCCTATTTTACATCGGTAAACAAGTCCATAAATTATATCAACACTAAGAAAATCAAAAACAAGGCACATTAACATTGCGACAAAATCTAACAATATTTTCCTGCGTAAAGGATATGTAAATTTGTCGAAAAAATTGTTCACTCAAAGAAGACCCACAATGTTAAGTACTGTCCCTACACATAACGTCCACAACAACAACACACTAACCCCTACTGATCATGAACAAACTTCAACCCTCTCCACATACAAATATCAGAAAGTGAACAACCCAAGTCAAACAAAAACTTCACAAACAATGTTCATCTTTCAACGATAAAGATAAAGCAACAACAACGTTCAACAACTCCGCGCCTGCGCGGAGGCAAGCCTCTAGTATTTCAAAATTGATAGAATTCTTCCTTTCTCCATGCAATTCTTTTTTATTTATTTTTTTTCCTAAGAGTGTGAAATTCATTAAATGAATAATGAGCGGACAGATATAAGTTATGAGCTTCGATCTCAGTATGCTTAAAAACCGAGAATAACCCTGCATCCCAAAAAGATAAAGATAAAAAGACACTTGAGCACTAAATATTAGGTCTAGCAAGTTAAGAATGAACTCAAGCTAAAGCATACAGATTACATATCCTATCAGCAAATGGTCTAACTCGTCTCTAAGCTAGCAGACGAGAGACCAAGAGCAGAGGCAATTCATTCGGTGCGTACCTATAAATTAAAACAACGCATTCATTACACCAAAAAAAGAAAGATTCTAGTCCAAAAAATGAACAGGGAGCATTACAATTATTACATGGTCCTTAATCTTCCAAGAAAAGGCAGTACCAGTCCAGCAAAGCCATGAAATAAGCAGAAAAGTACTAGTAGTGTGCTGATTTTCCTGCAAGATAATGTTTGAAGGCGACGACCTTCAATATGAATGGCAACGAGACTATTTTCTTAACTGATCAAGCTTTTATGGAGCTAGTAAATAAGTTATCAGATAATCATAGGCATTATAGAGAACAAAATCCCAAGTATTGCGTATATGTAGACTAAGAAATCTTCAAGCCAGAGCAATGATTGTTCGCTCATAAGCCATGGGAATACTGTACTGCCACGCATTCTTGAACCCCAAAAACATATGGATATACTAATCCAAGATTCACTTCTCGAACACATTTTATATTCAAAGACTACCTTGGTTTAGGGAAAAAATTTAACAAAACTCAAAAATATGAAACGTAAAGAAGAAAACACAAAAGCGAGAGATTGCAGTTACCTTCTCAAGTGTGACAGCCAAATTCTGAAGCCTCTGATTGTAGACACCCTCAGCCTGTATCAACAAAGTTACAAATATAATCAAACCCCTTTTACTACATACCAAATCCATCACAGAGTTTCAAATCACAAAAGACATGACCTATTGAAAGAACTTTGCAAGAAGATTAAAAGAGTGATAATCTGACCTGAACCTCAGCATCACTTTTGTCAACATCAAGGTGTACGTCTGAGAAATTTTTTTCTCTTTTCTTCCATATTAGTGCTTAAGAATTTCCTCTGGAAGCTTAGTTCAAAATTGATGAACCGCACCTTTATGCACAAGCAACTTTCTGTCAGAAGTTGTAATCCCATCAATAGTTCTGAGATAACTAACAGAAACTGATTCAAGACTAAGACTAGGACTCATTGTAATCCTCTTCCACACACTGACAAGGAAGTGCAACAAGATGCGATAGAGAAGACAAATCCACTTCTGACACATACTTAAAGCAATCAGTTGATAAAAACAAAACCTCCCAAGTTACCAGCATTGTGATCAGAGGTGGAGTAGCCAAAGAACAGAGAGATAAAACACCATTGATTAAAGTTACTCACGCCATAAGATGCTAACTCCGATACGTACCGACCATAAACCTTCCATCACTGCGACCAGCTCCTATCAATAAACCTCGAAACCAGAAACTGAAATCGCCTTTATTGGAGTATAGAAATAGAACAATACTTATGTTCACCCCTGGGCTGAACTTAAGAATTCACCTCTTTCTTTTTTTCTAATTAAATTATCATATATAGATTAATGACACATAAATAAATAAATAAATAAATAAATAAATAATAAACTTTTAAAATATTAAAATAGCTAAAAAAATAATCACGAAAAATTATAACCAAACCTTAAACCATAAATTTTAAACCCTAAATCCTAAATCATAAACACAAATCTATACCCTAGATTTAAATTATATACCCTAAATCCTAAACCCTAAACCCAAACCTATACCCTAGATCTAAATCTAGACTCTAAATCCAAACTTTTAGGGTATAGAGTTTGGATTTGTGGTTCACAGTTTGAGATTAAGGTTTAGGGTTTAGGTTTAGAGTTTGGGTTTAGGGTTTACGGTTTGGGTTTAGGGTTTACGGTTTGGATTTAGAGTTTAGAGTTTAGATTTAAGATTTAGGGTATATAATTTATGTTTGGGTTTATGGTTTAGGGTTTAGGGTTTGAGTTTAAAATTTAGGATTTAAAATTTGGGTTTAAGGGTTTGTGTTTAGATTTAGGGTTTAAAATTTATGATTTAAAATTTAAGGTTAAAATTTTCGTTATTATTTTTTAGCTATTTTAATATTTTAAAAAATTTATTATTTATTTATGTGTCATTAATCTATATATGTTAACTTGATTATAATAAGGAAAGAGGTGAATTCTTAAGTTCACCTCAGGGGTGAACCTAAGTATTGTTCATAAAAATATTGGTTTGTTGTCGGTTTAGCTGGTTCAATTGATTATGTAATTGATTCCAGTTTAATACCGTTGAACCGGTTTACTCTATTTATAAAGAGTAACCGTTGTAACAAACTCAGTAACAAGAAATGAATGAAGAACACTTTCTTCTTCGATGGACTCTAACAAGTAACATGGTATCAGAGCGTTGATATCACCATCAACGACTCGATTCTCGGATTTCTTAGCTCATCTTCTCCGATCGATCGATCAATCGATAGATCCTTCTTCTCTGTTTCATTCCGATCACTCCGCTATTCTCATCATCCAAAATGGTTACGCTTCGCAAAACGACGAGGAGAGCTGCTCGTGCTTCGACATCTGCGACTCGAGCTTCTCGGCCTATTCCAGCGACCTCTGTCTCAGATTCACCTATTCCGGTGACTTTTGCGGCGAATCCATCTTCTTCCACCGTTCAAATTCAATTGTACATCCCTCGCGAGACTTTTGATTTCGATGGCGTTTAATACTCACCGTATTTCCTAACTAGCGGTGCAATCCAGGAACGTCTCTTATCTCTGAGGTACTCGATGGATCGAATTATAACACATGGAATCTAGCTATTACTATTGCACTTGAGGCTAAGAACAAGATTGCTTTTGTGGATGGATCATTGCCTAGACCTTTGGAATCACATCCTCATTACCGTATCTGGACTCGTTGCAATAGTATGGTTAAATCTTGGATTCTCAATTCTGTTACTAAAGAGATCTATGGAAGTATCTTGCGTTTTGGTGATGCTTGTGAGATTTGGAAAGACTTAACAAGCAGGTTTAACATCACCAATCTTCCACGCTCCTATCAGCTTACTCAACAAATCTGGTCTCTCCAACAAAGCAACACAGATCTTTTATCTTACTATACTAAGTTGAAGACTCTGTGGGATGATCTTGATGGAGCAGATTGTGTTAAAACGTGCCAAAACTGCAACTGTTGCAAAGCCACTGCAACAAAGATGGAGCACACAAAGATCATCAAGTTCTTGGCTGGTCTCAATGAATCTTACGCCAATGCTCATAGCAAAATCATCATGAAGAAGAATGTCCCTCCTCTCACCGAAGTTTACAACCTTCTCGATCAGGATTACAGTCAAAGGAGTATCACTCCAATACAAAATGCTACTGCATTTCAGATGACTGCAACAGAGAACATTCAACCTTCGATCAATGCGGTTTAAAATGCTCCAAAACAAAGACCTATGTGTTCTCATTGTGGCTACACGGGTCACACCGTCGACAAGTGTTACAAAATCCATGGATATCCTCCGGGTTTCAAACACAAGGTCAAGCAGCTGGACAAATCTTCCTCTACTGATAAGCAGCAGACGAAACCAGTTGTTGCTCAACTTGCGTTGCAGGATGTGGCATCACAGGAGTTTAATGTTCCAGAGATGATCAATACACTCTCAAAGGATCAGATTCAGAGTGTTATTGCCTATTTCAACAGTCACTTGAACACGTCCTATGCTTCTACTTCAACACTCTCCTCTTTAATGGGAACAATAACAACCTTACCCGGTATGGCTTTCTCTAATTCTTCACTCTGTTTTGTGGGAATATTGAGAGCGACGGGTAATTGTTTGATATCTCAATCATGGGTTACTGATAGTGGAGCAACACATCATGTATCACATGATCGAAGTCAGTTTCTCACTTTGACTGACTCGCTTGATAAATCTGTCACACTTCCCACGGGAATAGGTGTGAGGATTCAAGGTGTTGGACAGATCAAACTGAATGATTATCTCATCCTGAATAATGTGCTATACATTCCAGACTTTCGTCTCAATCTCCTAAGTATCAGTCAGCTCACCAAAGATATAGGTTGTCGTGTCATATTTGACCAATCTACTTGTCTGATACATGATCCTATCAAGGGGTTGACGATTGGTCAGGGTGAAGCTATTTCTAATCTCTTTGTGTTGGATGCATCTACGATTACTGGATCATCTGCTCAAGATTCTTTTCATTCAGTCAATGTTATTCTTGATACAACTTTATGGCATAATAGACTTGGCCACCCCTCTGTAGAAAAGATTGTTGCAATAACAGATGTTCTCGGCTTTAAGAAAAGAAATAAAGAACCATTTCATTGTGCAATCTGTCCTTTAGCAAAACAAAAGCATCTTCCATATATATCTCACAATAATATGCGTGATCATGCTTTTGATTTGTTGCACATTGACATATGGGGTCCCTTTTCAGTGCCAACTCTGGAAGGATACAAGTACTTCTTGAAAATAGTAGATGACCACACAAGAGTGACGTGGGTTTACTTGCTGCGAAATAAATCAGAGGTACTGCAAGTCTTCCCTGAGTTCATCACTATGGTTGAAAAGCAGTATCAGACATCAGTGAAAAGTTTGAGATCAGATAATGCTCCGGAGCTTAAGTTTACTGATCTTTTCAAAGCTAAAGGAATTCAAGCTTTTCACTCATGTCCAGATACGCCACAACAAAACTCTGTCGTGGAACGCAAACATCAGCACATTCTCAATGTTGCTCGATCATTGATGTTTCAAGCTCACTTACCTCTTGAGTTTTGGGGTGATTGTGTTCTCACGGCAGTCTTCTTAATCAACCGACTTCCTACTCCTCTTCTTAAGAACAAATCTCCGTTTCAACTGCTTACTACAAAGCTTCCTGATTACAGAGATTTGAGAGTTTTTGGTTGTCTGGTTTACGTCTCTACAAGCTCCAAGAACCGTCATAAGTTTCAACCTCGAGCTAAGCCTTGTGTCTTTCTTGGCTACCCTGCAGGATACAAAGGCTATAAGCTCTTGGATCTTGAAACAAATGGGGTTCTTATCTCACGAAAAGTTGTGTTTCATGAGGATATATTTCCTCTATCTGATAGTGGAGAGACTCTGCCTGCAGATTTCTTCTCTAAAATGGATTCTTCACCGAAACCATCTACTACAAGTGCCATTCCTGCAGTTGTGAGTTCATCTCCTGCAGCTGTCAATGATTCTTGTTCAGATGCTTCTCAGGTTCCTATACCAAAACGGTTATCAAAAGCTCCTTCATATCTACATGATTACTATTGTAATGTGACTGAGACTGATATACCGTATCCTCTGGCTGCTCATCTATCCTATGATCAGCTTTCATAAGGTTACCGCAACTACATTTGTTCCATCTCATTGCATCCTGAACCATCTTCTTTCCATCAAGCAAAGAAGTTTGACGAATGGATCAAAGCAATGAATGAAGAATTTATTGCTCTTGAAGCTAATAACACTTGGGACATATCTTCTCTTCCTCCTGGCAAGCATGCCATTGGCTGTAAATGGGTTTATAAAGTTAAACCAATGCTGATGGAACCTTGGAGCGGTACAAAGCACGACTCGTAGCAAAGGGTTATACGCAGCAAGAGTGTATTGATTTTGTTGAAACCTTCTCCCTTGTTGCCAAAATGACCACTGTGAAAATTCTTGTTGCAGTTGCTGCTGCAAAGTCTTGGAGTCTTACTCAGTTAGACGTTTCCAATGCTTTCCTTAATGGTGATTTGTCTGAGGAGATTTATATGACGTTACCTCCAGGATACACTCCAAAAGAAGGTGTCGTTCTTCCTCCAAATACGGTTTGTAAGCTCAAGAAATCCCTCTATGGATTGAAACAAGCCTCTCGTCAGTGGTTTCTAAGGTTTCGATCTACATTATTATCTTTGGGCTTTCATCAGTCTTACACAGACCATACTCTCTTCATCCGCAACGTTCAAGGCAAGTATGTGGCAGTTCTTGTCTACGTTGACGATGTCATCATTACCTCAAATGATGATGATGAAGTGGTCACACTAAAGGCTTATTTACAGCAATTCTTTAAGCTACGAGATCTTGGTCCTTTGAAATATTTTCTTGGTCTGGAGATAGCTCGTTCAAGCGCTGGAATCTCTATATGTCAGAGGAAATATATTTTGGAACTTCTTGAAGACACTAGTTTACTCGCTTGTAAGCCATCGAGTATTCCTATGGATCCTCGCAACTTCTTATGTTCTGATAGTGATGAGCCTCTATTAGCAGAACCAGAGCTGTACAGACGGTTAATTGGCCGAATGATTTATCTCACGATAACTCGTCCTGATATCACATTCGCTATTAACAAGCTCAGTCAGTTCACCTCTGCTCCCCGGCCTTCACATCTCAAAGCAGCTCATAAGATCCTACATTACTTGAAGGGAACGATTGGTCTTGGTCTCTTCTTTTCTTCCAGCAACGACTTGGTTTTCAAGGCATTCACTGATGCTGATTGGGGTTCATGCAAAGATACTCGTCGATCAACATCAGGGTATTGTATGTTTCTTGGGAACTCTCTCATTGCTTAGAAGTCAAAGAAGCAAGATACAGTCTCCTGTTCTTCCGCCGAGTCAGAGTATAGAGCTATGGGATTTGCAGTTAAAGAAGTGGAATGGTTGGTGAATCTCTTGGCTGAGTTTGATTGTCCTCAACGTCAGTCTGTTGCCTTATATTGTGACTCCACTGCAGCAATCCACATCGCTAATCTGTCTTTCATGAGCGAACGAAGCATCTCGAACGCGATTGTCACAGAGTTCGTGATAAAGTGCTTGCAGGGCTCATCAAAACTCTCCATGTTCGGACTACGGATCAATTAGCAGATGCATTCACTAAACCTCTGCAACCGGGTCACTTTCAGTCTCTCATCCGCAAGATGTCACTAATTTCTTTATACGTGCCATCTTGAGGGGGGATATTGGAGTATAGAAATATTGGTTTGTTGTCGGTTTAGCTGGTTCAATTGATTATGTAATTATTCCGGTTTAATACCGTTGAACTGGTTTACTCTATTTATAAAGAGTAACTGTTGTAACAAATTCAGTAACAAGAAATGTATGAAGAACACTTTCTTCTTCGATGGACTCTAACAAGTAACAGCCCTAGAGACTTCTAATTGACGAAGCAAGAGCCACACAGTTGAAGGACCCGTTTTCTCCACGCTATGCAACTCCGCCGTTTTTACTTCAGCGGCCGAGTAACCGTCACCTGCACTTTCTTCGTTGTCACCTTTAGTTCAGCTGATGGGTTTTGAAGGAGAAGTGAGCTAAGAGATGGAAGCAATGGAGTTAGCAGGGAAGAGATGATTCCACGGTGGTTTTGAATTGAACCACTATTATTTGTTTTGGAAAAATGGTAATTGGTTCCACAAAAAAAAGGACAAATGGATCCTACTTCGTTTTCTATTCAAAACATCAAATGGAATTATGGAGCGAACCTACTAATTGTTCCATTTTGGAGTTATAATTTTTCTATTTATAGAATGAATTTTTAAACTTTGAAGGTTTTTATTTCATATTTAAATATTTAAATATGATACAATAAATATGATATTTCATAAGAGATTAATAATTTTTCATAAAAAATCATAAAATAATAAAAATACCAAATTAAAAATAAATATAGCACAAAATAAGTAATAATTCGGTAAATCATATCTGAAACAACTATGATCCTTGAAGTATTGTCCAAGCAATGAAAAATACTCTATTTTAACATTTCTTTTTCAATTTAAGAAATTTATAGATAAATAATACATTATGAAATGCCTTTGTTGAGTATTTGTGGAAAAAGTATTCTAATACTTATTGAACCGAAATATGATATCTTATTTATATATTTTTATGATCTATTATACTTTATAATATTAAATAATTTAGATAAATTATATATGTAGAATGTTTGATAAACGTAAAATAGTTGAGGTTAATTAATAATTTTTCTAAGTAAAAATATTAGTAATAATTATTAATTAAAGAAAATAGAATCATTTTATAATATTTTTTTGGAGTAAAAATAGAATAAATCATTAGAATAGTCCAACTGTGTTGCATAATTTTAAAGTAAAAAAATTGGAGTAATACGTTAAAGATCTCTCATGAGTCTTTACCAAGACATGTGAGATTTTTTTTCATTTTTCAGAGTGGTTTGAAGGAAAGCGACACTACTTCCAAATTAAATTTTGGTATGATCCTATTTTCGTATTAGCAACTTAAAGTTTGCCCAATTTTCAACCAATGGGTCATTTTATTTGTTTTAGTAAATGGTAATTGAATAAGGCATATGAGATTTTTCAGAGCGGTTAAACAAGGAAAGCTGCACCTATTTCGAAATTAAATTTTTTTATAGTTCTATTTTCGTATTTGCAACTGAAAGTTTGCCCAATTTTCAAGTTTTCCTCTTTTCTTATCTAACCAAGTACATGAAAAAAAATCATTTAATGTTTTTTGTTTTTTTTTGTTAAACTCCATTCAGAAAAGTGATTTAGGTAAAGCTGTGCCTTAATTATTGAGGTAAAATTTGAAAACCTTATTTAGTCAAAAAAAAAAAAAATTGAAAACCTTATTTAGAACTCAAAAACAAATTAACGAAGGAGAAAAGAGAGACAGAGAAGAGAGCGGGCCAAAGACTCAATACTAATTTGCAGGGATTTTGAATTTTGGCCGACACAAATATTTTAAAGTTACAACTTACAGAGAAAAAGACAATATCTCCATGGTAGATGTAAAAACTTATGTGGCTTTCACAAAGTGTATTCGGTGTGGGAGGTAGTACAAAATAAATAAGAAAAACCGTTTAAGTTAAGGGAAAACAACATATTTGAAACTAAGATTACTTATCTAACAAGGAATACAAACTAGGAAACAAAAGAATAAAAAGAAGTGGGTAGAGTGAAAACAAAGAAGTAGGTTTGTTTGTATTGGTCGATTGAATGTTGAAGTACATCATCTATTTATAGCAATACAAACTAAATCTTGTTCACACATATAAATATATTTGAAAACCAAAAGGGCAACATTCCATCACACTTTGTCTTCAATTCTTCTTCAGTTATGTGATTCACTTGGTAGATAGATTATTCTCATCACAAAGCAGAGTACACCAAAGCTTATCTTGTATACTCCAACGTAGAATTATTGTCAAAAATCGAAACAAAAGAAAACTGCGGAAACATATAACTAAACCTGCAATTTTAAACCAGACCGAATCGCCTGAGCCAAATAAAAAAAAATGGTTTTCATTTCAAGTTCAGTAATAAGTTTTGAACCGGTGGGTAGAGTTATGAAAAAGTAGTTATCAGTTTGGTTTGGTTTGATAGTCACTTAGTTTTTTTCTTAAAAATCAAAACAAAGTGATATTGGTTTAGAAATATTTCAAACAAAATCTGAATTAAGGTAATACAATAAAAATAGTTATATTGAATAAAATTATCTAACTTTTAACTAAATTAAATCCAAATCTATAAAAAAACCTAAAAATTATGGTCTAGTTCAGTAAAAACTTTACAAACTGACCGAATCGAAACCAGACCGAATTTTTGTTTGATTCAATTTGACAAAAAGTGCAAACTGAATTAATCAAAATTAACTTAACCAAACTGAACTACCATATTAACTGATGAACCCGCAAGCCTACATATCACAATGAAAAACCCGAGTATCTCATATATCATAATATTTATTTCTCTGTAAATTTCAGTTAGAATATAAGGGAGATAAAGAGAGAGAAAGATGTGTGTGTTAAGTCAGTTAAGTTAGTCATAAGATAGTCATAAGTTAGTCATATGTTCTTCCATGGAAGCTTCCGTTAAGTAAGTCATAAGAGAGATTTTTGCACAGCTAGCCGCATCAATATGTTAGCAACTGAAGAAACATTGATTAGCGGACAATCGGGAAGGAAAATCAAGATCGAGCAACAAGCGTTTGCACCCAAGAATTTTGTTTTATTTATTTTGTTCGGGCACCATGGCCATAAGGATTAAATGATCATCGTCCCACACATGGACAGAATTTGGACGCACCCAGTCAATCCAAGTGGCCGTTAGTATAAAACATAATCCTGAAGCACAAGCCAAATAAATTTATTGGTCGACAAAAAAGGCCAAGAAACGTTTAATGTTGCTTTTGTCTAAACCAGGATACATCTCACATACCACATACCCAACTGTATAAACTATATGTGTACGTAACTGTATCTATGTGTCTATCAAATTTTTATATGTTTCTGGGGTCAGCTATATCTAACTTTATTGAGTTTTCCAAGACATTACAAGGGAAACAGATGGTGGCTACTTGGCTAGCAATTCACATCAATTATTAAAAACTTGAATTGTGAAACATCTCATTCTCCTCCTTTATTACACCAAACTACTTTCTTTTCTCTACTTACCGGTCAGGTCAACAGTTCTACCATTCCCCTTCTTCTTTTTACTCTTTTCGTTTAAATAAAACTAAAGATGCTACTCTTTTATTATGGTTGATAAACACTGGAATATTGCAAATTTCCAAATAAGAGAAAAGAAAGAGAGATGTAAAACCGAAATCATAGTAACACAAGTCAAAGCAACGTCTGTTTTCTCTTGTTTGTCAGTTAGCTATTTTCTCTACTGAAATATGTTATGCTTTTTTCCCAATAATATATTATAACATATTAAGAAATATGCATTCGGCATTTTTGGTTCTCCAATCAGTGGGGGACACGATTACAAGACCATTTCATCTTTTTATTTCATCTGTATTCTACTCTCTCATCCGACGTCTGGTTTACCAACCAGTCAGAACGCATAAAAGTCAACTTTTACTAAATCTTGAGTTTTTGGTCATGCATTTATACACATACATAGAATTAATCTAGATTACTTTACTTATGTCAGCATGTTACGAAAACACTAAAATGGTATATATATATGCATACATATTGAATTAACCGTGGTCCCAAACCAATTTAAATCAGCATAAAGAATATCTTCCTCTTTCATATCAAAACCCCTTCAGAGTTGCAAGATCTTACTCTCAGAGAGCTAATACATGTTTTCATCTCGGGGAAAAATGGATGAATCAAGTATTATACCGGTATGGAAAGTGATCGGAGCTGAGGAAAAAGAGATTCAAGGGCTACTTAAGGCGGTGGTGCAATCTGTGGGGTGGACTTATAGTCTCTTCTGGCAACTTTGTCCTCAACGAAGGTTCTCTTTTCATTTCATCCATCTCTCACAATATATAAAGCAATATATTAATTTGTCCTTATTAGTTATAACAAGTAGAAGTGACTAAATGTTAAATCGATTAGGAAATTGGTGTGGAGTAGTGGATTCTACAACGGTGCAATAAAGACTAGAAAGACAACTCAGCCGGCGGAAATAACGGCTGAAGAGGCTGCGTTGGAGAGAAGCCAACAGCTCATGGAGCTTTACCAGACGCTTTTTGCCGGAGAATCATCGATGGAAGCGAGGGCTTGCACAGCACTGTCGCCGGAGGATTTGACGGACACTGAATGGTTTTATGTGCTGTGTTTCACTTACTCTTTTGAACCTCCTTCTGGGTACAACAACTCTTTCTCTCTCTCTCTCTCTCTCCAGAGTTTTTTTTCTTTCTAAAAAGACTACTCAGAGTTTCTTAATTTGTCCTTTTCATCGAAGACTACTATTTAGTGAAGACAAAAATAGTATTGTGTGTTAAATGCGAATCGAAAATACTATGGAGCATTAAAGACAACCTGAGGAGTTTAAGTTACTGAAAGAAGAAATTTATTGAAGTTTGTGAAAACGTACACTTCATTTTGGTGAACATAATTGGACCGTACGTTGAGATTGGTATTGGTTTGTTTATTGGTTATCTAAAGTAGAAGCATATGATAAATGCATAACAAAGTGTGTTAGTTATCGGTATAATTAATGCTTTGTTTTCTCTATGGAGGAGAAAAAAATCAAAATATAAATGTAGAAGTATTAATTTGTAGGATGCCAGGAAAGGCGTATGCGAGGAGGAAGCAAGTATGGATGAGTGGTGTAAATGAGGTTGACAGTAAAATCTTCTCTAGGGCTATTTCTGCAAAGGTTTATTTCCTTTTATTCATTCACCACTACACTGTGTATCTACTTCTACTTATTTAGATATACGAAATTTTATATTATCTCATTTCAAACTAATTAATTTTATCTTCTTAATGCTCTTTCTACACTAGAGTGCCAAAATTCAGGTAAATGTTGCCGTTATTATTTTATTTTCGTAGAAATGAAAGGTATCAGTTAACAGAGTTATTTTACATATTTGAGAATTGTTTTGTGATGAAAAAACAAATAAAAACAGACAGTGGTTTGCATTCCCGTGCTTGATGGCGTTTTGGAAATAGGCACAACGAACAAGGTAATAAAAGTCTATTTATGTCGGTACCAACAAGTGTAAACGAATACATTAGCTCGTTCTATGTTACATAGATAAATAAAGAAAAATAATGTACAGAACATCAACCATTCGCAGTCATATGATTAAAATATAGTTTTTCGATACATTATATACACAACCAAATGATGTAAAAACCTAATCAAAAAATACATAAGAGGGAGAACCAAGCCGGAGATGGATGCGTGATATGTTGTGTTTTATGTGAAGGTCAAAGAAAATGAAGAGTTTGTTGAACACATAAAGAGTTTCTTCCACAACCACCCGAAGTCAAACACGAAGCCTGCTCTTTTTGAACACTCCATCAACGAAGAGCATGAAGAAGACGAAGAAGAAGTAGAAGAAATGACAATGTCAGAGGAGATAAGACTTGGTTCTCCTGATGACGATGACGTCTCCAATCAAAATCTACTCCCTGATTTCCATATAGAAGCACCCAATAGTTTAGGTATACCGTACACCTTTCTTATTACATTAAAATAGTCAACAAGATCATTTTAATTAATTTTCTAATAATAAATTTTTTGAAATGTTTCACATGTCTGGTAATTTTAACATATATCATTGTATATATAGATACACAAATGGACATGATGAATCTAATGGAGGAAGGCGGAAATTATTCTCAGACAGTATCAACACTTCTCATGTCACAACTCCCCAATCTTCTTTCAGATTCAGTTTCCACATCTTCTTACGTTCAATCATCGTTTGTCTCGTGGAGGGTTGAGAATGTCAAAGAGCATCAGCAATATCAACGAGAGGAGAAAGCATCGTCGTCATCCTCGTCGCAATGGATGCTCAAACACATGATCTTAAGAGTTCCTTTACTCCATGAAAACACTAAAAATAAGAGGGTGCCGCGGGAAGAGCTCAACCATGTGGTGGCCGAGCGACGCAGAAGAGAGAAGCTTAACGAGAGATTCATAACGTTGAGATCATTGGTTCCATTTGTGACAAAGATGGATAAAGTCTCGATCCTTGGAGACACCATTGATTACGTAAACCATCTTTGTAAGAGGATCCATGAGCTGGAATCTACTCATCACGAGCCAAACCAAAAGCGGATGCGTATCGGGAAGGGAAGAACGTGGGAAGAGGTGGAGGTTTCCATTATAGAGAGCGATGTTTTGTTAGAGATGAGATGCGAGTACCGAGATGGTTTATTGCTCAACATTCTTCAGGTACTTAAGGAGCTGGGTATAGAGACCACTGCAGTTCACACCGCCGTGAACGACCATGATTTTGAGGCAGAGATAAGGGCGAAAGTGAGAGGGAAGAAACCAACCATTGCTGAGGTTAAAATAGCCATCCATCAAATCATATCTCAAAATAAACTCTAGTTCCTAGATTCTAACTTTATTGATGCCAACTTTAGAGAAGGAAATGTGAGCTTATTTTATTTTAGCGTTGTCTATGCCACATTATCAGTTTTACATATACAAAATACAGTGTATATTACTATCTATGGTGTAAATTTAAGTCGAATTAATAAATACAAAAAAAAATTATAAATGCAAAAGCAAAATACCACTTAGATTATTGTTCTATTAATAGTGTGAATTAGTAAAAAATAATCATTACTTGTATATTTATAATTCCAAAATCCGATATTAAAAATAATTAATTTTTTGTCTACTAACACCATATTTAAATTATACTAGATTTTGACTCGTGCTTTCAAATGTTTATTTTCCTCTAAAACTTTCTTCTAAAATTGAACAATATTTGTAAAATTTTATATTTTCATATATGTGTATTTTATTTTATAGAAAACTAAACTGATTATATTTCTTTGTTATTATTTTTAAATGAGTATTTATGTTTACAAAACTCAACTTGATCTTTTAAATGAATTAAATTGGTATATCTCTAATAAATTAATTTTATAATGTGGTGAAACTTTTGTTGTAAAGTTATTTTTTTTCTAAAGTCATTTTTTTACAATTTTGAACTGTTAACAAACTATTATATTACTCTTTTAATAAAGATTTACATCTTTCAATACTAAAATTCCAATAATTTATGAAATTTTAAATTATATTAAGAAAAGGAAAAATATAATAATTATGTGTTTAATTCTTGTTCATATAAACAAAATATTTGGAATGGTTAAAATTTTTTTTTTTTAAGTTAGACTAAATGGCCCAAAGGAAAAAGCTGTGGAAATTGGATCAAATTTCTTATTCCGCCCAAATGGCCCAAAAGATCTTCTTACCTCCCAGCCAAATGTATGGTCACCATCGATGTTTTAAAGAAAAAAACAGAAAAGGAAAGAAAAAAAATTCTCTCTCGCCGTTTCTTTCTCAAATTAATCAATTTTCATGGCAATTCGAAGTTAGAAAAATCAAAAATCAATGCTGGTAAAGACTGTAACAATTGTTTGAAGAGGTGAATACTGAGGGTAGAAAATCTGATTTGGAAACAAAGTCAAACCGATGGTTGGAAACTCGTTAGATCCACCAAAGACTTCTCATACTCCGATATGTTAAGGTTATTTTCTCTAACTTTTTGTTGGTTAGTGATCTAAGCTTTATCTGTTTTGTATTAGTCTTGGTTAGGTTGCTCGGTTTAGTTAGGATTGTGATTTGGAATTGATTAAGTCCGGTTATGTATAGAACCCGGTTTTTAGTTTAATTGCTTTCCGGTTAGCATTGTAAGTCCTTGAGTATAAAAGGACGGAGAGAGAGAGAGCCTTAGTAAGCTGAGCTAAATCAGATAGAAAGAGAGAGTGAGATCACAGCGGTTGTAGTTCGAGTCACCTCCGGTTTGTGGCGGTGGCATCATCTTGTTCTAGTGGATTTGCCGGCCGAGTCTGGCTCCAGAGGATTAGTTCTCCATATCGGAGAGATACCTCTGGGTAAACAAACCCTGTGTACTTTCTATCGTCTTTCTTTCGAGTTCTTTGGGTGATTCGATTCGGAAGAGTTAGCGAGGTCAAGAGGAGATCAAACAGATTGATTCATCTCGAATCAATCGGATAGTATCTCAACAAGTGGTATCAGAGCCTCGGTTGTCAAAGATCGAGGGCTTGGCGATGGTGACGACAAAGACGATACGAGCGGAGGTGGAGCTGTTCGACGGTACCGGCGACTTCTCGTTATGGACGATTCGGATGATGGCTCACTTCGGTGTATCGGGGCTCAAGGAAGTAGTACTTAGCGATAACTTCGAGATCGAAGTTCCAGTGACTAAAGAAGAAGGCAAGAAGGTCGACAATGACGATGCTGGTCCAGCAGAAACGAAGGTGATTCTTGATCCGATTAAGCTTGAGAAGGACGAAAAGGCGAAAGACATGATCATACTCAACATCGGGAATCAAGTTCTTCGCAAGATCAAGCACTGTACAACAGCAGCTTCGATGTGGTCATCGCTCGAAAGGTTGTATCTATCTAAGTCACTCCCTAATCGCATCTTTGTTCAATCTTTGTGTTATACGTTTAAATGTGATAGCTCTAAGTCTATTGATATAAACGTGGATGATTTTCTTAAGATTGTTGCAGAGATGGGAAGCTTGAGCGTCAGTGTCACTGATGAGATTCAGGCCATCGTCTTCTTGAGCTCGTTACCAGCAAGCTACGACCAACTCAAACATACACTTAAGTATGGGAAGGATTCTCTAACGCTGGAAGAAGTCATATCGGCTGCCCGGTCCAAACAGAGAGAGATCCAAGACAGTGGGAGGAATGAGAAAGGGACTGCTTCAGTGCTCTATTCCTCTGACAGAGGGAGGCAGAGCAGGCGTGATCATGGTGACTCTCGTGGGAACAAAGGCAGGAGTAAATCTCGAGGGAGAAAGGTCACCTGCTGGTACTGCAAGAAAGAGGGTCATGTCAAAGCGGACTGTTTTGCAAGGAAGAAACGAATGGAGCAAGACAGCGATGGAGAAGCAGGAGTAGCCATCAGTCAACTTGATGAGCCGAATGCTCTTGCTGCAGTCGGAGATGATGCAAGTGTGAACTGGGTAATCGACTCAGGTTGCACCCATCACATGACTTGCCACCGTGAGTGGTTCACTGAGTTTGAGGAGATCAAGTCCTCAAAGGTGTTACTGGGAGACTTCCACGTCGTGGAGACTCTAGGAATTGGTACTGTGAAGCTCAACACTCGAGGTGGCACAGTGAAGATGCTGAAGAATGTCATATATGTTCCTGCACTCAAAAGAAACCTCATTTCTACAGGGACTCTAGATCGACTTGGGTTCAAGCATTGTGGAAGTGATGGCAGGATTATCTTCATGAAGAACTCCAAGGTTGCGTTGTGGGGGGCTCTGGTTAATGGTCTTTACATCCTAAAGGGTGAGACTATTGTACCAGAGAGCTGCAATGTAGATGGTCACAAGTTAAACATATCTGTGTGGCACAGTAGACTGGGACACATGAGCTTCAAGAATCTACAAGTTCTCGTGAAGGCTGGAACCCTTACCAAGAAGGATGTCGGTGCAGAGTTCTTCTGCGAGCACTGCGTGATGGGAAAGTCCAAGAGGGTAAGCTTTGGTACTGGAAAGCATAACACTACTAATGTTTTGGAATATGTTCATGCAGATCTCTGGGGCTCTCCAAACGTGCATCCTTCTCTGTCTGGTAACAAGTATTTCTTGTCCATTATAGATGATCATTCGAGGAAGGTTTGGGTTTGTTTTCTTAGGACTAAGGATGAGACGTTCGCTAGCTTTAGTGAATGGAAAATACTTGTAGAGAATCAGGTTGATAGGAAAGTGAAATGCCTTAGGACTGATAACGGTTTATAATTTTGCAATCATGCGTTTGATGAGTGTTGCAGGAAGTTTGGCATTGTTAGGCACAGGACATGTTCTTACACGCCTCAACAAAACGGCGTGGCTGAACGGATGAACCACACAATAATGGAGAAAGTGAGGTGTCTCCTAAATGAATCGGGGCTCGGTGAAGAGTTTTGGTCAGAGGCAGCAGCTTTCGCAGTATATGCTATCAATAGGTCTCCTGCATCAGCAATCGAGTTCAAGATTCCAGAAGAGGTTTGGCTCGGAAGGAAACCTGGGTACAAGCATATGAGGAAGTTCGGGTCTGTCGTGTACGTGCATACGGATCAAGGGAAGCTGAAGCCGAGAGCGGTGAAAGGTGTGTTGCTGGGATATCCTCCAGGAACTAAGGGCTACAAAGTTTGGCTGATGGATGATGAGAAGTGCGTGATCAGTAGGAACGTGAAGTTTTGTGAAGATGTGATGTACAAAGACATAACCAAAAGCGTTGATGGAAAAGCTTCTGAGATTCAGCAAAAGGTTGATACAGATAAACCATCTGTTCAAATACCTGTTCAAGATGAGGCAGATAGCTCAGGTCAAGGAGGAGCTACTGCAGCACCAAACCATGAAGACGATTTAGAAGACTTAACTCAAGGAGAAGAGGATCAGTCAAGCTCAAGTTTGACGAATTATCAGCTTGCTAGAGATCGACCAAGAAGAACAATCATTCCTCCAGCGAAGTTCAACGACTATGATTGTTCTGAAGTTGCTTTTGCTCTATCAATGTTTGAGCTTATGATAGTAGAGGAACCCAAGGATTATGCAGAAGCAAGGGCCAGTAAAGATTGGCGCAAGTGGAGCTTAGCATCTGATGACGAGATGGAATCCTTGATGAAGAATGGGACTTGGGTGTTGGTGAAGAGACCCAAGGATCGAAAAGTTATAAGCTGCAAGTGGCTTTACAAGATCAAGCCAGGAATAACTGCAGATGAACCTGAGAGGTACAAGTCTCGCTTGGTGGCTCGTGGATTTACTCAGAAGGAGGGCATAGATTATCATGAGGTGTTTGCACCGGTTGTGAAGCATGTATCTATCCGAACGTTGCTGTCACTGGTGGTGAATCTAGACCTGGAGCTGGAACAAATGGATGTGAAGACGGCGTTTTTGCACGGGAACTTGGAGGAGGATCTGTACATGGAGCAGCCTGAGGGTTATGAGGACAAGTCTAAGCCGGATCATGTTTGTCTCCTGAAGAAATCCTTGTATGGATTGAAGCAGTCTCCTCGTCAGTGAAACAAACGATTCGACGAGTTCATGATGGCTCACGGTTATAGGAGGAGTCGGAGTGATACTTGTGTGTATACCAAAGAAGTCTCTGATGGTCAGTTCGTATATCTTCTACTCTATGTAGATGATATGCTTCTGGCATCTAAGGATATGCGAGATATCAAACAGCTAAAGGAGCAGTTATAGTCAGCATTTGAGATGAAGGACTTAGGTCCAGCCAGAAGAATCTTGGGGATGGACATCTACAGAGATAGAAGCAAGGGTATTCTGCGGTTGTCTCAGTCAGAATACATCAAGAAGGTGGTCAGAAACTTCAGAATGGATGATGCGAAGAGTTCATTAACACCGATGGGAGCTCATTTCAAGCTATCTGCTGTTAAGGAGCGTGAGGAAGGCATTGATACTGATGATATCCCTTATCTATCTGTTGTGGGAAGTATCATGTATGCAATGGTAGGTTCGAGACCTGACTTGGCGTATGCAGTTGGCCTTGTCAGTCGTTTCATGAGCAGACCGGGGGAGATTCATTGGGAAGCAGTGAAGTGGCTTCTCAGATACATGAAAGGATCAGCAGATGTTCAGTTAGTCTACACGCAAGAGAAGGAGTTCAAGATACAGGGTTATTGCGACTCTGATTATGCCGGGGATAGAGATAGAAGTAGGTCGTTGTCAGGGTATGTGTTTACCATTGGAGGAAATGTAGTAAGCTGGAGGTCTTGCTTGCAACCAGTGGTAGCCTTGTCAACTACGGAAGCCGAGTATATCTCATTGACAGAGGCAGTGAAGGAAGCGATATGGCTGAAGGGGTTGTTGAAGGAGCTTGGCATCGATCATGGTCCAGTTCAAGTGTGGTGTGACTCTCAAAGTGCTATCTGCTTATCCAGGAACGCAGTGTTCCATGAGCGAACAAAGCATATGAGAGTGAAGTATGACTTCATTCAAGATATCATTGAAGAAGGTGAAGTTGAAGTGATGAAGATCCATACAAACCGGAACCCAGCTGACATTCTGACGAAGGTGGTTCCGGTGAGCAAGTTTAACGCAGCGTTGAGCTTGCTCAAGGTTACTCAAGCCTGATAAGCTTTGAGTAGGCCAGACGGTGTAGGTACGGCGGTAATATCCACAGAATGAACAAGCGAAGCCGAAGAGTGAAGCAGAGAATTGATCAGCTCAAGCTTAGCTCAAGGAGGAGTTTGTTGGTTAGTGATCTAAGCTTTATATGTTTTTGTATTAGTCTTGGTTAGGTTGCTCGGTTTAGTAAGGATTGTGATTTGGAATTGATTAAGTTCGGTTATGTATAGAACCCGGTTTTTAGTTTAATTGCTTTCCGGTTAGCATTGTAAGTCCTTGAGTATAAAAGGACGGAGAGAGAGAGAGCCTTAGTAAGCTGAGCTAAATCAGATAGAAAGAGAGAGTGAGATCACAGCGGTTGTAGTTCTAGTCACCTCCGGTTTGTGGCGGTGACATCATCTTGTTCTAGTGGATTTGCCGGCCGAGTCTGGCTCCAGAGGATTAGTTCTCCATATCGGAGAGATACCTCTGGGTAAACAAACCCTGTGTACTTTCTATCGTCTTTCTTTCGAGTTCTGTGGGTGATTCGATTCGGAAGAGTTAGTGAGGTCAAGAGAAGATCAAACAGATTGATTCATCTCGAATCAATCGGATAGTATCTCAACACTTTTTTTCTACAGATTATATTAATTGTTTACACAACTCTAACATCGATGAAGATCAAAAGAATATTTGTAACTGTTTTACATGTCAGATCTGAAGGTATTAGTGAGAAGAACATGGGTTGACACAGATGCATTAATCTATTTTTTTTATAGGAAACATGGGTTGACACAGATGACATTGTTCTGAAAGTGGGCCTATTTTTAAGACATTCAAACTCTGTAGAAAACCAACGTGTGGCCTTTTAAAGCGTATTTTGTTAACCGAACAAAATGAGTTTGCAAGAGCCAATAGATTTGTGAGAAATCGTGTAATAAAAAAGCACAGTATTGCCTTTAATGAAGATGTCGATTTATTTTGAAAATGAATGGCGTGTGTAGGAAATAAAAGGATAATGTAGGGATAAAAAATAGATAGGATCCTACTTTAATATTATAGATTTTAACTGATAGAACAATTGTTATGGAGAAAGATAATATCCTTTAGCCCTGCCCCTTAGCTAGGGAAGAAGGATTAAGAACAAACTTAAGTTTGCAATCGATCAAAATTTATGATGATAACCATCAAAAGCACCAAAAATTGTCCAATTATCCATGATTAATAATGGTTTACATTGTGTCCATTCAAGTGGATTCATTCAAACCAGGGTCGGCTTAACAGGGAGGCGGCCAATGTGACCGCCCTTAGGGACATAATATTACAAAATTTGAAGGTATTAAGTAGACTTCGACGTTATTAAGTCATAGTATTACAAAATTTCTAGCTAAATTATCTAAGAAACATGTATGTTCAATGTTTACGAAAGCTTAGCCAAGAACAAATAAGTTGCTATTTCTTTGGCAACATTAAAAAGTCTCCTAGTCTATATTTGAGAAGTGATTTGCCACATGTCTTCTCTACAATCGTTTTCACAAAAAAAATTGTGACGTGGCTATTAAGATTGAGGACATGTCATATGGTTAAATATGACATGGACAATTACATTTAATGCTAATATATATTTTTGGAAATCTTTTTAGAATATGGCAATAACTCATAGATTACATTTAATATTGATTTATATTTTTGGTAAACTTTGTAGAATATGGTAATAACTTTGGTAATATCTAATTACCAAAGTACATAAAAGTAAAGTTTGGTTAGTATATATATGAGAGAGAGAGAGAGAGAGAGAGAGAGAGAGAGAGAGAGAGAGAGAGAGAGAGAGAGAGAGAGAGAGAGAGAGAGAGAGAGAGAGAGAGAGAGAGAGAGAGAGAGAGAGAGAGAGAGAGAGAGAGAGAGAGAGAGAGAGAGAGAGAGAGAGAGAGAGAGAGAGAGAGAGAGAGAGAGAGAGAGAGAGAGAGAGAGAGAGAGAGAGAGAGAGAGAGCAAATATGAACTTTGGATTATAAGCGGTTCCATTTTCTTTACAACAAATAGCTATTTTATTACTCATACTTTTTTATAGTCAAATATCTTAAGAAAGGAAGTAAAGGGATTGCATTCAATGATATCGTGTGCGGAGTGGAGAACTTTTTAATGAGCTCGTCGAAGGTGACGATTTACAACGTTACGTTTACAGATTGTTTTACCGGTGAGTTTCTACGAAGCATAACCCAATTCAGGCCTCTAAATAATTAAACACATGACCTTGAAACCCATGTAAAACCCCCGCAAAATATAAATGAAACGCGGATAGGAGTGCGTTTAGACACGTGTCGACTCCAAACGAACTCATTTAGTGATGTGGCTCACTATAGAAGGAGGAAGTCTTTTCTTTCTAGTATAAGATTTGAGAAGTAGTTTTTTTTTTATGAAATTTCAAATTTATCGATCAAAAGGCATAACATTTACAAATGAATAGGCTAGCTAAGACTATTTAAAGTAAAAGTGTCAAAAGAAAGAAAACTGTGTTAATGCTACACAGTTTGTTTATAGTATAATATTTGAGAAGTAGTTTTTTTTTTAAGTTTGTTTGTGTCAATGCTACATTCATTTTCATGAAAAAAATAACATAAAGGCTATATTCATTTTTAAGTTTAGCTTAAAGAGAATTGTAACATGGATCTTTATATTTAATGTTGATTTATATTTTTGTTAAACTTTTCAAAATACGATAATAACTCGTAATATAGGGTAATTACTCATACATCATTATTAAAAAGTTATTCAAAATAATATTTGAATAATATAATAGTAGAAATAGAAATAAGACAATATGTTTAAATTTTTTGAAATATTATTTAATTCTATTTTTCATAATCATATAATTTTATTACTAAAATTTTGTTTACATTTTACTACTATAAATATATAATTATATAATTTATGCATTTTAAAAATTATGAATTTCTATTCATAATACTATTAATTTCCCTTTGATATCTATTTTTTGAAATACTATTTAATTCTATGTTTTGACAACTATAAAACTTTTATATCTAATTTTTTTCCCTTTATTTTATACAATTTGTTAAAAATATTTTAACCAAATGTAAGAGATAATTTTTTTCCCAAGATTTTAGTTATAAATATTTACATATTTTTATTAAGTATAAATTTGAAATGAACAATTTTTATTTAATTGTAATTTTTACCTTTAGTTAAATTATAATTTAAATTAAGATATTGATAGGCAGATAAGAAAATTGAAAATATTAATGAAATTTCATTTTTAAATATTGCTGCCTATGGTGCATAAAAATACTTAGAATTATTTGAAACAAGAAGAGAAAGATCAAGATCAAAATAATTAAACGAATAATGAAAATATTTAAATAATTTTTATATTCTTATATCAAATAGAACCCGAAACTGAACTGGGGAAGGTTTTTTGTGGATATTAGCATTAGTTAGCTCCCAGTTTTGCAATCTCAACCAAATGACAAACCGGAAAATAACTGAACTAAACCCAGCTGAAATTAAACGGTTTCTACACAAAATATCTGAAACCCGAAAAATCGGACTGGGCCGAATTGGACCTAACGAAACCAGACCGAACCGGACAGCATCGAACTCCCCCATGCCTAGTCTTGCGGTTTCGTATAAAGTGAGAGAAGTGCCCCCCTCTTTTGTCCAATCTGCTGTCTTTATAATTTATCAGAATCGCCGATCGATAGAGAGAACAACGACCATCCGTTTATAGCCGACGGAGAAACCGTAGCCGTCTAAATTAGGCGAGGAAGATCCGATTCCGATTTGTAGAAGAATCTTTAAGAGATGGGGAAGAAGAGAAAAGCTACAGCGACGAGCCTCGATGAGGTAGATCGGACTGTTTACGCCTCGTTTCGAACCGCCGCGAACTCGTTATCTCAGCTTTATACTCAGTCCATGAACCACCAGAAATTATCTTTCCAAGCCGGTGAACGCCATGGTCTCGTATGTATTTTACCCCTTTTTTCTTTATTCTTATCTATTCGATTTGAAAGCTTGGTTTTTTTTTCTTTCTTTTCTTCTAGTTTATGGATGGAGTCAAGTTTTGATTTTTAGATAAAGTTGTTAGTTCTGCCTAATCTATTAAGTTCTGTTATGAGTGTATTAGTTGCATTGTTCTTTTGATGTTTCATGTACAATTTACTGATTGTAATTGAAGATGAGTTTTTTGGTTTTTGACCAAAATTCTTTTGTCTAAATCTTATCTAGTGTTGTTTGCATTATAATGTTGCATGAAGCTTTTGGTGTTTCATGTACAACCTGTGTGTTAATTTTCCTCAAGATAGTCTAGGATCTTCTTGATTCCAGTTGTGACAATGGAATAAAGTCTCTCTCTCTCTTTTGTAGTTTGTCATCTTAGTTCTTGTGTCCGTACATAAAGACTTTTTCTTTATTTAAGTTAACGTTCTGCTCATCTTCCATATTTCAGGAAAAATTGTACCAATGGATATGGAGACAACAAGAAGGAGGGTCAAGAGTGACGTCTATGGATATAATCAATTACATTCAGGTTCATATGATATCTATCTATCTATCTATATAATATAACACCTTGATACTTGGTCAGATCTGATTGAGTTTCTTGTTTCCCCCAATGCAGAACGAGCTAGAGTGCTGCACAGAGGAGCCCCCAATTTCCCCAAGAGCGCCGCCAACACAACCAGCAATGAATGCCGGGCTCATGGCCTCTTCAGGCACGTCTTGCCCAACAGCTGTTCCAGTGGTTCGGTCTGAGCAATGCGAAAACCAGGTTAAGAACTCGGTTTTCTCAAACGCCCTTTCAAGCCCCATACGCCGTAGCCTTCAAAACTACCAAATTCCGCAGGGAGGCTACATATCTGGCGCAACCAGAAGCAGTGAACTGAACAGGGGATCTAACTCTCCAGGCTCTTTTGATTCCTCTATGGACATGCATGCAGACTAATAACTATGATGTAATACACTCTCGTTTGATGATGTTTGCTTTTATACAAAACTGGTTTTATTCTTCATAATGTATCAATTGGTTCTTATCTGATGGTTTGATGTTATTTCGGTTAGGGTGTCACATGTAAATCATTGCGTCTGTGATTTTTATCACTTTTTCAACTCTTTACTGTTAATGTTTCGAACTACTCGAAGATCATCTATCAAATCGTTCTTATCATAACTCTTAGCGCAGTAGAATTATTGCCAAGTAGGTAAATAAATGATTATGTATTCTAAAGTAAATGACAGTTGCAGATGTTGCTATAGCAAAATGGTTTCCTTTTTTCTACTTATTGTATGTAAAGTTCACAAATAAGGCATGATTCTTGTGATATGTCATTTGTATTATTGCATTCTTCGTTGCATCACACTTCCACAAGACAAGCGAGAGGAGGGCATAAACATGGGCTTAGTTAGATCGAATTGAGAGGCCGGTTGCCCGTTTCTGATGATAACATAAAACAAATGTTTACTCACAAAGCCTATGTTGGTTTCTACAGATTTAGTCTCTAATGTTGAACGGAGTGGTGGAGTGATAAACCAACCACACTCAGGGTATTGCAACAATTGGTTGCGGAGCCATGTAGATTCACTAGCGCGGTTACATTTGTCTTGGTCTTGACCTGCATTAGATTGCAAAATAGTTGATTGGAGTTAAAATGATCAATCTAATATTGTTTTCACCAAGAAACACAATATACCTTTGTTATAAGATGTCCATGGTTCAGTCTAATTGGTCTAAGACAGGTCCTTGTTCTTGTTCGTAGTAATGGGAAAATAGGCCTAATGTCGCACCTCGGTCAGTGTTCATAGTCATGGCCTGATGTTTTCACCCATGTATAGGAAAAGTGTCGATGTGCCTTGAATATAGATTTTGCATCTAGTCGCTCTATGGATGATGCATCAATATATTATACTAATTTGGTTGCATCAAGTTATTGTGGTTATCACATATGGTCGTGACGTAGGCTCATCTCTAAACATTATTTGAAAAATTGTTTTGTATAGATGAACTTACAGATAAAATCATAATTAAAAATATTTAAGATAAACTAATTATTAAAACTAATTTAACTAATAATTTTAAATCTAACTAATTAGTTATAATTTGAAGTATTTATTTAAATTATAATATTATTAAAAATAATTATATACAATATTATTTTTTTTATCAAATATACGATATTATATTTTATAATAAGAAAACTATAATATGTAAAAGTTTGTTCATTAAACTTCTATTTATTTATGAAAAAAAATCATACTAAGATTGGGCTTTAAAACAAACTAGATTTTGACCCGCCCTTAAAAGGGCGGGTATATTTTTTATTTGAAATTTAATTTTTGATATTTTTTTTTCTTTCTGATTATATTTGTATCTGTTTTTGTAATCATATTTTTATATTAATTTTAATCAAAATATATTTTATTAAATAATAGCAATTTAAAAATTGATCCGGTATATGCAAGGCTAAGGCTAGGTTGCGGGTCGAACTCGTCCGCTGACCCGTCAACCCGCGGATTTTCAATTTTCTTTTGGTTAAAAAATATGATCCGCACAACCTGCAAACAAATAATTTGGTACCCACTCCACTTAATTTATGGTTATCCGCGGGATATATATATTTTAAAAATCATTATTTAATTTAATTATTATAAAAATATATTTATAATAAAAAACTTATACGTGATTTAAATTTTAAATTATTATTTTAAATTCCTGTAGTTTTTAAAAAGTATTTAAAAAGAACAGATATATTTTTTGTTTAATATTTTTAAGAAATATAATTTTTAAAATTAAATAATGATTGATACTAATAAGAAAATATAATATATTGTAATATTTATGAACAAAGTTTAAAAATAATTTTTGAAATGCATATAGCAAAAATGTATAGTTATGCAACTTGATATCCAAAATTTTAAAATAAAATTATATACCCACATACATTAATTATATTTAATTTTTAAATAACTAAATATACGTACTAAAAATATTATTTATAAACAAAATGACCCAGAAACAATTTTTATCCATAAATTTAAATTTATTTGAATTGTTCTATATTTTTATTTAAACAGTCCGATATTTAAAGTTGGCATAGTTATTTATTTATTTTTATCACAGTTCTTGATACTATGAATATAAATGTTATTAGTTTAATAATATATATAAAAGATGGTATCAGATTATGCGTAAATCAAAGCATATAATAGATGTGTACATTATTTTTTTTTGCCTATTCAAAATAGTGCATCCCTAAATTATAGGAAGTAAATTATAGGAAGCCACGTTATATTACATATGTTAAATATTGGCAGTTAATTATTTCAAAAGTAGATTTTAAATAATTGGATCTAACATTTATCGATTGGACATGTTGAAGAATTAATAGTATTGATTTAAAGTCAGTTAAAATCGCTTTTAGGCTTAAGGCCCGAAAACAAAATGGAAACCGAGGCTTCGTTTCGATACACGGATTGAAAATATAAGAAGAGGCAATGGACCATTTGAGCTTATTCTATCAAGATAGTGCAAAAGTACACAAGTCTTATATACTCTTTAAGGGGTGTCAACTGTCAACTGTCAACTGTCAAATGTCAACCCTCTTTCCCACGTGGATATCCCCTATGTGTCATTAATAAATCGGAAAAATTGTCATTTAACTTTTAAATTTGGTTGAAAAAATATGAATTTTCACTTGGACCATTTAAAACACCAATTTTCGTTGACAAGTCATTTTAGTTATAAACTTTCATTGATCATATCATTTTAATCCTATCGTTAGTTAACAATTAATCTAACTTTTACAATAAATTATTTAGTAACTATAATTTTTTATAAATATTGAATAAATAAAATATTATTTTTATTATTTTCTTCAAATGAAAATTTAAATAGTTTTTATTATGTTCTAAATAGTTAGTTAACATATCATTAGTTTAATAATTATTTATTAAAAAATTATAAAGAATAATTATGTCAGTTTTGTAACTATTCATAGAGTGTGGATTATGTTTCATAATTTTATTGCCAAAGTTAATACTTTTTTGGAAAATTATATAAATAAATTTTATTATTAGTGTTATAGTTATCAAAAATATATTTTTAATATTTAATATTTAATCTTTTGGAAAAAACATTGATTTATACTTTTGCCAAAGAGACACTAACAGTTGACTAATGATATAGTCAATGAAAGTTTATAACTAAAATGACTTGTCAACGAAAGTTGGTTTTCTAAATGGTCAAAGTGAAAGTTCATGTATTTTTCCAATCAAATTTGAAAATTCGTGATTTAAATGATAATTTTCCCTTAATAAATATGTTTTAAACAACCAAAAATGACATGACTTTAATAACTCATAAACGGATTTATTTTTTTTTGGCAAAAATTTGAAGTATAATAATATCAAATAAATATCAATAAATATTAATTTTGCTAAGATTTTAGAAATATGGTAATAACTACGAATATATTACATTAATGAATAAACAATAATTACGAATATGTATAACCTTTTTACATCAAATTATGAATTATATTTTGTAATTTTTTTTGACATCAAATCATATTTTGTATTAATATATATATATATATATATATATATATATTATAAAATTAAGTGTAGCTATAGCTATATATTTTATCAACTTATATAATTTTACTTATATTTGATATATATATTTATTATAAATAATTTATAGATTTATATATAAAAATATCTAAAATCAAAGTAACTAAATAACGTGTTGTATGAATAAAATATATTTATAAAATGTAAATTATTTTTATTTAATTTAATTAAAATTAAATTTAATTTTTAAATTAAAATTGAATAAAAAATACAAAAATTTACAATATGATTTTATTAATTCAGCTAATAAGTTAAAATATTAAAACTGAAAATTGAAATTTTATCATATATAAAATAATAATATTCTTAAACATATTATTTCTACGCCATCGAAAGCTCCTGGCAAGTCTGTATAGTATAGGTTTTAGGATGAGGTACACTACTATATATATATTGTGTTCGAAGTAACATTAGTTTTGAATTTTGTAATTTTAATGTTGCTTCAAATAGTTAAAAAATTTCTCTTCCCATAGAAGTAACCAACTTAGCGAACCACGTTAAATTTATGTGTCGTTGTTATATCGCTTTATCCATTTGTTCCTGCAAATGTTCCTACTGACTTCTGTAACAAGAAAATGAGTATCAAAACTTCGGGTTTGTGTTCTGGTGAAAAGATGTTGGGGAATAAACGAGAAGATACACAAGTGCTCGAGATAGATTACATTCATCAAACGTTGCCCATCAAATAAATAGACGTTGGCCCGAATCGAAGTCGGCCAGGGTTCATGCCGGCTTAATTAAGGGCATGATTAGAAGACTGAGTGTGTAAAGAAATGCCGGGGGGGGGGGGGGGGGGGGGGGATATCCACAATCACTCAGGAGACACGGCACAGTAGGCAGGATTTACGTTAATCTCATTGTCTTGCTGAGTTACCGAAAACTCATCTAAATATCTTTGTAATGACTTGAAGCTCATTCAATAAATGTTTTTCTATCAATCCATATCAAAATCAAGTTTACTTTCAGTGCTATAGCATATTCAGATTAAATATTTAGCACCGTAACACACCTGTCGGGGACAGAGACTACTGTCATGATGTAGATGATGACTGATATGATGGAACGCTTCACTAAATAAGACGAGGCTAATAAGGTGACCCTCGTGTGAAAGAGTTGGATACTCAGATGGCAAGAAATTTTGTGATTCATTCCGATTAAACTTCCTTCCTATTAATCTGGAAATTCTTCTCAGGCTCATACTAATAAGCTAATATGACAACAAGAGAATCTTCTAGAAAAATTGAGAGGAACTCAAAATAGCACTAAAAGGTGATCATAATTCGATATTACATCGAAAAAGAAGTCCTGGATGTTGTGGAAACTGAGAAAATATGTATAGGAGCTGATAGTGATATTATATTTCATCTTATGAGTATTCTATGAATGAAGAATCAAGCTATATGGAGTTAACTCCATATACTCTTAAGGTTACATATCCAATTCCGTCCAGGTATATGATAAATCTCATTAGTGTAAAGAACTTCTTGATTTTGAGAAGGTTGTTAGAAAGATTCCTCATATAGTCGCATTTGAAAATTTCTTGGAAGGTCCCATAGTATAATTCTTTGAGAATTACAGATAAACTAAAAAAATACTATATATGGAAACAAATAAACTAAGATTATCTAAATTTCTTTGGATTTCAGGTTGTGGAGATGAGTAAGATTCTGATATGCATATGACTTTTAGAAGACTATATATGGCTACAGTGAATGCAATTATCTAATCTATTAATTTAGGGTTCTATGTTTATTTACTATTAACAAGTCATATTATGACCACTTAAAGAATTAGTTAATATGACATATATGATTATTTACATTAATAATAAACCAACTATAAATCTTAACAAAATCTAATGAGAAAGAATCTAACAAAATCTTACTTAAAATTTAAATTTTTTTATAAAATAACACATTAGTAAATTTCGTAATTAGTATTGTATATCGGTGTTAAATAAATTTTATTATAAAACCAGAAAAAAATTCTATACTATTTTTTTATAAATTCTATAATCATATTATGTATTATATAAAATAGCAGTACTATATGAATTAAATATGACAACATTACATTAAATAGGTAAATTAACCATTTTTATTTTTCATTTAAATAAATTATCACTCATAATTAAAGTGGATTATAATTCGTAAACTATATAATAATTTTATACAAAAATAAATTTATTAACATAGGTTAAACTCTTATATCTACAACTATGTATTATCTTTTTATTTATTTTGAAACTCTCAAAATTATATTGTTTAAAATTTTTATATACAAAAACATAATAGTATATAATAACCTTTAGTTCATATAATATTTAAAATATGTTATTAGGAAAAAATATGTTATTAGGAAACTATGAAATTTTAATAATTCATTTAAAATATTAATGACAAATAAAATTTTAACTATAAATTTAATTTTATTTTAATTATAACAAAATCAGTTGAGAATTTTTTTTTAAAATAGTACCAAAATTTCAAATGTTTTTTTATAAAATAATATATTAATGTAGAAACAAACAAAATTCAAAATTAATGTAATGTTCCAAATTCAAAAATAATTGTGTAATTTTGCAAGTCTTCTTGACAAATATAAAATTTGAAATAAATATTCAAACTCAAAACGATAAGATTTCAAATTCTACAGAAGATAAAACAATAGATAATAAAGAATATTTTTTTGAAATGCACCTCAAAAGAAATAACTATATATGCTGTAAAAATTAAAGTAATCTAATATTTTGAAGTCTTAGTTTAATAAAATAAAATATAATATAATAACATTCAAAAATATCTCATATCAATAAAATTTACTAAAATAATATGATAGATACTACTATATATAAAATTTACTAAAACAATAGGGCTATATATATTATTTAAACAAAACACTGTTTTTACTTATAAATCCCGTAAAATACTAAAATGATATATGTTAAAGTATATTTTCTTTAACGCATGTAAATATAAATTATCTTAAACATCTTTATTTTCTATAATATAAATAAATAAGAATTAAAATTTTATTATATGCAAAATGTATAAATTAAAAAATATATTTTGAAAGAGTTTCTATATTTGATTATTTCATATTGTTATTTTATTGTGCCTAACATGAAAATATATAAGTAAGTAATAGAAAATACTAACAAAGTAAAATGTTTTAAACAAATATCTATATATTAATAATGTTGAATAAGAAATATAAACAATAATATTATGCAGTTACACAATATATATATATTAAAAACATATTTTGAAGGAAGTTTTATTTGATTATTTCATATTTTAATTTTATTGTACCTATCATGAAAATATATTAGTAAGTAATAAAAAATAATAACAAAGTAAAATATTTTAAACAAATCATTATCTATTAATAATGCCGAATCAAAATATAAACAATAATATTATACAGTTACACAATATATAACACTAACATAAAAATATATATTTAAAACATTTGTAAAAATATCAAATACATTTATACAATGGAAAAATATCTGCACGGATGTGCATGTTAAAATCTAGTTCATCTTATTAAATAAGAAAATTTTATTTTCCAACATCAACAAAATTGTGTTCTACAAAAATATCCTCAGTAGAAAAGCCATCAAACAAATATATTGCATCGGAGTACTCAATACAAAAAGTTAGTAGTAGATTCTAAGAAAGGATATAGTGATAAGAGTCATGATAAATAAATCTTGGATGGAAATCCTTATATTATTGCCAAGAAACTTAAAGAAAAGATAATTTAATAAATGTCGTGAGAAAAAAGATCAAAGATGGTTCTAAAATGACTTTGGCACTTCAAAGATATGATGTAGACACAGTTTTAGTATAAGGTAACATACAACTAAACCTTTCTCTAAAGTTAAAGATATATCATATATATATCAGTTCAAAAGAAACATAAAAGCTTTGTGAAAAGGTTGTTGAGATAGTTCTTAAGATCAGAAATTAGATGATTTTCTTTTGTTTTAGCAAATAAGACCATATAAAAGATAAATTAAATTTTTTGATTCGACTAAAATATTTTTGCAATGAAGAAACTTTTTTAAAATAAGTTGAAACTTCTGCTTGGATAATTCTGGTTCCCAAACCGGCAAATCAAGAACATAACATCTGCATTTCCATGTGAGTAACACAACCCGATACAAACTTTGAAATACACTCACACATACATACATAATCTAGCGCACACAATTTACATATTAATTTATCTATGCTTTTATTATAATTAAAAGTGAAGAAAGAGAAGAAAGATCAGAAGATAAGTGGAGTGGTCTTAGACGTTGTACCGGATACTATTATCATCGCCAGAAAATTTGTTCTTGATCCACTTAAAACTGTTCTTAAGAGTGCTTTTGAGCTTTTCCTCCGTGGCAAAGAGGTTATAAGATGCGACTCTCTTCTTTCTCTTTATCTCAGGATCTGTGTTGATGCAAGGACCATTGAAGCTATAGGAGTTTGAGGGATTCTGACCGTAACCGAACTCATCAGTTGAGAAAGAGGACGAATACTCCGTGTAAGACTTGCTCCCCTTCATCATCTTTAGGCTCTTTTACTTTGATTGCTCTCTCTCTCTCTCTCTCTCTCTCTCTCTCTCTCTCTCTCTCTCTCTCTCTCTCTCTCTCTCTCTCTCTCTCTCTCTCTCTCTCTCTCTCTCTCTCTCTCTCTCTCTCTCTCTCTCTCTCTCTCTCTCTAGCTTATGTGAGTGAAGGAGCTTATTACTACACTTCTCAAATGGGGTTGTTTATAAGGTGGTGGGGGTATCATGGTTTAGGTTTAAATTAAAATGGAAAGCTAACCGAATCCTTTGGTTATAGTACAAAACCAATCTATACTATTATTTGAGAAATGAATTTTATTTTATTTGTCATGCTCTCCATGTTTATAGGTTTAGTCATATTTTACACTTAATTATTAATATTAATTAATAAATAATTTTAGTGATTTAACTGATAATTTATCATTATCTTGAAAATAATTAAAATATGCTAATGACAGTATCATAGCCAAACTTATACACTATAATTTAGTAATATTAAAGTATTACATATATGTTTATATTATATTTTGGTTTGGTAATATTAAAATCGACTCTATTTTAATGTATATATATTTTAGTTTGGTAATATTAAATACACTTATATTTTACAATAATTTTTTTAAAACAATCAAAATCATTTATTGTGATAATTTTTAGAAAAATTGGTAGAATATTCAAAATTATTTATATTATTATTTTCAAAATAATTTGTTCTTTTTCACATTTAAATTTAGAGGGTTGAAAATCTTTAATATTTAATAAATAATTAGTTTATATTTGTTAATATATAATTACCCATAAATTAAAAACAAATTTCATTAGTTTGGGTATTCATCATTATCTAAAAGATTCTATATTATATTATCTAAAAATATTTTACAACATATATTTTCAAAATAAATACAATATATGTATATATGAATAATTTAAGTTTATTTACGTAACAAAAGGTATTTTATTAAAATAAAATATGTTGAGTATAAAAATTAATATCTAGTCAATTATTAAATATTTCAAAAACACGAGAATAATTTTATTTTAAGGTTTTTAAATTTATAATATATCTGTGTATAATTTTTAAACTATTAAGTCCGTAAGTGCGGGTAAAACACCTAGTTATATTATATAATGATTACGACATTTTGATTATAATATAACTAAATGAGTATAACTAAAATATAACTAAAATTTTCAATTATAAATGAGTATGATAGTTTTTTTTAACATGCGTGATCACAGTAAAGCATCTCAAAAAAATTGTTTTAATGTTAGGTCCAACCAATCGGATGGGTTAAATTAAACACGGGTTTAAGAACAATGGAGTACGAGTATAGGTGGGGTGAGGTGGCAAAGCATGTGTGATGCTGTAGTTGGTTACATGATGGTGTAGCAAGAAGGAATCATCTACTTCCTCCATCTTTAAGTGTGGACCCATTTTTTAGTCTATTTTTGCATGCCACAATCAATTGCTATGATTAAACCTATAGAAGTGTTCAAAATAATAATTTACTTAGATAGATCATACATATTGAACAAAGAATGATTGATTTATTTTCTCCACAATACATCCAAAACATACATTAGCGAATGTGTACATAGGACCATCAGGATCACATCTCACCGACTAAATTTCGTTTTTCTTTAAGTGATTATGTTATTATAGAAAATAAGTTAAACTCAAAACCCATCAATTATGATAATACATTCAGTTTAAAGTTTTCATAGATCCGATACTGGAAACGTACATATATGAAATAATAATTATTAATTTTTTGTTCTTGTTAGACAGCCATATAAATGTTTATAGAATAAGATGAATTAAAATCTCAAGTTGATATCATACACTTGTATCAATCGAAGGAAAAAGAAAAAGACAAAGTGGAGACACCACTATTTGGAGACAGGACCCAACATGTCTAAAGCTGAATTGTCAAATTAAATTTCATAAGACAAATAACATAAAGTCGAAATCCTTTTTTCTGATACAGAAATTTGGTTTTGATGAAGGATTAGATTTGAAAGCAATGACTCGGAATTCCACATTATGGTTGCGTCTTCGTGTTTGTGGCCTAGTTGGTTCTATGTGGGACTCTTTTGAACTTCTTTTGTAATTCGTTAAAAACAAAAGTTATTATCATCTCCTCATACGTTTTGATGTTACGTTTATTAATAATCCCACCCACTTTCTCTATTTCCATGGACCATTACATTGTTCCGTTGGTAAACCATCGATGAAAGACACGTCAATTACTTGTATATAATAATCAAATCATGATGGAGAAATGCTTGGAAAACAATGTTTTTGTTCGTAAAGATGGTATAGAGAATAGAGACCCAAAACAACACCCTTATTTTAGACAGGGCCTTCAGACGTAAAATTACTTGTTTTTTTTTGAAAAATTCGGGAAAAGAGAACTAAAAAGCTATGTCTTTGTCCTCATAGAACAAAATTAATTTTTTCTACTTTGGACTACTACTACTCTTCAAGGTTATAAAAATTCATATAAATTAATTTAGAAAGCTAAAAAATAAAGAAAAATATGAAACACGAAGTACTCAAGTATGTGTATATATGAAAAATAAAATTTTTATAAAAAAAAATATTTGGAATAACAATTTGCAAAATGATCTAAAAGTGTAAATATATCAGATCTCCCATCTACGGCGTTTTAGATTATGCAATCTACTACAACTACAATGATCTACAAGTGGTAGACTGCGAAATACACCAAAAACATATAAATCTACGTAGGCAGAGTTCTTAATCTATATTCTATACACTTGTCTGAATAACTGGTAGATCGTAAGCTCTAATAAATGTTCTCATGTCTTCCTTCGAAGAATATTCTTTCTTCTAAGTTCCCATTTGTCTACTGTCTCGGTATTGACTATCTACCTATTCATCTATATTCTACCAGTTGTAGAACGCATCCTTCTACCGGATTCGTAACCAAATCCTAAAATCTAGGAAATAACTGTCACAAAATATTACCTAAATCTATTAAATCTTTTTTATTTCCTTTTTTAAAATTATGTTCCCTAATTTTCAGTTCATCGTTGCCAACCACTGTTTAGAAAAAAACGTGTTCCTTCTTCTCCTTTCATAGTTCTTCTAAACTTTTGGCAATCAAATCTTCAAAAATGCAAATCTATGTCTATTCTGGTTCTTGGAAATCATCGGGAAGAAATAGTTGGAAATTTCATATTGATGAAAAAAATGGAGGTAGATTACTTACTTTGGACACAAGCAAAACTGTTGAGTACCTTGGAGTTATGGTTTGTGAGGAGTTTGGAGTCGATTTAAACATGGTCAATATCGAGCTGAGCTACTTGATTGGCAACGACTCACCAGCGGTTTTCATCACCACTGATCGGCAACTGAAAAACTTTCTTACATATGTGAAGAACCAAGCTTCAAGGAGGTTATGTGTGTGTATTCGATCTAAGGTCGGATCTAACATGAATGAAGAAGCTGCTGAGTCGCCTAACAGAGAAGAAGAGGCTATGTCGTATGAACTTCCAGATGCTGCTATTGATTATCAAACCAAGCCTGAAGAAGATGAAAGTGATGATGATAACGAGCATGAGATAGATATGATCACTGGAAAGTATGTCCGTTTTTCTCTGGTAGATGTTGTGAAAAAGGGTCAACATTTTTCTAGCAAAACAGCTTTGAAGGCAACAATGGAGATATGCGCAATGAAACATAATTTCGACTACAAGCTTGTGAAATCGGATAAAAAAATTTGGTACGTTCGTTGCGCGGACGATGATTGCACATGGCGTGTGCGTGCAGAGGGTTTAACGGGTTCTTCATATTTTTTTATCAAAAAGTATGTACCTGATCACACTTGTGCTCCGTCATCAAGGAACCATTCTGTTCGGACAGCTTCATCAAAAACAGTTGGCACTCTCATTATGCATAAGTATGAAAGTGTGAAGGAAGGGCCAAAATCTAATGATATCATCCAGTTAATGCGTAATGATCATGGAGTTGAGATATCCTATCCTTTAGCATGGGAAGCACGAGAGTATGCAGTAAATGTTGTGAGAGGCATTCCGGAGGAAGTTTATGGAAAAATTCCTAAATACTTGCACATGATGAAGGAAGCAAATCCAGGATCACACACATTTTATGAAACTGACACCAACGGGAGATTCAAATTCCTCTTCATCTCATATGGTCAGTCTATTCGCGGTTTTCAAGCTGCCCTTCGGAGAGTTATTGTTGTCGATGGGACCTTTTTGAAGAGTAAATACAAAGGAGTATTACTGGTTGCTACTGCTTTAGATGGAAACTCGAACCTATATCCTATTGCATTTGGAGTTGTCGACTCAGAGAATGACCGCGCTTGGGAATGGTTTATGAGACAACTTAATGTTGTTATTGATGATGATGAGAGTTTAGCTTTTGTGTCTGACAGGAATACCTCTATCGCTAAGGCTCTTGCGAAAGTGTATCCGCATTCTCATCATGGAATTTGCATTCACCACTTGCTGAACAATGTTGTTACCTATTACAAGGGGAAAGGTGTCGCTGGTTTGGTTGCAAAGGCTTCTAAAGCTTACCGAGTTGCTGATTTTAAGAAGATTTTCACTGCTATTTACTCATCAAGTCCTGCAATTGGAAAATATCTGGTAGACGCTGATGTGCAAAAGTGGGCTCGTTGTCAATTTCCGGGTTACAGGTACGATGTTAGGACCACTAACCCTGCTGAATCGATAAATTCTGCGTTGCGGTCGCCTAGAGAGTTTCCAGTTATACCTTTGTTGGACAGCATAAGGGAGATGATGACTCGATGGTTTTTCAAACGTAGAACTAAAAGTTCTAAGCATACAAAACCACTGACCATTGTTGTGGAAAAGAAGATTGATCGAAGGATTGAAAATGTTAAGAAGTTTCAGGTTTTCCCAGTTAGTGATGACAGGTTTTTGGTTCAAGGTGACACTTTTGAATGTATGGTCGACTTGGTCAGACGCACATGTTCATGTGGGAAATTCGATCTGATGAAAATCCCCTGCAGACACGCCATCAAAGCAGCTTTTAGTGTAGGGATAAGAGCACACACACTCACTGACGACATGTACACCACAGCTTCATGGAGATCAATTTATGCGGAAAGCATAAATCCTATTAGTGTCCCTGAAGATGCATGGATTGTCCCACCTCACGTACAGCAAGCAGAAGTCCTTCCTCCAGAGACTAGAAGAGCTGCTGGTCGGAGAAAGAAACGAAGATACGAGACAGTTGAAGACAAGATCTGGTCATCACAAGGAACTCAACGCTCTAAAAGTCGCAAATGCAGTCGATGTGGTGGTGTAGGTCACAACAGATCGACATGTGATAGAGCAATATAGGATTCAAGCAATTTCGTCTATGCAAGTTATGTTTCAGAGTTATGTCTTTTATTATCTTTGTTTCATGTTGAACTCGATGCAATTTCGTTTTATGCAAGTAATTTGACTATGAAGAGAAGTCTTAAGTTAGTATTAAGATTTGATCGATAAATAGAAAATAAAAGTGAATATCAAATTGATTCGATCTTTGACAATGTTACTAGAGTCAGAAAACCATAACAACATCAATCTGATTTAGAACAGAGACATAGAAGACTGAGAACAGTTCCTACACATCCTACATGTCCCGAATTCTTATGCTTCATAACTTCTTCCTCCACTGTTTTTTTCAAGGAACTTCTCAGATTTTCAATTTCTTCAGCCATTCTCGCCTGCTGCTCATTCATCCTTTGAATCTCATCAATCAGAGCCTCGTCGACCCACTTAAAAAGATGATTTTCTTTCTTTCTCTGAATCGAAAAAAAAAGAAAACGTTTACCAATCTCACTTCTGAATTGCAAGAAAGAAAATAAAAAATCAAAACTTTTCAGGATTACCTTTAAACCTATCTCACATCGGAAGAATCTTCTATATGGGTTCTCCTCTGTTTTAGAAACAAAAGTAACAATCCCCTTCCCACACCAGCATCTGGAAGGAATCCCTCCATTGTTATTCATGATCGGAGTTTTGAGAAGGAGAAAAAACAGAGATGAGAAATACACGAGGAAAGGTAGTAGGGTTTCCGAGGATTGTGTTTATATAAGTTTATTTTTAGGGCAAAGCAGGGTTTTCATCAGGTCGGGTGTTTAGGGTAAACTTTTATGTGTTTTGATTACTAAGTTCTGTATTTGTACTGATTACTGAGACTCATAGCATTTTTTAGGTTTGATCGTGTATAGCTCAGCTTAGTTTGACTTAGGGGATAGTTAGGAGTTGATATGTTGTATGACTTAGTTGATTCATTTAGGGTATAGTTAGGGTTTGTCTTGTTAATACTCATTTAGGGTATAGATAGGGGTTGGCTTAATACTTACGTGCCTCCTTTATGTAAGTTTGTAATCAGAGGTTATTAACAATAATTTGAAGTAGTGCAGTGGTTGACGTTGTAGTTAGAAGTACCAAGGTCACATATTCGATTCTCCCCTTCTACGTTTATTTTTGAAGAATTTTTTCCTACACTAAGCAGTAAATCAATCGTTCCTAATTGTATTAGTTTGTTCCAAATTTTTCTAATATTTTCAGAACCAAAATAAGAGTCAAAGAAGAGATTCACATATACACTTGTTAGACAAGTCATAACAGAAATAAAATCATAAAATGGTAATAGAGTTTACAGTCAAATAAGAGTCAAAGAAGAGATTCACATATACACTTGTTAGACAAGTCATAACAGAAATAAAATCATAAAATGGTAACCGAAGACCGTGTGGTAGGCTTCGGAGGACAGAACAGTGCCATCCGCGTTAAGAGCACAGGATCATTAGCTGCTTCCCATAGGTCATAAGCAATCTTCTGTCGAGCTTCCAGAATGTTGTCGTCGTTCACCAAGCTTAAGTCCAAGCCTAGAAGATGTGCCTCAATGTGCTTCAATGCATATACACCACAGTCGCTGCTACTCTTGTTTAGGAAAGGCATTGGAGCGTAAGTGACAGCATATGGCTTGACAACAAGTCCCTTCTTGTTTGAAGACTGCACAGCTTTGACAATTCTCGGGATGAGATGGGAAAATGGCTCTAACTCCCTGTTGTGTTTCATTCCCGCACAGTCGAAGACCAATATTGAACGATTAACGAAGTCGACGCACATAGAGATCCAGTGGTTACCGTGCACAAGAAGAGGCACATACATCCGGTCCACATCAAGATCCCACATTAGTCCTGTTCGTCCGTCAGCAGGAAGTTCACCTATTCTGTAATTGTGGAGCAGTCCTTCCACCTTGAAAGTTTTTATGTCGTTCTTGACTACTTTGTAAGCATTCTTCATTTGGTTACTGAAGAGACAGCTCATGAAGGCTACTTTGGATATGTTCCATCGTCTCAAAGAAGTCTTCTCGCGAAATAGGTACAACATAGCATCAATTTCCTGAAAAGGTAGATACAAACAGAGTAAGTTGGTGTGTTGGTCCCAAAATAGGCATCAACTTGTTTAACAGAGTAACTTACATAATTCTTTAACCACACATTAGGTCCAATTATACGTTCTGCTAACTCCCTTGTGTAAATAGAAGGTCCAACTCTAAGGTTGCCTGCGATGCAAAACTCAGTTAAAAAGCTGTTGAATTTAAACATAAAGGGACGCCAAAGACTTACTGCTTAGAATTTGAGCACCACTCAATCAGTTTGGCCCATGAATCCTCAGGGACAAACACTAACGAGTAGTCCTCGTCGTTCACACGGTCCTCCGGTAATTCCAAATCTTTGAGACTGGGTGTTGTCCAACCGGCAGGCTTAACCTGTCTGTAATGGAGTAACCGATGCTGTTTTTTGAGAGGGATCAAAACCTTGAACATATGATGCTTGAGAAAGGTTTCCCATGGCAGCTTCTAAATCATCTTGGTCCCCATCTCGTCACTTTTCGATGAAGGTTCCCCACGGGTGGTAGATGGTTGTGACAAATTCTTCAAAAAATCCATCAAATCTTCAGTTTCAGGCCCCTGTTAATAAAACCAAGCATACATAATTAAGAAACAATGTCATCATTGACAGAATAAAAAAAGAGTCAATTAAACAAGATGATTACATTACAAATAGTCAATTACACATAGAGGCATAAGTTCAGCAAGCCGATTTTAAAAGCAAACAAAGAGGACATTCCGAGATATTACAAAGCAAACTAGGCGACGAGAATATTACAACAAAAGACAGTGACATAATACAAAAGCTTCATTTTCTGGTTACCTTTCTGACTTGCCGAGGGCTACGACGAACCACAGTGTCATCAACCTTGCCTTTGCCTTTCTCCTTTGCACTATTGAAGGGCATGGACTTTGTGATGTTTCTTTGTCTTTCCCCATTGTTGCTGAAGGAGAAGGAATCTCAGATGCTCTATCTTTTCCAACTGTCTCTGAAGAACCCCGAAGCTGAGACACAACTTGGTTGAGTTGAGCCATCTCTTTCTCAACTTTGTCAAAACGCTGGTGGATCTCCGTCTGTACCACCTCCTTCAAAGAGTTGAAACTAGAGGTGAACAAACCTTCAATGAAACTCTTCACTTCACTGGAGATACCACTGTTATGTTCAGCCGCCCGTTCACAAAGCAGTTGCTTCTTTCGAGCCTCAACACCAGGATCGTTTAGCAAGCGCTTGCTCCCTCTTTGAAACAACAGCCGGTTCGGCTACATGTGTATCTGTCGCATCTTCGACCTCTACATTCGCTGCATCTTCTTCTGAATCAGAAAGATCCCCATTTGGAGGCAGAGGCTCAACTTCCCAAACAAATTCTGTCCAATCTTGTTTGGCATTGATCAGAGCAACAATACGATCGATTCTTTCATCCTTCTTCTCATCTTCCCTAAAGAACTCGTCCATTTGAAACACATCATCGTTCCCAGTAGCAGAGATAAATGGGAACAGCTTCCCCTGTCAAGAACAAACCAAACAATCATGTTAAATTCTCTTATTACTGAACCTGAATATAAAAAAGCAAAAACAAATTACCTTATTAAAGTGGGACTCTAGGCTGATGATGTCTGCATAGGAAACTTTCCCACTTCCTGTCCAATTCCTGCATCTCACTTTGGTCATGTTTTTCTTGATCTTCTTACCCACCATACTGCCAATGTCCTGGAATTGCCTCCATGACCCATATCTGAAACGCATAGGAGAATCCATCCAGCACGTAACTCTTCTTGAGATGTATATCTGTCCTTGCTTTCATCATTGATGCAATCAGCTCATCATACTGCGACCAGACCCCAAGGATACATTCCTCATCTTCTCGAAAATCCATCACCAAACGGATGTATTCATGAGGGATATACACTCTTGAATCCTTCGCTAGGAGGAATCCATGTATAATACACAGATACACTAGCCTAAGCCTGTCCACATAACTCCACTGGTTACACTCTTTAAGGAGCTGCGTCTTCAAACTAGCTAAGTTCACCTTCCGATTTTTCCTCAGCACATTGCTCCAAAACCCCTTATCATCCTTCCAGTCACTGAAGTCTATGTCGGGTTCCTCTTTGAACTTCAATCCTGTCACAGCATGAAACTCTTGCGCAGGAAAACCTAAGAGGCCTCCTCGCAAATAGAAACCACAACTCGTGAAGCTTCGAAACCTTGAGCTGCTTGCATAAGAAGCTGTGAATGATCCTCCCTGAGTAAATAAGCTTGTTCTCTATGATTGCCAGAATCAGACCGAAGACAGGATCTTTCAAAACCTCGTCATACTCATCCTTCAAAATAACCTTCACATCGTCCATCATTCCATGTCTACACGTGTTGTTGATCTTATCAATCTGGGGCTCAGCTCCTTCTGCAAGCAACCGTCTTGGAAACTGGTATGCCATGCCTATAAAACTTGAAAGAAAAAACTTCAACTTGTTAGCAATGGTAACATTGTCAAATTGACTACTCGGTTTGAAAATTCAAACTACATACAAACCGGATTGAAAATAAAATATAATTCAATCTCACAATCAACACAACCTCAAACTACAATGACAAACATCAACGTAAATTGATTTTTTTTTAAACAATTCAAACACTTCGTAGTACATATTGAACATATAACTCCATCTCATCCTAGTCTCTCTTAGCCAATATCATGCATCAATTAGAGTTTCTACTACATTCAACATTTTCATAATATAGATGCATTTGATGAACTATATAAAACTTTAAAGAACAATCAAACTCGATCAGAAACAACATATAACTCTAAATTTAACTTAATACTCACAATGAATTGAAACACTAATTAAAACCAAACTCCTAGCAGTAAATAAATCAACTTAACATGTTCAATTGTGTTGTTCATAAAAAAAAAAAACATGTTCAGTTGTACACAAGAATGACCAAAGAGATCATAAGAAGCAGAAATAAAATCTCAAAATCCATCAAATTTATACTCACTATGAACAATACATGCACCATAATCCTAAACCCAATACACGCACACGCACATAAAAAAAAAATTCAAAATCGAAAAGGGGATCTCAAACCCTAACCTTCGATTTTGGGGAAAGAGGGACCGAGATTGAAATAGAAGACCGTTTTGCTCTTATTTGGTGATTGAAGCTTTGAATTTGTTCTTCTCAAGTCCGATTTAAGCTGTCGGAGAAAATAAAATTAGAGTTCATCGAGAAGGAGGAAAAACAAGGAGAGAAAGAGAAAACTACCAAGAAGGGAGAAAGGATGAAGGAGAAAGAAGAGATGTCACGCCGGAACGGAGATCCTCGCCGGCGAACGAAGACGCACCACCGGAGATGATGGTGAACACGGGAATCGCCCTTCTCGACTCCGTCGGAGAAGTGGGGGGAGAGAGAACACGGGATTAATGATTTTGTTTTTTTTTTACTTTTTACTATGGTTAATATCATATTAAAGATATATTATATTTATCACATTTTCTTACTTTATTAATCGATTCATAAAACTATATAAGGGGACTTATTTGGGTTTTCATTATGGTTTGTTCTAGTGGGACAAGTATTAGTAAATTTGTTCTAAGGGGACAAGGTCTTAAGCTTTTAGTTCTCTTTTCCCAAATTTCCTTTTTTTTTGTTTCTAACGTTTGGTCGTAAAACTACTTGTTTGCGCACTCATTCTAATTTAGGCTCTCTTGAAGCGAGGGGGAGAAAACCCTAACCGTCAAGAGAGAAAAAAAAGAGATTTTCATAGTTTCAAACCGATGATCGGAGGCTTCTCCAGCTCTGACGTCGGCTTATTTAATTCGTTTTGCATCTCTTTCTTAGATCTATTTTGTTTTCCGTCGCTATTTTATTGCCAATTTATTTTGAATCTAGTAAGAGTTTTTATTGTTCTTTTGTATGATTCTTCCAATTTGTTTGAAAAGACAAAAATTTTGGTTAAGTTGAACTGTTTAAAAAAGGTAATTGACAGATCTACTGCGGATGGTGGCACAGGGTCTTACCGGCTTCAATCGTTGATGGTTCTTCATTCGATGGTGAAGTTCTTGCTGTAAACTATGGTTACTTCGAAATGCAGCATGAAGTTTTAAGGAACGGTAATCTCTTTGACTCTGCTAATAGAGCAATATCAAGAGTTGTCTTATCTCGATGGCTCCTACTGGAGTAATAAAAAGAGAATGACAATCGTTTTCAACTCACTCTGAAGCGTGGTGCTTTTGGATTCATACGAAGACTATCTTCTTTGAGATTCATCTATTCCAGAAGCAAATATGAAGCTTTTATATGAAAAATCTTTAGTCATCTATACGCAAAATAGATGTGTTAGTTTATTTTGGATCCCTACTGGTGTATCCTTTTTCTATATTGTTTTGTTGGTTCTCATTGTTTAGAACTTTATGCCTTGAAGGCTTAAAAATACAATTCAGCGACAAAAAAAAATTAAGCTCTCTATAAATGAGGTTACATAGTAGAAAAAAGCCGCTTAAAGATGAATCAGTATAATTTAGCAAAAAAAAAATTAGTATAACACATTCTATTTTACATAAAGCAGAAAAGTATCGGAAAAAAAATTCAAACTATAAGAAAAAGTGTAAATTTGAAGAACGCATCATACGCTTTTTTTTTTGTTTTTTGAAAATACAGCATACTCTTAGACTACGTAAATATTTCATGGGTTCGAATAATATCAGTAGTTTAACGGTCAGAAAACAAAAAAAAAATATATATATATGTAAATTACATTTTTGTGAGCCATAAAACCCCCCAAAAAGTATATTTCATTGAATTTACACACAATCATTGAATTACTTTAACATATATAATAAGATTTATCAGTCACGTTTATTGTATTGTAATTTCTGTCTAAACATTATATATTATTTTGAATTTATTTTTAGTTGAACTATATTGATCAACGTATTTCATCTAATCTATTAAAAGTTTTGTACTTAATCTTGATTTTCCACAAAAATTACATCATTATACCACTGTTTTTAAAACACAGTAATTTTTCTGATTGCTAATACTAATCCCTGATATCAAAAAACCGTTACTAAACCAAAACATAACAAACCCATACAATTGCTACTCAAGAAAATATCGATTAATACATAGATGTTTGGTCCATTAACTAAACACATGACAGGTATCGGTAACAAGGAATCTAGTATAAAGAAACATGAGATATGATAACTACTGTCCAAGATGTGGAGAGCCAGAAGAGACTGCTACTCATGCAATATTTAAATGTCCACCAGCTCTTCAAACATGGATGTTATCATCAACACTATCCAGTCCTCAAATTTTTCCTTTTACGAGCATATACAATAATATTGATTATTTGTTTTGGAGGAAAAACAGCATACTGGAGTCAGGAAATGATAGGGATCCATATCCATGGATTATATGGTACATATGGAAAGCTCGCAATGATAAGTTATTCAGGGGGATAGATAGGGATCCATGGAAGCTAGTTAGGCACGCGGAGAGTGAATGCCAAGCTTGGCATAATGCTAGAAATAATATGACTACGCTTCAAGTTATTCAAGAACCTCAAGTCTTAAGCTTGGGTGATATATACATGATAGATGGTTCATGGACCTCTACGGATCAGTTTAGTGGACTTGGATGGGTATGGATAGACAGCAGGGCGATGTTCCAGTTAATGGGGACGAAGAACTTGAGGAGGAGGGAGTCAACTCTACACTCGGAACTTGAAGCTTTTAAATGGGCAATGGAAACAATGTTGCAACATTCGGATTGTTAGAGATTTAGCACAGACTGCAAAAACCTGATTGCAATGCTGACGGAACCGCAAGCATGGCCAAGCTTCTCAACTGAATTGGAGATGATTCAAACGATTAAGATGTGCTACTTAGACTTCAAAATCTGCCATGTACCAAGAACTGAAAATGTGATAGCTGATTCATTAGCTAGGACTGCTCGTACCTTTCATAGATCGATATGCTACTTTGGTTGTTCTATTCCGGTCTTGTTACCCAGACTACCTCAAGTTTCGAATAATAGAATAAGCCTTTTGATGCAAAAAAAAAAAAACTAAACCCTTAATCGTTTGTTTTATTTAATAAACCCTTTAATTACATTACCATTACTAAACCATTACTCAACCATCAAAATACAAGATGTAGTTTCCTTCATTTCGTTTTATAATATTACTAAACAAAATGAAATTGCATTGTCTAGTATCGATTTGTTCATCTTTGTCTAATGAATCAATTTGTCTAATGAATTAAATGAGTCAATAGATACATTCCTATGTACCTATTAATATCTTTGCTTAACCATAGAATTCCATCGGTTTAATTTCGTGTGCTGAATCAAACCAGATTATAATTTATGTAATTCAAAACAAAATATATCTTAATCAATCGATATTTATCACTAGAAATTGTTTAATTTAAATTCGAAAATGATGATTTATAATTTAGACCAGCCTTTAATTGTTTATTAAATGTATTTTATTAAGATTAATAATATACATAGAATCTTTGAACTACATTAATCACAATATTGTTTGATATCTTTTCATTTTAAATATATATATATATATATTTTTTTTAAAAAAATCTGTTTAAAATATTTTAACAAGATTTTAATTTTCAAAAATTATATGTAAATATTTTCAATAATTTAGAAATTAGTTAGGAAATATTATTATAATTTATATATTTATAAAATTAAAAATATAAATTCTAACCTTTTATCTATTATATAATCATAATCAATCTTTTAACAAAAAATTATTATCTTGAGCTATTTATGATTTAATTATATAAATTGTTAAATTTATATATTTTATTTTCGTAAGTATTTATTTTCAAAATATAATATGTAGATAACACGTGTTAACATTAGAAAACTATATAATACATGTATATACATTAACATGTATTTCATTAAAGCTAATAATACAAAAAAAAATTAATCATAATATTTTTCATTTTAAATATATATTTATATAATTTTTAATAAATCTGTTAAAAATATTATAACAATATCTTAATTTTCAAAATGTTTATGTAAATATTTCTACTAATTTCATAATTAGCAATGAACAATTATCCAATCTAATAAAGTGGAAGTACAAATATAAATTACCCCTTAATTTTCACATTAAATTATAATGGCATGCCACTGGAATTATTAATTAAATAAAGTTACAGGATTTTTTTTTTATGTTTAATTAATGCATTTCTAAAATCGAATTCTAACTAAAGAAATATAGCAACAATAATTTATAAACCTAACATATAGTATTCATTGTTTTTTCCTATATTATTATTTATGTGTGTGTTTGGAATTAATTAATAAATCTAGCTTTAAATATTTAATGAACAATATTTTTTAAAACTTTATGAAATTATATTGTTATAATTTAGTAGTAATAACTAAAAAATAAAATTCACATAAAATAATCACTTATACAATATATAAATATATTACTACATATATTTTAATATAAATAATACCCCAATGTAAGTTCAGTATGATAAATGTTGAAAATATAAAATATACAAAACCATGTGTTTTAAATAACATATACAACTATTTTATCGTACATTATCATAAAATTTTGATCCATAAAAAAATTAAAATACATTTGTGCGGATATACGAGTCATGTTTTAAAAATATGGAAGATACAATTGATGGTTTAAAAAACAAAATAAAATTACTCAATATAAACTATAAATTATTGTATTTAGAAATGTCATATTAAACAATTATTTAATCGGGAAATTTTTAAAAATATATATTATCACTTATAAAAATAAATACATATTACAAATTTAGATCACATTTCTAGCAATTTCAAATTAAAAAATTATTTAATCGGGAAAATTTTTAAAATATATTATCACTTATAAAAATAAATACATATTACAAATTTAGATCATATTACTCAATATAAACTATAAATTATTATATTTAGAAATGTCATATTAAACAATTATTTAATCGGGAAAATTTTAAAAATATATATTATCACTTATAAAATAAATACATATTCTAACTATTTTAGCTAATTAAAATTTTTAAAAAATCTATTTTTTTAAATCTTGCTAACCAACTTTAAATCCATATATTCGGTATATTCATAATCTTTAGTATAACAATAGTGTTGTACCCAATTTTGGATAATCAAATTAATGGGCCGAGGCCAGGCAAGTGGGCCGCGAGACAGAAGCTCGTGGAAAGAAAGCAAGCTCGAGACGGAGTCTACAAAGGATCAGGAGATCGCAGAATCAGTTGCGCAAGAGATGGAAGATGTAACTATAAAAGGGAAGAGAGATCTGGAGAGAGACACGTCGAAAACCTAGAGAGAGCGCACTATATACATCGACTTCATTTTACATTGTTTTGGGTCTAGTCCTGTTTGATTTCCTTTGTAGTGTCCGATCTCATTTCCATTCTCTGTAATCGATCTCTTACTCAATAAAAGTCTATTTTTGTCAACCAATCTCCGATTACATCATTGTGTTCTAAGAATATCGTTGCCTACATCCTTTTTCACTCTCCAGTTTTATATTACAAACACTATCAAATACTTACTGTAGATTTTAGGATCTAAAAATAGTATTTAGAAAGTTAACCAAGAAACAACTAAAATTAGACATTATACTCATGAATCAATTAAGTTAACATGTACAATCGGCCAATGCAGTTATTTTATACACCTTCTCTATTTGAAAACTATGAATATAACTATACAAATCTAATATTCTATGAAATAAATTACCTACAATATTTTTATTTTCTTACAAATGTTACAACTAATGTATCAATTTTTTAATACCATACTAACTCATATTTATCTATTTTCTTCTTTTAAATTCAGAAAAATTATTTTCTAGATATTTTATACATAAATCTAATTATACAAATTTAGATTTGCTCATATGATGTCCAATAAATATCAGTCATATAATTTACTATAGAACTTAAAAAAAGTATTCTATGTAATTAAACACATTGTTATTTCTCAAAATGTTATATTGATACACACATTGTAAATCATGTTGTTATTTCTCAAAATGTTATATTAGTACAGACACTACAGATTATGTATAACATTTAGTACAAATAAAAATAAAAATAAAAAATGAAAAATGACCGAGCCAGTCAAAATCTAGTTCACATTGGAGGTGTTAGTGAGACTTGAATTTTTATAGAATTTGTTGATTTGAAAAGTTATGAGATTTGTTAAATTTGGAAAGAGTTGTAGAGAATTTTGTATATTGTAAAAATCTATGAAAGTAAAGTAATGTAATGATTTTAAGAATCCAAAGGAAACATATAGTATTCTCAAAATTTTGTTCTGTGAGTTAAAAAATTGAAAATACAACTCACAACATATAGCAACAATCATCGGAACTCATCACTATCATTCACTACAACACAATCATCCAACATGCAAGTTCACAACAACGACTCTATACTTTCCCACATGGGCACTATGGCTCAACTCCCGGGCACTGTCCACCTGCAGCTCCTACGTGACTACCCGCTCGTGGCTTCTTTGGCTCAATCATGCTTTGTTCACCCTACGCCTATAGTAACTTATGCCTAGATTCGGCATGCATCACTCAGACCATATTTGAACAGAAAATCAGTACAAATAATTCTAAGAAAGTAGAATCAATATGAATCTCAAAAGGTGTCTTTTGGACTTGAACCTTTCTTAGTAACAATTTATTAGATTTACTTTCTGGGTAATTAACTATATAGTCTTGAATTAACCACAGTTTATAGTAAACCAAGACAATAAGTGAAACACATATCTCATCAGCTCATTTCTAGTTTGTACGGTTGTGCTCATTTTGGTCCTGAACATATCCTAACTTCGTGAGAGCTCTAGAGAATTTATCCATATCAATTATTATAGGTGCGACCCGAGCCGAAACCGTACTCTCATATAGGTAATGTTAGTTAATGAGCCCATTCTATCTCTCTTCTACAAAAGATACTAACATTATTAAGAATAAATTATTTAACCCTTAATCATTAATGGATACTCATTGTTGTATCATAGGAATGAAAAATGTGTAAAATACATTCTTGAGTTTCCTCAACCTAGACCATGAGATCTCCAATGTTGCTAGGTTAGGTTTCCATCAAGTGATGACTCATTGTGTTGGCTTGAGAGCCATTCCCCTCGAAGTAATAACAACTTGCTCTTTAGGTAGCTCTTTAATAGTCAAAGGATTATCCACATTTTCCTTTGATCTGAAGTAATCTAATGCTATCACCCCACTGGAAAGCAATTGTCATATTGATGCATGTCTACGTCTGATACGTCTTGACTTCGCCATTGTAAATTTTATTTTTCCTCTATTTAAAGCAGTCATACTATCACATCGAATGCAGATTTTGGGTATAGAGGAATATATTCAATAAAATTTCTAAGCCATCCAGTTTCTTATGCACTTTAATCTAATGCGATAAACTTGGATTCCATTGTAGAACATGCAATACACGTTTTTAGATGATTTCCAAGACATATCACCACCACCAGATGTAAACACATAACCACTTGTAGATTTACTGTATCTGCTTTTTGAAATCCTATTTTCATGACTATATCCTTCTAAACAGGAGGAAATTTCCTGAAATACAAAACATAATTCATTGTATGCTTTAAGTAATTTAATACTCTAACTAAAGCATTTCAATCTTCTTTATTTGGATTACTCAATATCACTCGAATATCGACTTCTTCGGCTCAATGAGTAATCCAAATCTATTCTCTTTTGATTAAATAATTGTATTTACCTTTATCTCAGCATTCTCAGATTTATGAACCAAAAATCTATATACAGCACTGCTTTCTGCATGAACAATATAAACGCAATCAACCGTCTTTGGTTTGTAACGGTTCTATTTGGTAAAGGTACTTGAACCTTTGGGAGACAATCCCACACTTTCACATTTTATATGAAGGAATCTTATTTTCCAAATTTTGTATAGAGTTTTATCATTCTTTTGATGCCATCTTTTGAAATCCACTCTTCGGGATAAAAAAAGGCATCTCTATGTGATTTTTCACAATTGCATTAGATTGATAAATCTTGCTTTCTTTGAAAGAACAAAATGAAAATTCTGTCTTAGATTGTTATTCCAAAGTATAAATGCAAATCAGTCACACGTATAATCAACTATGTTTGCTTACTTTACACAAGTTATGATTGTATATAATTTATAAACCCTTATAAATAATTATTATATTTATAAACCCTTGTAAATAGTTATGAGATTCATAAACCTTTATAAATAATTATCTAGATGATTACCTTTCCTCCTTTCACCACTTAACGATTATAGTTTGATACTTGCTTGAGCAATCTCCTAAGACATAATTTCGCCCCTATAATGGTGTGTAGTTCATGGACGTCATCTTGAGGATGCAACTATTAATCTCCGACAATATACCCGTACGAAGACGCTAGCAAAAAATATTCTGAATTTTCCTTCAGAAATTTGTTATGGGGTAAAAGAAAATTGAATCCAATTGATTCTCTGTTATCTTCTCCATTTTCTCGTATGGCACTTAATTGCTTTATATATTGAGGGGCTGTTCGTTTCCTCATTCAAATGATCCATTCGGATGGAGATGAGCTTTTTGTTCGTTTAGACATAAAAAGTATAACTCATTCGAATGACTCATTTGAATGACTTTCAAAAAATTAGGTTTAATTTTAAGATTCAGCTGAATGGACTGAAACGAAGCAGTTGGCTGGAGATGGTTCAGCCGAAATATTGAAATGTCGATTTTGCCCTTCACCAAATCCTAAAATTACAACCTAAAACCTAAAGATGATCTCGTATCTCCCTCTGCCATCGACGATAATTTCACATCTCAAGAGTTTTGATCGCCATGAAATCGCCATAGCTTGAGCTCGCCATGAAATTGCCATAGCTTGAGCTCTCTCCCTCTCTGCCTCTCTCTCTATCTCACCGCGTCTCCTCTCCGCCTCTCTCTCTCTCACCGCTTCTCCTCTCCGCCTCTCTCTCTCTCTCTCACCGCTTCTCCTCTCCGCCTCTCTCTCTCACCGCTTCTCACTCTCCGCCTCTCTCTCAAGTATATATCTTGCATTGTCTCTCTCTCTCACTCTCATGAGCTTGTGTGTTCATACTATTGATGGGTTTGCTTGGTTTGCTAGTTCATATTGATGGGTCTGAGTTGAACATTTGATGGGGTTTGATCGGTTTTGAGAATGTATTTATGAAATTTGATCTGTTTGTTCATAGATAGATCTCTGATTTGTCATTCTCCGAGTTGAAATATTGATGGGTTTGTATAGTTTCTTAAACTGTTTCACTGACCATTGTAACTTCATTCGCTTTGATTATGAAAGAAGCTAAGCTAAGATATTGATAGTTCTCTGATTTGCTTAGCTTAGGTTAGCTTAGCTTAGCTTAGCTTAGCTTAACTTCATTCGCTTTGTTCACTGATAGTTCTCTGATTTGCTTAGCTTAGCTTAGCTTAACTTCATTCGCTTTGTTCATTGATAGTTCTCTGATTTGCTTAGCTTAGCTTAGCAGTTCTCTGATGTTCACACCTTAGCTTGCAGGCTGTATGGGCTTTGGGTAACGTTGCTGGTGACTCACCACTCTTGGTTCAGCTGAACGATCGTTCAGGTAAGCTACATCAAATGCATGAGTTGGTTCTCATGAACATATCAAGTATTTGGTGAAGCAGAGCTGCATAAAGCAGAGCTGCAGGTAAACTATCATCTCCGTGTGTCTGGACGGGTTAGAAAACAGTTGAAGGTATGCGCTACTGCTTTTGCTAGTTCTCTTGAGTTTAGGACAATAGACAGTAGCACACTCTCTCTATGTTTCTTGTGTTTACTGTGTTTAGTGGTTAGTGGCGTGATCATTTACTGTGTTTAGTGGTTAATCGGATAGTGGGTTCTTTTTGTTTAGTGGTTTTGTAGTCTTGTTGTTGCTGGAAAGTAGTTGTTATATGCCTGATATTTTTATGATGCATTTGAGTTTCTCATTGTTGATTGACTTACCAAAATGCAGGTTGTGCGTGATTGATGAGTTTCTCATTGTTTACTGATGAGTAAAGAGGTGAATCTTAAGACTGGAGTGTGGGAGTGTGATTGATGAGCGTGATTGTGTTTATACTTTGTGTTTACTTGGAGCGCAAGAATGAGTACATATGCTTTTTTCATCTTTTAAATTTCAGTTTTATAAATTTGGGTTTATACTTTGAGTATATACTTTTAGTTGTTTGGAAGTTTATTCAAATTTGAGTTTATACTTTGAGTTGTTTGGAAGTTTATTCAAATTTGAGTTTTCACTTTGAGTTTTATTAGAAGTTATAAATTTTAATGCAATTTTAAATAAAATTTTAAATTATAAATGTCAAAATGATAATTTTAAAATAATTTTGGTGTAAATATATTTTAGATTAAATAATAAAAATTAGTATAGTTAAAATTAATATCAAACATATGATTAAATCAAAACAAGGATATATATGTAATTTGTATATCAAACTCATTCGGATGGAAATGAAAAAAAAAAGAAACAAACATAAAATTCATTCAAATGGTTCATCTAGATGGTTCATCTAGATAGAAAAACGAACAAACTCCAAAATCTGGATGGATCATTTGAATGAATCATACAGATAGATCATTTGAATGGAGATTATAAATGGAGAAACAAACAGCCCCTGACTCAAGTGGTGTCTTTAATCAATGCATACATTAACCCAAGAGGTGCCCTTAATCAACATCTATGTCGACTCATAATTGACATGTTTTGTCTGAAGTGTTGTTTCCTTTAGTTAATTAAGTACCTGTTCGTTTCTCCATTTTTAATATTCATTCAAATGATCCATTTATATGATTCATTTAGATGATCCATCCAGATTTTAGGGGTTGTTCGTTTCTCCATCTAGATGAGCCATCTAAATGAATCATTTGAATGAATTGTATATTTGTTTCTCCATTTGTAATTTCCATTCAAATGAACCTGATATGCAAATTACATATATACCCTTGTTTTGAATTAATCATATGTTTGATATTAATTTTAAGTATACTAATTTTTATTATTTAGTATAAAATATATTTACACTAAAATTATTTTAAAATTATCATTTTGACATTTATAATTATTTTTTTTTCATATAAGTAAATAAAATGTATTTAAATATGCATTTTGATATTCATAAATTCATAATTTTATAAGTTTTATAAATGAAAACCAACATTATAGAATGTAATAAAGTTCCAAAATATTTAATAAGATGAGAATCCACATATTAACATAATGTGATATAAAGTTTCAAGATATTTAAATCTAGAAAATGAAAACCCACATAACATAATGTGATATAAAGTTTCAAAAGCAACAACAATAAAATTTCAAAAGCATTGGTAACAAGGTTTTAAAAATAACAAACTTGAGTTTGATAAAAACAAATGAGAGCAAAATGTTCACGTCATTCCTCATCCAATTCCAAGAGATGATCATCAAAACCTGTCAAATGAGAGTAAAATGTTCACGTCAGAGAAAGCATTAAAAACGACACATCTGCATATCTACAATATAATGCAATAAAGCCATCTAAAGAGACCCATAAAGCACACAGCATTCTAGAGACATATCTACAAACATAAAGAGACATACCTGTATGATGCTAGTATGGAAGTACTAGTAGACTAGTAGTTGTTCAACACAAAAATGTAAGACCAAGAAAAAAAATAACTAAGGAAATGCTATAAAAAATATGAATGTTGCTTTGCTCCGTTGGTTAACCAACGAAGATGTGCAAAGAGAAAAACAGACAAGAATCTAAAGCTCATACTTTCTCAAGCTTTGCGTTAGAATACTCTTGAAGAACAATAGCTTCATGTCATATGGTTTATAATCAAGTTGAAAAGAGAGACAGAGTCAGTACGTTCCATAAACTAAAGCTTCTCTATGAACACAACAAGAATCTAAAGCTCATTAATCTATGAACACAAATGAACATCTCTCTATGAACACAATGATTTCTCTATGAACACAACAAGAAATCTAAAGCTCATTAATCTGCAGTATTATAGCTCATCAAACACAAATGAACATTTGAGATCTCTCTATGAACAAACCCACAAACAATCTCGACAGAGAACAGAGAACAGACCCACAGAAGATCAAACCGGTGAGAGAGATGACGGCGAGAGAGACTCGGCGAGAGAGACGGCGAGAGAGAGATGGCGAGAGAGACGGCGAGAGAGAGATGGCGAGAGAGAGAGAGACACGGCGAGAGAGAGAGAGATGGCGAGAGAGAGAAAGATGGCAGAGAGATGACGAGAGAGAGAAATGACGAGAGAGACGTCGAGCTTCAAGCTCCTTTCATGGTGGCGAGAGAGACGGCGAGAGAGATGGCGAGAGAGACGACGAGAGAGATGGCGAGAGAGCGACGGTGAGGTGAGAGCTTCAAGCTCCTTTCATGGTGGCGAGTGAGAAGATGAGATTTGAGAGGTTTGTCGGGAGAGAGAGAACGATGAGACTGAAAAAATAATAAAATTAGGTTTGTAATATTTGAGTTTTATCAAGGGCAATATCGACATTTCCGCATTTTGACTGATCCAGTTCCAGCCAAATGATCCGATTCGGTTCAGTCAACTGGTTTGCAGAATTAAAACTAAATTTTCAAAAGTCATTCAACTGAGCCATTTGAATGAGTGGTACTTTTTGTGTCTAAACGAACAACGCGCTCAGCTTCATTCAAATGGCTCAGTTGAATGAGGAAACGAACAGGGCCTAAGTCCAACACTTCCTTTAGTTAATTAATTGATCAATATAATGAGTTCTGATGATTGTTGAAACCTAAATAAATAAATAAATATATATATATATATATATATATATATATATTTACCTACTAGGCTGTCTTGTGGTTATGGTTAACGAACTGATTGATGTTCGCCTTAGATATTTTGTACTTCTGTAGGTTGTGTATATTTTGATATGGGTATATCTCATTAACCTTTCGAATTTTGGTGCCAGGTTCAATCCTTTAGTCCACTGGCTTTTAGCTCCACTTGTTATATATTAGTCTCCTTGTAATATCCCTAATCCAAAGTCCATATTTAATTTGGTTCCTAATGGAAAACTATTTAGGTACATGACCTATTAGAGTTAAACCTAGGATTTAACCTTCCCTTTCCTATAAATAGAGATCTACCCATCTATGTTTTTCATCACAAAAACTCTATCTAAGCTCTGCAGAGAGACCGAGAGCTGGAACCATCAAGACCCAAAGCCCTATCATGTGCCGTCTTCGATCTCCTCTCACCTTTGCTCCACCGTCGCCGAGCAACCACAACATTCCAGACTTTGTCAAGCCACTGTGGCGCCTCACCACCATAGCCATCACGTCTCACACCGTTGCGTCCTGAATTTGATGAGCCGCCGCCTCGCCACTGCTGCTATCGAGATACACTAGTAGCCGCTAGATCAATTTTCTGCTTCTGCAAAGGGCGGAACATTCACCTCACCACAGATAATGACCACCCTTTGATCGTGGTTCATTGTTGTTGTTCTCATTCTTCTTTTAATTTTTTTATTATTTCGTCTTCCTAGCAGACTTTCTTAGACCTATATCTTTGCCCCTTTTAATTCATGTGAGGTGGTTTCGAAAACAAGTTATCTTCTCTTGGTCTTGGTCTCTATATTTCCTAATGTTGGATAGGATTTCTTAGCCGCCATGAATGCTGTTAGGCTGGTAGATCGATGTTGTATTATGCATAAGAACGTTCATATTGTTAAAGGGCTAAATGGACAACTTTGTGTTGATGTAATGAATTGAGTGAATATATTGTGTAATAAAAAATGAACGAGTTAAGATGTTAGATGAATAAATGAACTGATTATTGAGATGACTTTTGAGTATTAGATTAAGGGGATTTATTTGACACTGAAAAGAGGGTGTCTAGGAATGAAATTGGGGACATGACTGGCGGCACTAACATGCTTAAGTCATGCTGAGTCTCGACATAACTAATTATGGGACCATAAGGTGGGCAGAGCCTGATTAAGCTAAAGCGGCCATGAGCAGGTCGTAATGTAGGAGCTACATGTGAACAGTGCCTGATTAAGCTAAAGCGTCCATGAGGGGTAGTAACATAGGAGGTACATGTGAACAGTGCTAGAGATTTGATCAGTAGTGCCCCTTGTGGGAAAGTCTAGAGTTATTGTTCTGAACTTGTGTGTTGAATGATAATGTTGTATGTAATGATAGTGTTGAGTTGTGGTGATGTTTAGTTATTGTTTACAGCTAGTTAGTTCTCTTTCTGCATTGAGTAGTATAGTGGCTTATGATGGGAGGCTGGTCTAGAGCTATTTCACTAAGTAATCCATTTGCTCATCCCCTTCTTTTGTATTTTCTTGTGTGAAGACTGTAACTAGAAGTAATGGATATGGTCGGGTTGGTGTATTAAAATAGAAAACACATCTGGGAATCTTGAGATGGGAGGACACAATAGCTAGCCTTTGTGATGGAACCCAAGACCTGGACCAGGACTTGGAGCAGACTCAGGACGATCAGATCAGTCCAACTGAGGTTCAGCCGTTCAGCCGTACCAGATCAACGGACAGAGCCGTGTACCGGATCGACCCGAGTGCACCCGGACGCGACCTAAGGATGGATCCACGACCTGATGACCGAATCAGCCGAACCACAGGCGTTCTTCCCCGACCCATTCGTCATTCTAGAGCCAACAGTCAAGTCAGAACCCATGATCATCGAGATGAATCTGATTCCGGACTTAGCCTATCTTTTCTGGCCCGTTTGGGACGTACCGCACACCCGGATCAGGCTGATCTCGACTTGTCCAACCATTTTGATGATTTTATGATGATCGATGCATCCAACTTCTCCAAAGGGATGTTACTTAGGCCCTCTGAAGATTTGGGTCGAGCTATCTCTTCATCCGTTCATGGATCATCGATGATCAACCATGCGGGCAGCCTTGCGTCCGTCCTGCTCCTTACCGCGGACGACCTGATCATCACAGGATGAACCTGGACGAATCATGAACCTGGACAGTCAATGAACCTTGCCAAGTCTTCATCAGTTTCCGCGCATTGACTGGTCTTGGTCCAAGTTCACATTTTCTATGTCTTGTTTTCAACATTTCCATTTTCAATGTTGTCTTTTCCAATAAATTCCTTTATGTTTCTTTGACTCACAAACTGTATATAATGTGATGTCCTTCATGAAATAAAATCATCAACGATTTTGCTTTGCTATTTTGAGTCTTCTCTCATTGTTCTTAGTCTTTAGAACATTCATAGTTTGCTTGGTGAGGTTATCTCCGAGTGAAACACTTCGTTGTGTTGGACCGGTGCGTCACATCCGGCAACCTTCGATCATCTGGTAGTATCTTTGGGCTTCCGCAACCCTTAGTGTCACCCTTCGATCCACTAGTTCTCAATCCACTCGGATCTGAGTTCATATCATCCATACCGGCAGAGTGATCCTTACTTAGGTTCTATCAAGTGGTATCAGAGCCACTCTTCCGGTAACTCTTTATCATTCCATCTTCTCATCTCTCCATTTTCTTCTAAACACTTCTTCTTCTATCTATCTTGAACCCGGGCCCCTCATTACCCCCATATAAAAAAAAAAAAATAAGATCTAAGTTTATGCTATAAAATAAAAAAATAAAAAAAAAGAGAAAAGATTATATAAAAAAAAAAAAAAAAGATTCAAAGTTTGATTGTTTGTGGTGAGGTGGTGGAAGAGAAAGCCTGCTGGCCGAAGAGAAACCCGGCCTTTGAGGTGGTTAAGGCGGGTTCCCCTTGAAAATCTCTTATCTCTCTCTCTTACTCATTTGTGTTCACTTGGATTATCTCATTGGGTGATCTTGTTTGCTCTCTTAGAACTTTGGGAGGAACTCTCTTGTGTGATTACCAAAAACTCGAGTGAAACACGTGTGTGGGTGAGATAAACACCTGAGAGTGTGAGGCTTTTACTCTAACTTTGCCTTGTTTAAAGTTTTCAGGAAACCATGGGCAGTGAAGAAGAAAGAAACAGACCCGGAAATTCTTTTGCTGGTTTGTCTAACTTGCAGATGCGTGCTCTCAATGATTCTATGTCTAACTTGTTGAATACAGGTTTGGAGGCGATCCATCTTAGGCTGGATGAACTTCAGGGCCGACCAGCTCAGTCCCAAACCAGAACCAGGCGTGACCGCCCAAGGAGACACAGCCGGTCCGACCTTGAGATCCGAGATGAGTCTTATGATGATGATCAGTCCATCAACCGACCAAGGAGAGCTCCTAGACAACAAAACCAAGGTGATGTCAATCCATTTGGTAGAAATGAAAGAACTGATAATGGATTGGGTGGTTTGAAATTGAAAATTCCAAGTTTTCATGGCAAGAATGATCCGGATGCTTTTCTTGAATGGGAAAGAAAGATTGAACTTGTTTTTGATTGTCAAAACTTTTCTGATATTAAAAAGGTTAGACTTGCTGCTGCTGAGTTTACTGGCTATGCTATTAACTGGTATGATCGAGTTGTGACTAGCAGGAGAAGAGCAGGTGAGGCGCCAGTTGTTACATGGGTTGAGCTTTCCATGCTGATGCGGAGACTGTCACGCCCCCAATCCTGAGAAGGATTGTCTGGACGGACTATGGTTCGAGGAAACGAACCAAGCCGATCCTTGTGATGAAAGGCAAGCGTTCCATAGTCCAAATACAAAGGTTAAGTATGATAAGACTTAACCCAATAAGGGTGAGAAAGAAATAGACAGCTAGAACGAGTTATACGGTAGCTGGACGAAGTGTACGAGTAGCTCGACCAGCTCAGAGAAGCTCAGTTGAGTGTACTCCAGCTCGATCACTACTAAGTCAGCTCCACTAGCTGGACTACTAGCTCACTCAGCTGGGTCAGCTGGGAGTCAGCTCATCTCAGCTGGATGGACTGTTCGGGTTTCGGGCCGATGGTCCGGGTCCGGGCCGGTGGCGGGCTGGTTGGTCCGGTCATTGGGTCTGTGGGCTGTTGGGCTCATGTGGGCAAGTCATGGGCTTGGGTATCACCCTGGGCTTGTCATGGACGTGCCTAGATGGGTCTGGAACCTTCCATGGCTGAACAGGTACGATCTGGACCGTTGATTGCAATCGATGGTCAAGATCTGTTCCGAAGGGCTGCGTGGAAGGGATGTGTCTCTTTGCACATGACTCCTGGTTGCCTATAAATAGGGTGCACGACCAGAGATCATTTCATTCAGTTTTGTCTGTCTGATACAGTCAGAGACAAAGGACACACGTCCTAAACACAAAGATCCCCCAAAGAAAAACGAGGATCCAAGCCATAAGGGCAAGATCTGCGATCAAAGCCATAAGGGCTTGATCTGAGTCTGGTGCCTATGACTTGAGTCATATGAGGCCGTGGCTTATACAAGTCACTAAGGCCAATAGGAAGACCTATTCCTGATGGGAATTAGGCGCAATGGACCAAGGGTCCAAGGGCGGTTAGCCGAGAGACGAGCAGACCAATCGGCAAGGGCTATAGCGGCTGTAAGTGGTTCTATCTATGTATCTTTATATTATTATGTCTATATGATATATATACATATGGAGAACGTGGTAGTTATCCATGTTACCAAGTCATAGACCCTGGTGTCATGGTCGGTTACGTTGATCGCTAACCATAGCCAATAGATTGGATCAAGGGGTACTAGTCGCCAAAGATTGCGTGTTGCCAAGAGTCATGAGTTACCAAAGGTTGTGAGATACCAAAGGATGCAAGTAACCTAAAGGTACGAGATACCAAGGGTTGCAAGTATCAAAGGGTACGAGGACCAAAAGGTACCAATGACCAAAGGGTGCATCGTGATCCAAAAGCGAATGTACTGTGATCCAAGATCTGCGATCATGTCGTGATCCAAGAGGTACGAACGTGTCGTGATCCAAGAGGTACGAACGTGTCGTGATCCAAAAGGTACGAACGTATCATGATCCATGGGATGTGTACGGGTCGTGACCGAAAGGATACGAACGGGTCGGGACCGAAAGGGTACGAACGGAACGAAACCAAAAAGGGTACGAGTGATTCGATTGATATAAGGACACCATTTGCATTGTGTTGGGCATGGACTCACACGATGGCAGTGAGTTGCCAGTTAGGTCAATACATGAGTGTAAGGAAATAGCGAAGGCCTTAATGGCTAGTGCAATCCATACATCATGATTGATGTCTGAACCATGATCCATGGTTAATGGATGGATGGTTCTAGCCGCAAGGGCTAAGTGGAATATCTTATGATCAACTTTTGGTTGGTGAGTAGGATGGGCGCCATATGTCTTATGTAGGACGTAGATCCACATGATGGCAATGGAAGGCCGGTTATGTCAGTACATGCTAAGTAGACGATGGCTTATCATGACTAAGGGTCGGTTCATGTTCCATGACGGTGGATCGACGGCCGAGTACTAGTATAGATAGTCACGTTGCTGGAGTATGAGCATTGATGTGATTATCCAAGATGTCAACCTCAGGGTTGATAACTTCGAGATTGGCTAACAGTCATGACGAAGTGTACGGCCAGTATTATGTGTCGTTGACCATAAGTACTAAGCCTAAGTGTGACTGTTCAAGGAATGCCGTGTAAGGATTGATCATGGTTAAGTATGGACGACCTGACCATAGATAATGGAACCAGGTGTCGAAAATAACCTGATTAACGAATACATCGGTTGGTATGAACAAGTCATATCTTTGTCTGGGTTAAGTCCCAAGGCCGGTCAGGCCAGATGAAGACTCATCGAATCCAAAGTCATGCGAGGATGGTTGGTTGATTGACTTAGGATTATGATGGGCTTTGTTAGTCCAAAAGAAGGACTTGTTACTATTGCCTATAGGGCAAGGGAGTGTGCATGAGCCAAAAAGGGCCAGATGCATATCTCTTAACCGTTCGAAGACTTCTCAAAGGTTACTTATGTCTGTGGGGATGGTTGGTTGAATGACTAAGTACCTAGGGGAGCTGTTTAATGTAGGAATCATTATAAGGACCTTAAGTAAGATCATTGAGTGATCGTGGTCCAGTACACAAGCAAGTGTAGTTCAAGTCAATGGTGGTCCGATGAGCTAACCAGCTCCGTAGATGTGGCCAAGGTAAGATCTAGCTATGTTTGCATAGATCGAGATAGAATGGTTTAGGGGAATGGAACCTCAAAATCGTATGACTTGGTTTGGGTTTAGGATTGACCTTTAAGCTGATTGGTAGTTGAGTAAACTGACCAAGGCTAAGGTGATTCTACCAGACAAGTGTTAGATTGGTTTTAGACCAATGGTTAATTAGAGAATATTCCGCTGTGTATCTGTTGAAATGATCTAAGCTATGAATGACAAATGAAGTCTTTAGCTAAGGTCTAAGTTAGCCCTCGCCTTTAGGCGATATTATAAATAAAGGGCGAAAAATTAAGAGGTTCGGCCAGGAAGTGGACCGAGCGACGTGAGGCATCGACCGCGGCCTAGTCGGCCGGGATCGGGTCTTACAAGTTGGTATCAGAGCCAGGTTGATCCTGTTTAGGACAGTGCTCAAAGATGTTCAGCTCCAAACCGAAATTATTTCTGAAAACTATGATGACTATGATACCTTAGTTGGGGTGAGCCAAGAGAGAGCTGAGGTAAGGTGTATCATTCTTGTGAACAGAGAAGTTCCAAGATGAGCCAGCTTAGCCAAGATGACTCTCCGAGGGCAAGATCCTAAACACAGAAAGGTTAGTTGATCTAGTTATTTAGAAGTAATATACGGATTGGAGGGATGGAAGCAATGCAAGACTTGTTTATGGATGACCTGGACAAGGGGAGTAACATGGACCGGGGAGTGGCTTAGGTTGAAATAAACGTGCAGCACTCTACTGATGTTAAGTGTTATCTTTTGCTGGCCATTCATAACGAGTAAGCATATGCGATGTTAAAGCTGATTTAAGGGATACACTACATGACTACACGAGTGGAGTTTTGGTCAGATGGATCAGATATGACTCGTTCCAGTCAAGATAGGTTCCCTTATATCGAGTTGGATGGAATGAACCCATTCCAATCTTAATCCGTCCAAGGAAATAATGAGGAAACTCATGATGTTTGTTCCAATCAATGGAAGAACATGATCTTAAGTATCTTAGCATGATGGGGATTGAGGTATATTAAAATTGCTCTTGTGAATGGTGTGAGCATTCGCAAAAGTAAGACGCTTTGGAGAATGGTATGGGACATTTTTCAAATGTGTAATCAAACAGAGATCCTACTCATCTGTAAACCTTAATGATCTGTTGTGTGGAAACACACGTACTTTTCGACACAGGGGCTACACATAGTTTTGTGAGTCCGGAACTGGTCGGAAAGGGTCTGTTCTGTCTGGACGCTGGGGATACTTCGGTGATAGTGAATGCAGCCGGAGGGCAAGTAACGCATTCACTGGGCAATATGTCAAATATCCCAGTGTCAATTCAGGGAAGAGATTTCCCTGTGAATCTGTTTGTGTCCGCCTAAAGAATCACGAGGTGATCCTAGGTATGGACTGATTGGAAAGGTATCGGGCCACTCTCGATTGCCATAGGGGTCATGTGCAATTGGAGAATGGACTTCACCCGTATCAGTACCAAGGTCTGAGTCCGGCTCTAGGAAAAGTAGTGGTATCAGCAGTCCGAGCAGTACGGATGCTGAAACAGGGTTGCGAGTCAATTTTGGCCACAATCACCACTACGGAGCCCGACTATTCTGTTTGTCTGAAAGACCCTGCAGAGGATTCGTTGGTGTCTGAGTTCCGAGATGTGTTTCAGGCGCTACAGGGAGTTACCCTGATACTGTTAGGCCGGAACCATTTATGATTGAACTAGAACCATGGACAGCTCTACTGTCCAAGAGTCTGTATCTGATGAGAGTTAACCAGTCCTCTTTGAAAAAGAAGGATGGTAACTCTTGATTCTGTTTTGGATATTCTATTATCCAAAAGTCTGTATCTGATGGCTCCTGCCGAGATGGCCGAGCCGAAGGCGACCACGTCCCAGAGAGGATCCGGGTCGCAGTACAACCAAGTCGGAGTTTGACCTAAGGTTGAGATGAGAATGATCAAGTCCAGTAATGGATGAGGATCAGGCCACGACCTATTCGGAGTTGGACCTATGGTCGGGGTGTAACGGTCGAGTCCCAGAGTGGACCAGGACCAGAATATGATCAAGTCCGTAAATAGACGAGGATCAAATTGTTGACAAGGTCCAGTGATGGACCGAAGTCTAGTGTCTGGCGGGTTAGTCTAGTAGGGACTAAGATCGCAATATGACCAAGCCTGAAAAGGCTATGGTTGGTTAAGAAATAATCACTTGGGAAACATAAGCTGGAATAAAAGCTGAGTACCCAAAGTGGTTTAATCCGTTTGTTTCCGAGAAAACAAATGAATCAGGATTCGAGGACGAATCCACCCTAAGGGGGGGAGACTTGTCACGCCCCCAATCCTGAGAAGGATTGTCTGGACGGACTATGGTTCGAGGAAACGAACCAAGCCGATCCTTGTGATGAAAGGCAAGCGTTCCATAGTCCAAATACAAAGGTTAAGTATGATAAGACTTAACCCAATAAGGGTGAGAAAGAAATAGACAGCTAGAACGAGTTAGACGGTAGCTGGACGAAGTGTACGAGTAGCTCGACCAGCTCAGAGAAGCTCAGTTGAGTGTACTCCAGCTCGATCACTACTAAGTCAGCTCCACTAGCTGGACTACTAGCTCACTCAGCTGGGTCAGCTGGGAGTCAGCTCATCTCAGCTGGATGGACTGTTCGGGTTTCGGGCCGATGGTCCGGGTCCGGGCCGGTGGCGGGCTGGTTGGTCCGGTCATTGGGTCTGTGGGCTGTTGGGCTCATGTGGGCAAGTCATGGGCTTGGGTATCACCCTGGGCTTGTCATGGACGTGCCTAGATGGGTCTGGAACCTTCCATGGCTGAACAGGTACGATCTGGACCGTTGATTGCAATCGATGGTCAAGATCTGTTCCGAAGGGCTGCGTGGAAGGGATGTGTCTCTTTGCACATGACTCCTGGTTGCCTATAAATAGGGTGCACGACCAGAGATCATTTCATTCAGTTTTGTCTGTCTGATACAGTCAGAGACAAAGGACACACGTCCTAAACACAAAGATCCCCCAAAGAAAAACGAGGATCCAAGCCATAAGGGCAAGATCTGCGATCAAAGCCATAAGGGCTTGATCTGAGTCTGGTGCCTATGACTTGAGTCATATGAGGCCGTGGCTTATACAAGTCACTAAGGCCAATAGGAAGACCTATTCCTGATGGGAATTAGGCGCAATGGACCAAGGGTCCAAGGGCGGTTAGCCGAGAGACGAGCAGACCAATCGGCAAGGGCTATAGCGGCTGTAAGTGGTTCTATCTATGTATCTTTATATTATTATGTCTATATGATATATATACATATGGAGAACGTGGTAGTTATCCATGTTACCAAGTCATAGACCCTGGTGTCATGGTCGGTTACGTTGATCGCTAACCATAGCCAATAGATTGGATCAAGGGGTACTAGTCGCCAAAGATTGCGTGTTGCCAAGAGTCATGAGTTACCAAAGGTTGTGAGATACCAAAGGATGCAAGTAACCTAAAGGTACGAGATACCAAGGGTTGCAAGTATCAAAGGGTACGAGGACCAAAAGGTACCAATGACCAAAGGGTGCATCGTGATCCAAAAGCGAATGTACTGTGATCCAAGATCTGCGATCATGTCGTGATCCAAGAGGTACGAACGTGTCGTGATCCAAGAGGTACGAACGTGTCGTGATCCAAAAGGTACGAACGTATCATGATCCATGGGATGTGTACGGGTCGTGACCGAAAGGATACGAACGGGTCGGGACCGAAAGGGTACGAACGGAACGAAACCAAAAAGGGTACGAGTGATTCGATTGATATAAGGACACCATTTGCATTGTGTTGGGCATGGACTCACACGATGGCAGTGAGTTGCCAGTTAGGTCAATACATGAGTGTAAGGAAATAGCGAAGGCCTTAATGGCTAGTGCAATCCATACATCATGATTGATGTCTGAACCATGATCCATGGTTAATGGATGGATGGTTCTAGCCGCAAGGGCTAAGTGGAATATCTTACGATCAACTTTTGGTTGGTGAGTAGGATGGGCGCCATATGTCTTATGTAGGACGTAGATCCACATGATGGCAATGGAAGGCCGGTTATGTCAGTACATGCTAAGTAGACGATGGCTTATCATGACTAAGGGTCGGTTCATGTTCCATGACGGTGGATCGACGGCCGAGTACTAGTATAGATAGTCACGTTGCTGGAGTATGAGCATTGATGTGATTATCCAAGATGTCAACCTCAGGGTTGATAACTTCGAGATTGGCTAACAGTCATGACGAAGTGTACGGCCAGTATTATGTGTCGTTGACCATAAGTACTAAGCCTAAGTGTGACTGTTCAAGGAATGCCGTGTAAGGATTGATCATGGTTAAGTATGGACGACCTGACCATAGATAATGGAACCAGGTGTCGAAAATAACCTGATTAACGAATACATCGGTTGGTATGAACAAGTCATATCTTTGTCTGGGTTAAGTCCCAAGGCCGGTCAGGCCAGATGAAGACTCATCGAATCCAAAGTCATGCGAGGATGGTTGGTTGATTGACTTAGGATTATGATGGGCTTTGTTAGTCCAAAAGAAGGACTTGTTACTATTGCCTATAGGGCAAGGGAGTGTGCATGAGCCAAAAAGGGCCAGATGCATATCTCTTAACCGTTCGAAGACTTCTCAAAGGTTACTTATGTCTGTGGGGATGGTTGGTTGAATGACTAAGTACCTAGGGGAGCTGTTTAATGTAGGAATCATTATAAGGACCTTAAGTAAGATCATTGAGTGATCGTGGTCCAGTACACAAGCAAGTGTAGTTCAAGTCAATGGTGGTCCGATGAGCTAACCAGCTCCGTAGATGTGGCCAAGGTAAGATCTAGCTATGTTTGCATAGATCGAGATAGAATGGTTTAGGGGAATGGAACCTCAAAATCGTATGACTTGGTTTGGGTTTAGGATTGACCTTTAAGCTGATTGGTAGTTGAGTAAACTGACCAAGGCTAAGGTGATTCTACCAGACAAGTGTTAGATTGGTTTTAGACCAATGGTTAATTAGAGAATATTCCGCTGCGTATCTGTTGAAATGATCTAAGCTATGAATGACAAATGAAGTCTTTAGCTAAGTTCTAAGTTAGCCCTCGCCTTTAGGCGATATTATAAATAAAGGGCGAAAAATTAAGAGGTTCGGCCAGGAAGTGGACCGAGCGACGTGAGGCATCGACCGCGGCCTAGTCGGCCGGGATCGGGTCTTACAGAGACGCTTTGTTCCCGACCATTACCACAGAGATCTACACCATAAACTCAGGCGTTTGCTTCAAGGTTCTAAGTCAGTTGAGGACTACCACCAGGAGATGGAGACCTTGATGATCAAGGCTGATGTAGATGAGCCCTTAGACGCCACCATGGCTAGATTTCTCACCGGGCTCAACCGGGACATACAAGACCGCATGGAGCTAGAAGACTATGACAGCATGGAACAGATGCTACACAAGGCCGTGCTGATTGAACAACAACTCAAGAGAAAAGGTCTCTCCAAACCGACCTTTGCTTCAAAACCAACCTTTGCTTCCAAGCCAAACTATCAAGACAAGGGTAAGTCTTCTTCCACAACAAATAATGCTTTTAAGGCTGATGTCTCTGCTCGTTTTGACAAAGGAAAAGCAGTTGAGAATCCTAGCCGTGCAAGAGACATCAGGTGCTTCAAGTGTCAAGGTCTTGGCCACTATGCCAACCGATGTCCAAACCAAAAGGTGATGGTGCTCTTGGAGAATGGAGAAGTCGAATCTGAAGAAGACAAGGAGGATCTCGGACCAGTTTATGATACTGATGATGAGGAAGAAGCACTTGACTTCCCAGTTCATGGCCCCCTTCTTGTTACTAGAAAGACTTTGGACAACACCTTTGATCCCATCTTTGATGTGGAGGCCAATGGTGTGATTGATGAGTTTTGCTCGACCTTTGTGGAGAACTCTGGTCCGATCTATGATGAGGAAGTTTTTGATGAGCCAAGCCAAGGTTCACTACTGGTTACTAGGCGTGCCTTGAGTGTCCAACCCAAATCCAATGAAAAAGAACAAAGGGAGAATCTCTTTCACTCTAGATGTCTCATTTCTGATAAAGTTTGTTCTTTGATTATTGATGGAGGCAGTTGCACTAATGTGGCCAGTGACACTCTTGTAAAGAAACTTGGGCTTGTTACTCGGCCTCTTTCTCGTCCTTTCAGGTTGGAGTGGCTCAATGAGGCTGGAGAACAGTTTGTGAAGGAGCAAGTCACAGTTCCACTTTCCATTGGCCGATATGAGGATGAGGTTGTGTGCAATGTGCTTCCCATGGATGCTTGCCATGTTCTCTTGGGCCGGCCTTGGCAATTTGACAAGAAGGCAGTGCATGATGGCTTCACAAACAGGCACTCGTTTGATCACAAAGGAAAGAAGATCACTTTGGTGCCTTTGTCACCTTCGGAAGTCCATCAAGACCAGGTCCAACTTAAGAAGAACCGAGACCAAGACTCTAAGGCTGATAAACCTGAGACAAGTACCAGAAACTCCAACTTCTTTGTCAAAGAAAGTCAGGTAAGGAAGTCTCTTTACTCTCAAAAACCATTTCTCTTACTTGTTTATAAAGAGTCTCTTTTGGCCTCATCTTCTTCTAACCTTGCACCGGAGATTCCGAGTGAATTTTTAGGTATCTTGCAGGATTATTCTGATGTGTTTCCAGAAGAAAATCCAAAAGGATTGCCACCAGTAAGAGGCATTGAGCATCAGATTGATCTTGTCCCGGGCGCATCTCTACCGAACCGACCAGCGTACCGCACCAATCCGGTCGAGACCAAGGAGCTGGAGAAACAGATCAACGAACTGCTTGAGAAGGGATACATCAGAGAGAGTCTCAGTCCCTGTGCAGTGCCTGTTCTACTCGTCCCAAAGAAGGATGGCTCCTGGAGGATGTGTGTGGACTGTCGGGCCATAAACAACATCACGGTAAAGTATCGACATCCTATCTCTCGCCTTGATGATATGCTTGATGAACTCCATGGTTCTAAGTACTTTTCTAAGATAGATTTGAAAAGTGGCTATCATCAGATTAGGATGAAAGAAGGTGATGAATGGAAAACGGCCTTTAAAACAAAACTAGGTTTGTATGAGTGGCTTGTCATGCTCTTTGGTCTCACAAATGCACCTAGTACTTTCATGCGCCTAATGAATCATGTCTTGAGGTCTTTTATTGGTCATTTTGTTGTATGTACTTTGATGACATTCTTATTTACAGCAAAAGCCTTGATGAGCACAAACAGCACCTGAAATCTGTTCTTGAAGTCCTTAGAAAGGAACATTTGTTTGCTAACCTTGGAAAATGTTCTTTTGGCACAGATCATGTGGTCTTTCTAGGTTTTGTTGTAGGTGCAGATGGCTTGAGAGTGGACGAGCAGAAGGTCCAAGCAATCCGAGACTGGCCCATTCCGAAAACCATTAGTGAAGTGAGAAGCTTCCATGGCCTTGCCGGTTTCTATAGGCGGTTTGTTCAAAACTTCAGTACCTTGGCCGCTCCTCTCACTGAAGTGATCAAGAAGAACGTGGGGTTCAAATGGGGACCAGCTCAAGAAGAAGCATTCGAAATCCTTAAAGGGAAGTTGACTAATGCCCCTTTGCTTGTACTTCCAGATTTTTCTAAAGCTTTTGAGATCGAATGTGATGCTTCTGGTGTTGGTATTGGTGCTGTGTTGATGCAGGAAGGAAAACCAGTAGCTTATTTCAGTGAGAAGCTTGGTGGTGCCATGCTCAACTACCCCACATACGACCAGGAACTCTATGCCTTGGTGAGAGCCCTTCAAACGTGGCAGCACTATCTTTGGCCTAAGGAGTTCATCATCCACACTGACCATCAGTCTCTAAGACATCTTAAGGGTCAGCAGAAGCTCAACAAGAGGCATGCTCGTTGGATGGAGTTCATTGAGACATTCCCTTATGTGATCAAGTACAAACAAGGTAAGGAGAATGTTGTGGCCGATGCATTGTCTCGAAGGTATACTCTTCTTTCAGCCCTTGAGACTAAATTGCTTGGTTTTGAATTTATCAAGGATCTTTATGCCTCTGATCAGGATTTTAAAGAGATTTTTCGAAAATGCACCAAGGTTGCTTATGGGAAATACTTTCAAAGTTCTGGTTTCTTATTCTTTGATAACCGTTTGTGTGTGCCCCAATGTTCTTTGAGGGAGTTGTTTCTCAGGGAAGCTCATGGAGGAGGACTTATGGGACACTTTGGTGTCAAGAAGACTTACAAGGCTGTTCATGACCACTTCTATTGGCCGAGTTTGATGAAAGATGTTGAGAGGATCTGTAGCCGATGTGTGGTGTGCAAGAAGTCTAAGCCTAAAGCATCAAACCACGGTTTGTACTCAGCTCTACCCATTCCCTCTCATCCTTGGGTAGACATTTCTATGGATTTTGTGCTTGGTTTGCCTAGGTCCAAAGCTGGACGAGATTCTATCTTTGTGGTTGTAGATAGGTTCTCAAAAATGGCTCATTTCATTCCTTGTCACAAAACTGATGATGCTGTGCAAGTTGCAGATTTATTCTTTAAGGAAGTTGTTAGATTGCATGGAATGCCTAAGACCATTGTCTCTGATCGTGATGCTAAGTTCCTTAGCTATTTTTGGAAGACCTTGTGGTCTAAGCTAGGTACTAGATTGATGTTTCTCAACAACTTGTCATCCGCAAACTGATGGGCAAACTGAAGTAGTTAATCGAAACCTTGTCTGCTTTGCTTAGATCTTTGGTTAAAAAGAATCTTAAGACTTGGGAAGAATGTTTGCCTCATGTTGAGTTTGCTTACAATCATGCATTGCATTCAGCTACTAAGTTTTCTCCTTTTGAGGTTGTTTATGGATTTAATCCTTTGTCTCCACTTGATCTTTTACCTTTGCCTTTGAGTGAACGAGTTAGTACAGATGGCAAGAGGAAGGTGGACACGATCAAGAAGCTGCATGAACAGGTCCGGGCCAACATTGAAGCCAAGACCAAAGGCTACAAACGACTTGCAGACAAGAAGAGAAAAGAAATGATCTTTCAGGAAGGTGATCTTGTTTGGGTCCATTTGAGGAAGGAACGATTCCCGGAACAAAGGAAGTCCAAACTCATGCCCCGGGTCGATGGTCCATTCCAGATTCTCAAGAAACTCAATGACAATGCTTACCAGCTTGATCTAAAGGGTAAGTATGATATCTCTTCAAGTTTTAATGTTTCTGATTTATCTCCTTTTCTTGCAGATGATCCGGATTTGTGGTCAAATCCTTTTGAAGAGGGAGGGAATGATGGAACCCAGGACCTGGACCAGGACTTGGAGCAGACTCAGGACGATCAGATCAGTCCAACTGAGGTTCAGCCGTTCAGCCGTACCAGATCAACGGACAGAGCCGTGTACCGGATCGACCCGAGTGCACCCGGACGCGACCTAAGGATGGATCCACGACCTGATGACCGAATCAGCCGAACCACAGGCGTTCTTCCCCGACCCATTCGTCATTCTAGAGCCAACAGTCAAGTCAGAACCCATGATCATCAAGATGAATCTGATTCCGGACTTAGCCTTTCTTTTCTGGCCCGTTTGGGACGTACCGCACACCCGGATCAGGCTGATCTCGACTTGTCCGACCATTTTGAGGATTTTATGATGATCGATGCATCCAACTTCTCCAAAGGGATGTTACTTAGGCTCTCTGAAGATTTGGGTCGAGCTATCTCTTCATCCGTTCATGGATCATCGATGATCAACCATGCGGGCAGCCTTGCGTCCGTCCTGCTCCTTACCGCGGACGACCTGATCATCACAGGATGAACCTGGACGAATCATGAACCTGGACGAATCATGAACCTGGACAGTCAATGAACCTTGCCAAGTCTTCATCAGTTTCCGTGCATTGACTGGTCTTGGTCCAAGTTCACATTTTCTATGTCTTGTTTTCAACATTTCAATTTTCAATGTTGTCTTTTCCAATAATTTCCTTTATGTTTCTTTGACTCACAAACTCTATATAATGTGATGTCTTTCATGAATAAAATCACATCGATTTTTCTTCTTATAATTTGAGTCTTCTCTCATTGTTCTTTGTCTTAGAACATTCATAAGTTTGCTTGGTGAGGTTATCTCCGAGTGAAACACTTCGTTGTGTTGGACCGGTGCGTCACATCCGGCAACCTTCGATCATCTGGTAGTATCTTTGGGCTTCCGCAACCCTTAGTGTCACCCTTCGATCCACTAGTTCTCAATCCACTCGGATCTGAGTTCATATCATCCATACCGGCAGAGTGATCCTTACTTAGGTTCTATCACTTTGGGTGCAGACACTTTTCCTAATCTCGCATTATTTGGCTTGTCCAGGTAAGTGAGGGTTACAATTTGGTATCAGAGGCTCTGTTATTTCCTAAGGGATCATTGATCATGCTTTAAGATCACTATGTTATGTCCTAAGGGATCATTGATCGTGCTGTTGTCCGAAGGCCCAAACCCATCAACAAATCGGTCTCAACCAAAGAGAGGTAGAGCGTGGATCTTATGTCAAGTCAAAAGAATGGGCCGAGATCGGAAAGAAACTTAACGAGGCCCAGTACGCAAAGGACCCATAATTTGCACTAGACGAGCTCAATTATGGAGGAAGAATTTCTGAAAATCGAGCAAGCGGGTAAAGAGATTGCGGAACCAAGCTTCTATAAGTAAGATGCTAAGTCGAGAGAGAAGGACACGTCAAAAACACTAGAGAGAGAACTTGCAATACACTTCGACCACGTCGAGCTCGACTTAGATCTTTTCTTTATTCGATCTCAATTGTAGTTCTCGATCTCATTTCTTTATTGTATTCAACCTTCACAAATCAATAAAATCCATTTTCGTCAACTGGAATCTGTTTAAATCGTTGTGTTCTAAGGATATTGTGGCTTACATCCATTTTCTCCCTAGTTTTACATCTCAAACACTATCAAATACTTAATGTATATTTTAGGATATACATTTTGGCGCCGTCTGTGGGGAGAATACGATAACATTTTTGCTAAGAATCCAATCTAAGGTTCCTAAGCACGACAAAGATCCCACTCAAATCCAATTAGGAAACTCTCGACAAGGAGTCACCAACGTCGATCCCACCGGATCCCATCCAAAAGACGAAACATCGCCCATCGGGCTCACTAACACAACCGGGACCGAAACATCCCAGCAACAGCGAGTCCCCTTGACGGGAACAGCCGAGACCTCGATTCCAGGAAAAACCGGAGCCAGTGTTTGTTTTCCCCGGCAAGCTCAGTCCGCCGACGATCTGATCGCCCGGGGGAAACAAACAACGCCGATCTCACCAACCCCCTGGCTGAAACCAGGGAACAAGTAGCTGAACTCACAGGGATGGTAGAACCACTCGTCGACAAATCTCCAGACCAGGAACTCCCTTATCGAACCATCGCTGCCTATTGGGGGTGTCTAGTTTTGTTTTGTTTTTTTTCCGATGTTGTTTTCATTCTGTTTTTTTTTCATGGCAGCAGTGGTCTTAACCGGCCTTTGGTCTGGTTTGTTTGCTCCCATCATGGGTTGTAAACTCTGAAACTTTATTTGATTGAATGAAAACTCAGCGTTAAAAAACAAAGATGAATACCTGTATATTACTTTACCATATATGCACCTGCCATAATTTCTATGACCATATCACTTTAAATCGTGTGCACATAATTAAGAACAAAACTTGGGTTCATCCCCTGTGGTAAACGCTCAAATTCACCTCAATTGTCATCACCAATCAAAGTGCCATGTAAGATTAATAAAAAAAAAAAAACAAAATTAAAAAAAAAAAAAGAAATAAAGAGAACGTAGACTCATTTTTTTAATGCCATCCATGACTTCTTCATCATCTACACAAAATATTGAAATTTTTTTTATCATCCACACAGAATATTGAAAGCTTTGTTTGTCAAATTGGTAAACCCTAAACACTAAACCCTAAATATTTGGGTAAATCCTAAAAACTAAACTCTAAACCCTTGGGTAAACCCTACACCTTTGGGTAAACTCTAAACTTTTGGAAAATCCTTTTACCCAAGGGTTTAGAGTTTACCCAAGGGTTTAGGGTTTAGTATTGTGGGTTTAGGATTTAGTGTTTTGGGTTTAGATTTAAGATATAAAGGCAGAGGATTGTAGACACCAATTTGACAAATAAAATTTTCAATATTCTGTGTGGATGATAAATAAACTTTTAAAATTATGTGTTGGTGATGAAGATCGCGTTACAAAAAATTAGTCGACGTATTTTTACTTCTTTCCTTTTTTTTCTTTTTAATTTTGTTTCTTTTTTTTACTAATCTTACATGGCACTTTAATTGGTGCTAATAATTGAGGTGAATTTGAGAATTCACCATAGAGAGTGAACCCAAGTCTTGTCCCATAATTAACTATCTTGTTTGGTATGGACGTAAGACGAATTATACAGAAGTTTATAAGTTGAAAAATGTAAAGTATTATACATGGTCGAGTGAATTAAAGATTTAACTCTCTTTTAAGGAATCTGAGCGATCTCAAGAAGGATCTTGTGAAGAGACTGAGGTTTAGAGAAGAAAGGACAATGATCACTTCCTTTGATCTTATAAACTCCTTCGGGACTATTTTCTCTCACAAGTTTCTCCTGAACGTCTGGTGAGAGAGCCAAGTCATCAAGCGTCTGAACATAGAATCTCCGACCTTTCCCATATCTTTCTGCGCTCAGCGACAGTTTCTCCATCATTGGACCCAATGGTACTGCTCGCATTGAGATTATCGACAATGCTATGTCCTGAACCAAAAAAAACATGTTAAGGCACATTTATGAGTTCTGTCTAGCTTGTTTTTTTCTGTTGCCCTATTATTTTCGAGATCAACAAGTCAAAAAACCATTGTTGACGAACAAAAACTAACAAAAATGCACCAAAAATTTACTAATTTAAAAAATTACACTGCATATCAGTTTTCTCACAAATGATTTTTTTTCAATGCTAGTTGATTGAGTTTTATTTCGTAAATCTTAATTTTTTCTTTTAACAAACTTTTTTTTTTTTTTTTTTTTTTTTTTTTTTTTTTTGCTAAAATATTTTCTTTTAACAAACTTTCGTAAATCTTAACTAAAAATGAAGTTTTTTTCTGTTTTGATAGTCCCAAAAATATATATTATATAACAGTTAGAGATTTTGATTGATTAGTATCCAAAATTGAACCAAGTCTGAAACAAAAACTGGAGCAAACCAAAAGAAAACAACAATTGGGCTGTTCTTGTGCTGTGTTTACCTTATTGGGTGACTGATTGAAGTACAAGCTTTTCATGTGTTGCTTCTCAAAAATGAACCCCGTTGCGGGCTTGTCCTTTCCATTTCCATGGATCAAGAACTGCGATTCTTTCATGAACCTTTCTGCAGAACCAAGCTGTGATAGACACAGTTTCTAAGAGTTTTAGAACAAACAAAAACATTCAAAAGATGAGGAAGACAAAACCAAGTACCCACCCACTTATTCATCGAATTTAAAACTCACAAGGATCTACAGAAATGCACATTACTTAAACACTGGTTGCAAGTGACTCCACAACACATGTTAAACTCTAGGCTTTCACGTTTGATTTCTTAAAATTTGTTAGCTTTTCTCCAATTTGCCAAAGCTAAACTGAATATAATTATGTTGGTTAAGAGAACAAAACACATTCAAGAAACGAAGTGTGAATGAATTTTGCTAGTGTTTACCTGATCAGCAAAGACATCGAAGGGTCTTTGTCCATCAGAAACCATAGTGGCACATATGAATACAGCTTTTGAGATTTTTTCAGGAAACCGCTCTAATGCATATGAAACACATGCACCTCCTGTACTGTGACCTACCAGAATCACCTGCAACAATCAACACTCCTTGCTTCATGCATATGTATGCAAATGCCACTCTCTAGAAACGGAACCTTAGATCTTACAATAACGAAAACTTCTATCCACAACAGTACCATAATTTTGTTTTATAGCTGTCACAATTCTTAATGTGTCACGTCCAGAGATAGCCTATGATTAATGCTCTCTAGTCCCATATTCTAACCAAGAACAAGGACCACCATTTTCCTCTCAAGGCATTTATAATTGACCAAAATTTTGATAAAGAAACCGAAACAAGATAAACCTACTTAACCTGACACAAGCATTTTCTAACCTTTTCTTCCTCTGGAAGATTTTGAAGAAGCTCGATCAATGGTTTTGAATATTCTTCTAAAGTGGAAACACTATTTGGGTCAGCCATACTAAATCCGGATCCAGTAAGGTCAACTGTAACAGGAGATAGTCCAGACTCTTCCAATGAAGCAACAGTTTTGTACCAACACCAAGCCCCAAACCCTTCACCATGCACAAGAACGAGTTTCTTAACCGCCAAGCTCTCCACAAGATCAGGTACCTGAAAAAACAAAAGGACACTAACATCGTTTAGAAGGTAACTTGTCTTCTGATCCCTAGACACTTGGTTTCTCATAACCAAAAAGAAGCTTCTTGTCACACTCTATGATCTAAACTACAACGAGGTATAGCAAATAATTTTAAACTTAAAAAAAAAAAAAAAAAAAAAAAGCAAACTTTTTGAGAACAAACAGAGAAAACAAACATTCTTACAAAGATAACACTTCTTGTCTGGTCCCAACCTAATGTCAGTATCAGATCTTCAATCTCTACATACTTTTGAACTTTCTCCTCCAAAAAAAAGTACTAAGAAAAAGCAAAGCCACTAGAAAACTTTTCAGAACAATCAGAGAAAAAAAAACAATATAAGAATCTCTTACACAACCCTTTTCTCCTGATGTCTCAAAAAGTATTAAAGTACAAAGTCGAAACCTTTTTTTAATCATTTTATTATAAAATTTGAGGATGATGATGACCTGCTTGTTGTTTGAAAAAGGGTCAGAGAGAGTTTGTCTTCTGGAGCTAGTAGACCCGACACGTCTAGAAATGGACCCATCGAATCTCTGAGAAAGCTGAGCTTGATGAATAGCCATGGACAAAGCTCGTCGATGCAACATCTCTTCATCACCAAGCAGTTTCCTTTGAGAACGACTTACCCTCTTGCTTCTAGACCCATCTCCTCCTCCACTGCCTCTGATGGCAACATCTTTCTTCTTCATACACATAACTCTATTACCCATCTTCCAAAAATTAATCTCTCTCAGAAGAGCACCACAAGTGTGTCTCTAACTTTTATTCTACGACGGGAAGTTATTAAATTTCCCAAGAAAACGGCACTGATATTTTTATTTTTTTCTTTTTTATTAAATATCGGGTTTTTAATGTCCATTAAAAGTTCAAAGGTTACAAGAAAAGATCTGAGAGAGAGAGAAACAAGAAGGAGAAGAAGAGTGGGTGAAGAAAGGAATCGGTTATTAAATTACACGCTAAAAGACGTTTCAAATTTAAGATAAAGCAGCCAAAGCTTATAACTTTGCTTCGTCTTTGTGTGTGGATATTTCTGGGACTTGCTACATTGCGTGTCTCAACACTATTTTAACCTTTTTCTTTTTATTATCTCTCGTTTCATTTGATAAGAAGTTATGTTTTAGTTGAGATATATGAAAGGCGATAATCTTCGAACAAGAAAAGCATTGCTTGAGAATCAAATCATTTGGCAACCACTAACCTAACACATACTATAACATACATATTTGCAGTCCAGTTAAGAGAACCATAATATTTTTCTCTAGTGGACAAGACAGAAAAGATCCAGTCAAAGTTACATGAAAATCAGAGAATTCAAGTTTGAAGGTCTAAACCTTCCTATAGGACGAGATCAAAGAGAAGCTTCAAATGGAGAAGCATGTAGCGTTTAGAGCATATTCTGTGTATATATAAAAAAAATCAAACAAACTTTAGCTTTTTTTACATCAAAATGTGTAATTCAAAAATCATCTATTATATAATCAGTGAATTCTGCAGCTTGAAACATCATCACTCACAAGAGCTGGACAAATCAGTTTACATTTTTGTAGAAGAAATAGATTTATATGAATTATTCATCGAACTTTTTTGGGTCAACGGGTAATTCATCTCTATATAAACATAAACTATGTTTCGGAAATCAGAGGGCCATAGAACACCAAACGATTCCATGTTACAAGTTCATAAGTGTAATATTAAAAGGTTTGATGATCTGAGCATGCAAATTGTCTTCTTTTCAGCCCATGAATCGATTCTTATACATGTTTCTCAAAAAAATAGTTAATCATCATCTAAACTAATCGGTACAGAGTTTGCATACTTTACTAGATTTTGATCCGCGCTTCGGAAACGCGGTATTATTTTTCACTTTTATAACAATATTATTTGTTTGTAATTATTGAATGTATTAGAGTGTCTCTAGTAAACTATGTATTTCTCTGATTTTATTTTTCTATTTTCAATCAATATATTTATTTGGCTTGTTGTTAAAATAAATAATTTTAAAATATAACTCTACAATACTTTTACATTGATACTTTATTTAAACAACGTGACATATTTTTATATTAATTAAATATTTACATTGTAATTTGTATACAATTCAACGTATTTGTCTAGTTTGTTGTTAAAAGAAATGATTTTGAATTAAAATGTACAGTACTTTTATATTGTTTTTTCTTCAGTTCATGTAATTTTTTTAAATAAATTTCTTTCAATATAAGCTATATAAAAATTAGTCAACTAAAAAATCTATAAACAATTATTTACATAGCAATATAACATATTTATATATTAATTCAGTTTATATTTTGACATGCACGCCTGCACGAGTTTGTATTTTTTGTATATAAATTATTTATTACTGCCATATTTAAAATGAAAGTTTATTGATATATTTTTAGGTTGCTACAAACCAATCCGGACCGAAAATGATCCAACTCGAATCTCCTACGACATTTATATTATTAGAATGATATTTATTTAATTTAAAAATCTTGGGGAAAATATTGTGTATCACGAAAACATATATGATCAATTAATGGTTTCCTAAAATGTAGGAAGTTTAAATGTATTTGCTGATTTTATATGGATAGAGATATTTTTTTAATAAAAATACAATCCAAGTTTCTAAACAATTTTTTTAACTACAATCCAAATTTCCAAACAAACTTATTCTTTATAAATGCTATCCAAATAACCAAACACTCTCATTTTGTACTTCAACTTTAATAATATAGATTAATACGCATGGTAGCTTTTACTAATCCTCTGCCAGCAGTATTTACTCTAGGTAGATCTGGGCATTCGGATACCCTTTCGGATATGGATACTATCCATTTGGATATCGGACTTTTTGGATTTTAAAAAATGGTCCCATTCGGATATTACAAAAAACCGGATCGGGTTCGAGTCGGATCCTCCCGGATCCGGGCGGATTCGGGTATATCCGAAGTAACCAAACTATCTGATTCGACTCGGATATTTTATATTCAAACTACTTAAATTTATCTAAAATAACTTAAAAACCCGAAAATACACAATTTGTATAGTTCGAATTGGTTATTTTAATCCGAAAATAACTATATATATAATTTTATTTGAGCATTTTTATCCAAAACATCTATTTTTATATATAAATACCTAAAATACATAACATGTTTGATTTAAAATTTTTAATTTTAGGTAATAATACCATTATTAAATATAATTTAAAATGATATTATATATATATAGCTATATATTCGGATATGTTCGGATACTCATTCGGTTCTCGGTATGAGTTCGGTTTCGGTTTTTCGGATTTTGAAAAATGGTCGAATTCGGATATTTAGGCAGGATCCGACCGGATCGGATACCCTATTTTTTGGGTCGGTTCGGGTAAATATTTCGGTTTGTGGAAGCACCGTGACCTAGTGGTCAAGGTTTAAAGGCTTCTACACTTAAGTCAGGAGTTCGAATCCCAGGCGACGCAATTTCTACATCAAGAGGTCTAGATTTCAATTCCCGGATAAGGCGAATTATGCAGAATATTGGAGACAAATCTTACAAAAGATCTTCAGTATGGCACAAAAAATACCATCATAAATGGATCTTATAGAACACTCAGGGTGATACAGTCAGACATGAATTCTCATAAGACAGATAGAATGGTCAGCTATAATATCGTCTATGTAATGTTTCATATTGTTTCTAATAGCATAATAATTCCGATAAAAAAAAAAAATATTATGCCCAGCCCTAACTCTAGGCGGTTTACATTACCCACTCACAGAGAAATTTGGGAAAAATAAACTTACCGATTTATCAAGACAATGTCACGTCTTAAGCAAGCTACATCAAGGTGATATAGTAACGAAAGCGTTTCTTAACTTGCTTTGTCTGCTGGAATTTTAAGTTTTGCGGATTGAGGAACCTAAGAGTCTTTTTGTGTAGCTTAGGATTATTAGAAATGATATATACAAGTGCTCTGATAAAGCTTTGATGTCCTCAGATAAACTTACACCGTGAACAAAATGCACGTTTTCTTGTTTTTTTCTTTTTGCTTTCAAGTTGCTGCTTCAGTAGGAGAGGAGTGTTTTCCAAGGACAAGAACAGAATCTCCAATCTCAATTGTTTTTGCTGTTCCATCCCCAAACCCATCTTTCCAAACCATGTTCTGTCCAAAGTATATCTGCATCACCATCATCATTCAAAACTTCAATATTCAATCATTATGATGATAAACCCAACAATGTTTTCTGAGTACCTTTCCCTGTGGTTTCTTCTGTGGCTGTAAAAATTTGTCTGACCTGAAACTCCTCAGAGTCTCAATTGGCTCTTCACCTCCAATTCCAGTGTCTTGATTTATCGTCGGTACCTGATCTCATCCAAAACAATTTAAAAGCTAACTCTTAAGAAAAAAAAAGTATATTGACGAAGTAGGAGAAGCTGTATATACCTTGCAACGGGAGCATAATTTCACACCGTGAAAGGTGAAATTGTCTATAAGGATCTCTGTCCACAAGTCTTCAGCAAATGGTTCACATCCATCAACCAAGATGCTGTCACACATATATATCCCAGTGAAAAGATAGTTGATCAACTGTTGTTACATAGGCAATAATTTGAAACAAACATACTTGGGTCTGAATCGGTTGATGGGTACAGGCTCCATGAGAAGCTCATTCAGGGCATCAAGAGAACCCTATAAAACGCGTAACCTGATCAGAACAAGAACACAAGCAACCTTTTTCGTTGATGGTGACTGACCTGACCTGACCTGTGATATAAGCAAGAAAGGGTACATATCTGAGAACATAGCAAAGTGACCTGGAGCATAATTTGGATTCACAGGTCTTGTCTCAGAGGCTGAATCAAAACGAACAAGTCGACAAGGCTTGCCAACAAAATCTGAAAACCAGTTAGAGGCTTCCTCTCCTTCATCAAGTGCGGAGCCGAACCACTCCCAGACCGAGACACCGTCTGCTGTTTTCTCAGGTTTGGCTAGCGAAACCTTAAGTACATCCATGCCAGGAGCTCTAACCACTGTAAACACAAGCAGAAAAATAAAAAGGATATCGACACTAAAGAGAAAGAGAAAATCTTACACATGTTGGAATTGTTGTCGGGCTGCCAGTCATGTGCAAACGCATGTTTAGGCATTTCAACTTCAATTAAGGAAAGCTTTGGTTCCACTCTTTGAGTCAATCCTCTTCCTTTGGAGTTGACAATCAACCAGTTTCTATCCCATCGAAACCCTAAACCCAAGAATCCATCAACATCAATCAACATCATAACCAAACTTAGGAGATTAAGAAGTACCTGTGGGAGTGAGCGAAGCCTGAGACAAAGAAATCCCTCGACATGATTTGATAGGATAGACGTAAAGAGACGCTACTCTTCCCGCGATTTCACCTCCCCGCGACGGAGACAAAGCGTTCTCCATCATTCTCTATCTCTTTCTCTTGCGTTCGACATCTCCTCCTTGGGTTGAACATTATCTCGACAGAATTTCACATTTGCCCCCTACAGTTTTTCTCTTTACGATAAAACTCTTAACACTTCGATTTGTTACTAAATAAACCCATTTTCTGTTACATCCCAATCTATCTATCTATCTATCTATCTATCTATACTAATAAAGTTGAATTGAAACTCTCCACATGATGCCACCTCAGCACACCCTATTCCTAATCGTGACACGTGTCCCTATTTTAACGTAGCTTCCGTTTGTTAGCGATTCTCCTCATCGATTTTGTTTTGTGTGTTTGTGTTAGAGTCGTGGGCTTATGTTGTATTTATCTACTACATATGTTTATGGGCTCTGGGTTTTGGGCATATTATTTTAGGATTTCTACATTTCTCATTCGGTGTTCTTCTTCTCCTCCATCTTCTTTATCTTCCTGAGTCCGAGATTCCATCTACGTCTACCGTTTCTTTCTTTATTCCCAACATTTACTCCACACCCACTACTCATCCCACTCGCTACGAATTAAACATCATCATTATCATCGACGGTAACTGCTTGAGGCTCTGCACTATAAATACGTTCTTTTGCTGCTTACAAGAAAACACGCAGATTCTGAGGGAAATACCGAGGAAAAATGAGTTCCTCGGAAATTTCTGACAAAATATCGAGGAAATACCGAGGAAACCAAGAAATGAATTTCCTCGAAATTTCCTCACTATTTTTTGAGGAAATTTCGAGGAAGACCAACTTCCTCGGTATTTTTCGAGGGAATACCGAGGAAATCAGGGTCGTCGGAAAAAACCGACGGATATTTCTAATATTTCGACGACATCTTGTAGCCGTTAGAGAGCCGTTGGGAGAGCCGTTGGGGGATTTAAACTATTTCGAGGAAATTTCGAGGAAATGTCTGTTTCCCTCGAAATTTCCTCGAAATTTCCTCAGTATGCCGGGAGGATTTCATCTATAAATACAGCCACCCCTCTTCCTCTTCATTCACTCCATTTCTTTTCTTCTTCTCTCCTAGTCTCACGAATTTGATTCCAAAAAAACATGTCTTCTTCAAATTATTTTCGTTCTTGGATGGATCGTCCTCATTTGGATCCGGACACGAGATTGCTTACGGAAGAATACAATCAAGGTATAATCGAGTTCATGAGGGTAGCTCGCCAACAACCGGAAGCAGAAACAGGTAAGTTAAGATGTCCTTGCTCTAATTGTAAAAATAGAAAAGTTATTAAAGAGTGGGATGTTTGGACTCATCTATTATTGAGTGGGTTTACACGAAGTTACAAAATTTGGTATCATCATGGGGAAACTGATTATGAACTTGGTAGTACTAGCGAACCTCAGCCGGCGGTTAGATTAGAAGAACCAATTAGGGCGGATGTAGATTATGGTGTAGGTACTGAGCAGATGATAAATGATCATTTTAGAGGGGAAGATTTACCCAATGCAGAAGCTAGGAGATTTTATGAAATGTTGGATGCTGGAAATCAACCATTGTACGAAGGTTGCAGAGATGGTCATTCAGCTTTATCATCTGCTATGAGACTGATGGGCATTAAAACAGATTATAACTTGGCTGAAGACTGTGTGGATGCGATAGCTAATTTTGTTAAAGGTATTCTACCTGAGGATAATGTAGCTCCAGGTTTATACTACGAGGTTCAAAAACTCGTAGCTGGGGTTGGTTTATCTTATCAGGTAATAGATGTATGCAGCGATAACTGCATGATTTATTGGAGGACGGATGATCAGCGGACTACATGCAAATTTTGTGGGAAGCCTCGTTATAAAGATACGAGTGGAAGAGTTCCAGTGCCATATAAAAGGATGTGGTATTTGCCTTTGACGGAAAGGTTGCAGAGGTTGTATCTTTCAGAACGCACAGCGCAACGAATGAGATGGCATGCGGAGCACTCAACAGATGGTGAGATTAGACATCCTTCAGATGCAAAAGCGTGGAAACATTTCCAATCAAAGTATCCCGATTTTGCGTATGAGAGAAGAAATGTCTACCTTGGATTATGTACTGATGGTTTCAGCCCGTATGGGAAGAGTGGAAGACAATATTCTCTATGGCCAGTCATTGTTACACCATACAACTTACCCCCAAACTTGTGCTTGCGACGAGAGTTTTTGTTTCTCTCCATTCTCGTTCCCGGACCAGAGCATCCTAAGAGATCACTTGATGTGTTTCTTCAGCCACTAATATATGAGTTGCAACAACTATGGGCTCAAGGTGCTGAAACATACGATATTTCGTGTAAAGAAAACTTTCAAATGCGGGCAGTACTAATGTGGACAATAAGTGATTTTCCAGCATATGGTATGTTATCTGGATGGACAACGCATGGAAGGCTATCATGTCCATATTGTCAAGATAATACTGATGCTTTCCAACTAAAACACGGAAGGAAAACATGTTGGTTTGACTGTCACAGGAGATTCCTACCACCTGATCATCCTTATCGTAGGAGTAGGAATTTGTTTACGAAGAACAAGAGGGTGTTTGACAGTTCACCTGCAGAAATTAGTGGGAAAGGTTTGAAGACACAACTAAGAGATTTTGGTGCAGAAAGGACGCCAGACGTCGGTGGACATGCGCGTTTTCCGGTAGATGCTGTTGGAAACCTACATAACTGGCACAAAAAAGTATATTCTGGGATCTGCCATACTGGGAGGATCATTTGCTAAGGCATAATTTAGATGTCATGCATATTGAGAAGAACTTTTTTGACAACCTCATGAACACGATCCTTAACGTTCAAGGTAAAACAAAGGATAATTTGAAGTCAAGACTGGATTTAGTTGATATATGTGATCGTTCAGAACTTCATGTTGATGGGAATGGTAGGGCTCCTTTTCCCATATACCGACTTGATGCAGAGGGAAAAAATGCGTTCTTCGATTGGATTTCAAACGATGTGGAGTTTCCAGACGGTTATGCATCTAATTTGCGTAACTGTATCGACAGAAAGGAAGGAAAGTTTATTGGTTTAAAAAGTCACGATTGTCATGTGTTGATGCAGCGCTTACTTCCGTTTGCTTTCAAGGAACTATTACCACGAAATGTTCATGAAGCAATAGCAGGGATAAGTGCTTTCTTCCGCGATTTATGCGCCAGATCAGTGACTCTTGAAGGTATTGAAAATCTGAAGACTAACATAGCCGTGATTTAGTGCAACCTTGAGAAGATATTTCCTCCCTCATTTTTTGATGTTATGGAGCATCTTGTTATTCACCTGGCAAGAGAATTGGAACTTGGTGGTCCTGTGCAGTATAGATGGATGTATCTGTATGAGCGGTATATGTTCCATTTGAAGAAGATGGTGAAAAATCTAAATAGGGTGGAAGGTTCTATAGTCGCACAGATGATCAATGAAGAAATTTCAAACTTTGCTGAGTACTACTTTCCAGCAGAAGTTCAGACCAAAAACAGAAGACCTGCACGGCATGATGATAGAGGCGAACGGGCAACATACCATGTTACGATTCCTGACATTTTCACAGATGTTGGACGACTTAGCGGAAAATCAAAGGACCGTCGACTTACTGAGCAGGAGCGCAGTCATTTGCAAACATATTTGCTCACCAACTGCGAAGATGTTCTTCAATATGAGAGGTAAGTTTATTATCTTACAAAATTTTATTTTAACAAATTAACATTTATATCTTAATTAATTACATTTTTTGTCTTCACAGGATTTTCATGGCAGAAAAGCGGTTCGAATATAGATACGCTACAGAGGCAGAACTAGAAGAAATGAAGCAAAGAGAATTTGCTGGATGGATGTTTACTTATGTGAGTGCCTTAAACAAATTAAAAAATCATTTATCACATATTTATAGAAATTAAAAAAATATTTATCACATATTTATACTCATATATATGTGCTATTAATAGGTGTCTGCTGGTTTGGCCAGAGGGGAAACATTTGACGATTGGATACGCGAGATGGTGGTTGGACCAAACTATGTTGTGAAGTCATATCCGAGATTTTGTACTCGAGGATATGCATTCACAACTGAAAAGACGAAACGTTCGCGTACGACCTATGATGCTGGCGTTTGTTCTGCATCGGGAGATGATGTATACTACGGACACATACATGAGATTTTGGAAATCAAGTATTTAGGCCTGTTTGGATTGCGCTGTACTGTTTTCTATTGTGATTGGCACGACATCACTTCAGATCGAGGTGTGAGAACAGATGCATTTGGTGTTACATCAGTTAATTCGAGACGAAAGCTGCAATATTATGATCCTTTCATTCTTGCTTCTCAGGCCGATCAGGTAAGTTATTGGTCATCATGTGTAATAATTTAAACTTGTACTAAAAAATTTTAAAATGTTACAGGTTTGTTATATCAAGTACCCCCGGATAAGGAACAGAGATGATCCATGGGTTACTGTTACCAGACTCAACCCGAGAGGCCGAGTTCAGGGGAGTTCTGAGCTGGAAGACCCACTACAACCAATCACATCCAGTAACTTAAGTGCAGCAGAAGATGTAGCAGGAGTTGGCCTTGTAGTAGATTTCACCGACTTCGCAGAGGAAGCCGTCGTTCACGCACAGGATGAACCAGTTATTGGAGAGTTTCACCAAGATCCAGATTCAGATTCATCTGCTGATGATGAGTCGGAATCAGAGTAGTTTTTTTTTTTTTTTTTTTTTACTAATTTCGAGGAAATTTCGAGGGAAGTTAGGGTTTCCTCGAAATTTCCTCGGAATGATCCTTAACGGTTTAGGGGTTTGATAAAAAACACCTAGATCCTCGAAATTTCCTCGAAATATTTCGAGGAAATTTCGACGACCAAGATAATTTTAGGGGTTTGATTTAGAACACCTTGTTTCGTCGAAATACCCTCGAAATATTTCGAGGAAATTTCGAGGGATTACAAATTTTTTGGTTTTCCTCGAAATTCCGTCGAAACATTTCGAGGAAATTTCGAGGACCTAGCCAATTTTTGGTAGTTCCTCGAAATTCCCTCACAATATTTCGACGGAATTTCGAGGAACAGGGGGTTTTAAACCGAAAACAACGTTTTGCGGATTGAATAACACGTATATAACCTTCATTAAGTGTCTTAGCCAGATTATAAAGTCCAACTTTAGGGTTTTAACCCGAAAACAATGTTTTGCGGATTGAGACGAAAACCACACAACATAAGATAAACACTTATACGTTTTAATAAACGTTAAAGGAAATACTTACAATAATTTTTGTAATTGTGTTATTTCATTATTTATGATCATCTATACAAAGAAACCTCATTATTATGAATTACATTTGTATAAGAAATGACATAGGGGAAAAAATCGATGTTTTCAAAACCCCAAACCCTCTTTCCTCGAAATTTCCTCACAATATTGTGAGGAAATTTCGAGGAATGTTTTCCTCGGACTGTTTTTCATTAACCAGGAAACCCTAGCCGCCAACAAGAGAATTTCGAGGAAATTTTGACGACCACATTAAAAATTTCGAGGAAATTTCGACGGACCCTGTCCGTCGGACCCCTCATAAATTAGGTTTTCATTCTTTTCTTCCCCATTTCTCTTCTCTCGATCTTCCTCTCTTCCTCTCGCGCGGCTACTCCTTCTCCTCTCCTCTCTCTTCCTCGCGGCTCCTCTCCTTCTCCTCTCCTCTCCTCTCTTCCTCGACGCTCCTCTCCTCTCCTCTCCTCTCCTCTCTTCCTCTCGGCCTCCTTCCTCTCCTCTCTTCCTCTCCTCTCTTCCCATGTAAGTTCATATCTCTTCTCTTCCTCTCTTCATAGATCTCGAAATTTAGGTTGTTAGATAGAAAATTCTAGGATTGAATGGATAGTTTAGGATTTGCATGTTTGGATTGTTGTTTGGATTGTTGGTATATATATTTTTTTTTTTTGTGTTTTTGATTTTTTTAAAACGTTTTTTTGATTTTTTAAAACGTTTTTTTGATTTTAAAACTATTTTTTGAATTTTTAAAACGTTTTTTTGATTTTTAAAACGTTTTTTTGATTTTTAAAACGTTTTTTGATTTTTAAAACTATTTTTATATATTAAAACTATTTTTTTTTATTAAAGTATTTTTAATATATTAAAACTATTTTTAATATATTAAAACTATTTTTTGTAATTATTAAACTATTTTTAATATATTAAAACTTTTTTTGTAATTATTAAACAATTTTTAATATATTAAATTTTTTTAGTAATTATTAAACAATTTTTAAATATTAAAAATATTTTTAATATATTTAAATTTTTTTGTTATTATTAAACAATTTTAATATATTAACAAATTAAATAAATAATTGTATATATTAAATAAAATTTATTTATATAAAGGTCTCAAGAGGAACATACCCGCCCTCGAAAGCGTCGTGGTCGTGGTGGTTCGGGGAGCGGCTCCATTTCGGGTTCCGCATCGCCGTACAGCTCCTACCAGACATCTCCTTCTCCATTTCCCTCTCATTCTCCTCCCGCTCCCGGTGTGGCACCCACTCCTGCTCCTGCTCCTGCTCATCCGGCACTTCTGAGAGTTGCGGAGTTTGTTCGACAGCCGGGTCGTGACCATCTTCCATATCTCACTCAGTATCCACGTGGACAGGGTCAGACATGGTAATTAAACCTATTTTTTATTAGGTTTGACCGATCCAGGAACGGGATCAGCGGATGGATCAACAGTATGATGTACTCGTCCCTCGACAATGGACATCCGACTTTCACCGACTTCCCTCTCGAGAAGCAGCATATGTGGTTTCAACAGTTTGCGGTAAGTATTCTATTTTTTACTTATTTTTTACTTATTTTTTCATCTTTAATATTAATTTTCTACTAATTGTGTTTTATTTTCAGCAACAATTCAACTGGAATGCCGATGATACGTTGTTTATCTATTACCACTTCGTCCATAAAGTTATGGACAACTATGGGAAGCAGATGCACTCGTGGAAGAAGAAGTGGGAAATAAACAAGGTTCGTTTTTATTTATGATACAATTTTTTAATTTTTTAAAATATTTTTTTATTTATTTAACAATTTTTTTTTTAAAGGTTCCAAAGGGGATGGACCCGACGGTCTGGCGGGAGTTGAGTGTGCATTGGAGTAAGAACGAAGTGAGAGCAACTTCTTCCACCAACTCCACCAACCGCAAGAGCGACCGTAAGGGGAAGGGCATGTACGTCCATAACTTGGGTGCTCAATCTTTAGCCAGTCTGGGGGATCGCTTGGTAAGCTTGTCGGTTTTTATTATATTATTTAAGATTCTAATATTTTTTGTGCATTTCTTTTAATTACTAATGTTTGTTTAATTTATGTTTTTTTCAAGGCGGAAGAAAATGAGGGGGAGCCGGTTGATCATCTCCGCCTAATAAAGACGGCGTATACCAACAAGAAGACCGGCGAGATTGATGATGGTGTTGTGAGGGATGTGGTCACCCTCATCGACAGTCAGATGGAACAGGAAGTGTCTCAGCTTCAAACCGAGGATGACGATTCGACGGGATCGACCGGCTTGCCTCGGGTTCGGATCAACCAAATCGTTGAAGCGGTAAGTTCATTTTTTAAAGTTCAATCCATTTTTATATTATTTAAATTTGACACTTTCTTTTTCAGTCGGTTCCAAAGAAGAAGGGCCGTTTGTTCGGTTTGGCTCGTCGGTCTCCCTCGGTTCCGTCTGCTTCTGCACCACCACCGTCCTATGTTGATCAAGAAGTCCTTCTAAGCCAGATGAGGGACAAGGATGCTCGCATATCTGCCCTGAAGTCCATGGTGGCGAGTCAAGAGGCGGGCTGGGAGGCACAGAGGAAGCTGAACGAGCAAATGATGGCGATGATGAGGAGCATGAACCCGAACGCCAACGTGGACTTCCCGACCATGCCAGACCTGGACTTCCAAACCCCGTAGTTTAATTTCTTTCAAAAACTCTAAATGTTTTCTTTTCGTTTGTATGACTTTGAATTTTAAATAATATGTTTTCAATTTAAATTTTAATTTTATATTTTCGAATTTAAATTTTAAAAATATTTTTTTAAAAAAACAATTTAAAAAAAAAAAAAATAATTTTCAATATATTCCGAGGAACAGCTGTCCTCGGTATATACCGAGGGAAGTGCTCCTCGGAATATTCCGAGGGAGAGTTTCCTCGAAAATTTTCGAGGGCTGCTTTCCTCGAAAATTTTCGAGGAAACCGTCCCTCGAAATATTCCGAGGAACACTGGTCCTCGAAATTTTCGAGGAAACAGTCCCTCGGAATTTTCCGACGAAACTGTTTCCTCGAAAACTTTCGTAGGTGTTTTCCCTCGGTATAATCCTCGGTATATACCGAGGGAATTGTTCCTCAATATATACCGAGGACCTCTTCGACGAAGGACAGTCCTCTAAATATCCTCGGAATTATGTTTCCTCGAAATTCCGTCACAAATTTTCGAGGAAATTTCGAGGGAAAATGAAATTTCGAGGAGATTTTTTCGAGGGACGTTTTCCTCGGTATTTCGTCGGAATACCCTTATTCCGACGAAATACCGAGGAAAACGTCCCTCAGTATCAGCGTGTTTTCTTGTAGTACATGAAGAGCCACTGTTCCCTAGCAGTCGTGGTTTCAGCTTTCCGTTGCACACGGTTACCACTTCTTAACCAGTCTCAGGTCTATTTCTCTCCTCAGTGAATCTGTCTACTTTATCTTCTCTTGATGGCTTAGATACCAAAATTTGCAAAAGCCATTGTTCTATGTTTTTGCAGCTTCAGGAAAGAGAGGAAGTTCTAAGAAGATGATCGAAGGAAGAAAATCACAGGATTTAGTCATCTAGGCGCAACCCAAGATCTTTTCACTTCTCAATCTGACTGTATACTGTTTTGATAAATGAAACGTTGCTAAGCGGGTTTGGTTATCCTAATATTTTAGGTGAGCTTTGCTTGAAACCACGTTAACCTTTTTGAATACAGTTTATTGATACATGTATTTTCTCACATGGCTTTTCAAACTCTGTTTATCTTTAATATATGTAGAGAGCTTAGAGAAATATTGAGGCTGGTCAAGAGAAACAGATAATCCAGTGGATTATGGCGAACATACGGATGGATTGACCGGTATTTTTAATCATCTATATCTTCAAAACTCTGATCTTTATAGGTTACTCTAATGTTATTTATATTAAGTTTCTAATTCCTTACATTCACCACACTGCAGTAGACCAACAGTTTGCGTCGGTGTGTTTGATGGTCTCGCCACCCTCATACATAAAATTTGGTTATTGCAAGGGTTGAGCCTAAGGTCGTCGCAGCGTCCAACGTGAATCCTAAGCTGGTAAAGGAGATACTGGTCGTCGCAACATCCAGCGTCTCAAAGAAACAAGGTTCTGTTATTCAAATCTGCTTTTTGATATCTCAGAGTCAGTTCTTTTTCACTTAACCAGACGTCTCTTCCTAAAAGCAACGTCAGGAACACATTCTTCTTTGACAAAGAATCTGCCATAGACCCAGGTGTTGAGGACACCGACGAAAGATCTCCCCCACAGTGCATAGAATACGTTCTGTGTTAATTCTTTCTGGTATTTAGACTATTATTTTGTTTATTCGCAGAGGGGAGATAACAACCCCGAAGGTGATGTGTCTGGAGCTAAAGCAGTTATTACTAAGCCCTCCAATAATGTAACCAAAGTAGCTGCTGCTACCTATGGTGCGGTGATACACAACGAACTACAGTTTCTAACAGCGTCGTCTCTCATGAACGTGTTGCTGGTGAAGACACTGATGAAGATGCACAACTCCAGGATGATAGGGGCACCGGGAAAAAGGCACACACTTCTTCGCTTCGCATGGGGAGTGACCAAGTCCATAGGATTTTCTCTTCTTTAACGGTTGGAATAATTGTTTAGAATTTTTACTTTTGGTTGAATTATTTCGCTGGTTTGCAAACTTGACGTGGTCGTGGCTTGGTCACTAGGTTTCCAGTTTGGTAATCTATTTATTAAATAGAAATCCAACTTTGAACTCATTTTCAAATAAAAATCAAAATTTCAAGCATCTTCGGACCAGTCACTCTTCTATACAAACCTTCTGACATAGCAACCCAACTTTACAACAGGTGGATATATATAGTAAACCAGTGACAGTTCAACAAGCTTAATCAGAAAGATACTCAGTTATGGCATCGTTATGAAAAACGATCTGTAAAATTTGTTGTTAAATGAGCCAAGAAAGTAACTAGGGGCCCAAGTAACCACTACTTCACGGCTTTTATCAAACTCCAGAGCCAATCGAGCTTTGTGAACATACGAATAAATGTACTGTTTTTTATAGCTCCAAAATTGAACTTAGTTATTTCATCAACCCAATTACAGCAACATCACTCAATATCTCAGTAAGATTATACAACTTCAACAAAAATAAGAGTAAAATAGATTTGGTGATAATTGAACTTGATTAGGCAAAACAAATTTCCATAATAAACAATATTCAGTCAACCGGACCGAGTGTCCAAAAGTAATGCTCTATTTCTGCTATGCTCCTTTCAAATCTGTTAGACATGGCTTGGTTCCGGTATACTCTACAAGGTTGGCTTCTTTGAAAGTTCCACTATGGTTTCTCCTCTCGACGTTCTGGCGGCTGACCTTAACCATTTTTCACATATCACGTTTGGTCCAAACAATTAGATTATGTAGTAATGTTTCCTACTTCCTAACCCTCCACAATAATGGGAAATTCAGCCAAAAGAGAGCATCAAGCATTACATTTAAATTTAATCTAATTATATATTCAAAACATAATAGATTGTATGTTACAAAAAAAAAAACATACTACATTGTATATTGCTGTGTGGTTATTTCAGCATTTAAAGTTTTCAAAAAAAATAAAATATATATATATATATATATATATATATATATGTATATTCAAAACATTGATCAGAAAAAGCATGATGAAGATATAACAAACAACACTTCAACCGAAGTGAGTTATCAAAATAAATGAAATATACAAATGTATAACTGTAATACTGAAATTTTAAATACCGTATAATTGTAATTTTTGGTATTACAGTTTAATGATTACTTGCAATTTAACTAAATTAAACATTTTGAGATATTCAATAATTTTTTTGATATATTATACTTTTTCAGTTACTAACCCGCCCGTATGGCGTGCTAAACCCTAGTAAAAAAGATAGCGAGAGTGTTTTTCAGCGTATCCACCTAAGCATAAAAAATTAACCAATCAAAAATATTATATTTTAACACTTCACCAGTTAGAAGACTTTATTTTCATGGATTCTATTTAAACGTGTACTAGATTTTGACTGGCCTTAAAAATGGCGGATATATTTTATAATTTTTGATAAATTATATATTTTAACTTTTTATGAAATATATCTTAAATTTACTTATATGACTTATTTTTTTATTTTAAATATGACTAAATTTTTGAAGACTCAAAATAATTCTAACCCGTAATATAATTTTATTTATTTAACCTGAAGTTAAACTTATTTTTACACTGATTTTTTTAATTTAAATAAAATATTTTATATATTCAACACTCTCTATATTGAAAAATTCATTTGTGCGTTTCAAAACATATTATATAATTTTATTAAATTTAGTTTATGTGATTTATTTTTATTTTAAATGAAACTATTTTTAAACAGTTGAGATAATTCAGACATGTATTATGATTTTGTTGATTTAATCATTTGTTATTTCAACTTGATTTTATTTTGAGGTTTACTTTAATAAATGCGTTCAAATAATTAATAACGTGAAAGATTTTTTTGAAAGATATGGTGCAAATATTTAGAAAACAAAATTTTCAAAAAGGCTAAGAACTGAATTATATTAAATATTCTTTGATGTAATTGCAAATAATGATTTTTGATTGGTTGCAAATAATGCTGACAAAAAGTAAGGGCGGGTATATTTTTGTTGGAAAATTATTTTACATAATAAAAGTTATGATTTTTGATCAATTATATATTTTAAATTTTTATGAAATTTATCTTAAATTTATTTATATGACTTATTTTTGTTATTTTCAATATGACTAAATTTTAGAAGATTCTAAATAATTCTAACCCGTAATATGATTTTTTTTGGATGAAATTTCAAATTTATTGATCATGAGTAGAAAAGAATTACATTTACAAAAGAATCAAGAAATGAGGATTAAACTATGGAAGAGAAAGAAGTAAGAAAAAAGAAAAAGAGTAGAAACCGAAAACTGGTTTAGCTTGTGAGCTGAAACCAGCATTGCAGCAGTCCCGCGTGCTTGTGCTGCGGCCCGTATTTCAGTGAGACAATTCTGTTCCTCATCGTTCTGTCTATAACCTTATGCATTTGATCTGTAGTCGTCCATTTGCCCTGATGTTGTCTTGAGTTACGCTCCCTCCATATGTGATAGATGACTGCTTGGAAAATCAACTTAAGTAGGATGGTGTCGAGTTGACTCGTCCTACTTCGTTTGATCTCATTTAGGATGATAGACCAGTCGGGGTTTGTTCTGCGCCCAAAGAGTCCTCTCACCAGTCCTTACCACACTGTAAAAGAGTAGGGACATGCAAAGAAAAGATGATCCCTGGTCTCATCTCGTTCTCCACATAGTCCACAGCCATGCGTGATACCCCAGCTCCTCATCCTGTCTCCCGTGGATAGTCTATTATGTATCGCCAGCCAAGTGATAAACGCGTACCTAGGAATGTTCTGGGAGAACCAAACGACCCTGCACCAATCTACCTTTGGCTTCTTACTTCTGATCTGCTCCCATGTGTTAGCCGTAGAGAAATTGTCCTTATAATCATCCTCCCCCTGCTTCCATAAAACCAAGTCGCTTCCCCTGTCCACACTTGGAACTTGCTCCGCAAGGATCTGATTATACAGAAGCTGAAACCGCCTGCTTCGTTTGTTCCTCATACTCCATCCGTCTCCAGAAACAGCATTACAAACCAGTGCTCTGCGAGTAAGTCCCAAATACGTAGTGCCTATGGCGCCTGTGGCATCTATCAATTTCCCTACCCCCATCCAATTATCAAACCAGAAATGTGTAGTAGAACCATCTCTGACCTCCACTCTCATTAACTCATAAGCCATGTCTCTTAATTTAAGAAGTTTCTTCCACATCCATGAACCCTTTGTATCATCTCTTACATCCCAAAAGGAGCTCTGTCTTAGCAGATAATATTTGATCCAGCATACCCACAGTGAATTTGGTTGCGTAAACAACCTCCATATAAGTCTCAAAGCATTGGCTTTGGAGGTATCTCTCAACTTTCGAATCCCCAGACCTCCCTCTTCTTTAGGGTAACACAAGTCGTCCCAACTCACCTTAGCCTTGTGAGTTTGAGTTGGTGATCCTGACCAGAGAAAAGCGCTACACATACTCTCAATTGTATCCAAACACTTAGCAGGGAGGATGAAAGCAGAACTCCAGAAATTTACCATACTCGTGATGACCGATTTGATCAACTGTAGTCTTCCCGCAAACGATAAACTCTTATTTGACCAGCAGAGCATCTTCTTTCTGATCTTGTCAATTAAAGGCTCATAGTCATGAGGCGTTAGGGACTTTGTAGTAAATGGCATTCCTAGATATCGAATGGGAAGATCTCCCACTCCTATTCTGAGAACTTCTGCCTCAGTTATCAACTCCGGTCGATTACATCCTGCTATAAATATTTGCGACTTAGCTGCATTGATATGGAGGCCAGACATGCCTGCATAATCCTTCATTACATCTATAACCCCCTTTAGCGATTCAGAAGAGCCATCTGTGAATACAAGGATGTCATCTGCAAAGCTAAGGTGGGTGAGGTTGATACCTTCACATTGGGGGTGATAGGCGAACTTTCCTTCTTCAGCCGCTTTATTGAGCAATTTTGAGAGCACATTACTGAGTATAACGTATAGATAAGGCGACAGTGAGCAGCCCTGCCTGATTCCCCTTGCGCTTGTGAAGAATCCCTCGAGACTTCCGTTTCACTGAAACTGAGAATGATGCTGTTGAGATGCAGAGTCTAATCCAATTGATGAACTGAGCCGGCAAGCCCATCCCTTGGAGTACCGAGATGATAAAAAACCATTTGACTGTGTAGAATGCCTTGGAGATGTCGAATTTAATAGCACAGCGAGAGGAGCATGAAGGCTTATGATATCCATTTACCAACTCTAGAAGCCAAAAGTACATTTTCCAGCAGCAGCCTCTCTTTTATGAACGCACTCTGGTTTGCCTCAATAGCATCAGGGAAGATGAGCTTGAGTCTGTTTGCTAACAACTTTGAAATAACTTTATACAGCAGATTGCAGCAATGCTATGGGCCTTAAATCCTTCATCTTTTGCGCATTTTCCGTTTTTGGGATCAAAGTTAAGCATGTTGCATTGATTCCGGTCGGCAAGAAACCGTAGAGGAAGAAAGATTGTATCGCTGTGATAAAATCCTTACCAATCACAGACCATGCCCCAACGTAGAATTCCTTCGTGAAGCCGTCGGGACCAGAAACTTTGCCATTGGGCAGAGAAAGCAAGGCATCATATATCTCACATTCTGACACAGGTACAGGTGCGACCATCTTCGCATAAATATCAACGGGGCATCTATACTGTCAACAGTTCCCGAAGCTCCTCACTTGGTAATCTCCACTCAGTAGTGTCCTGAGTTTGCAGGAATCTTTGGAAGTGAGAAACCGCTTCTCTCTTAATATCTACAGCCGCAGTGAACACTTCTCCTGTCTCTGACGTTAGACTCCGGATTGCGTTCCTGGCAGAGCGAGTCAGAACAAATTGATGATAGAAGACTGTGTTTTGATCCCTAGCTTGCAACCATCAGATACAATGATTTTTGAAGCCAGAATTTCTCTTCAGATGTTTGCAAGCTTTTGCCACCGTTCAGCTGTCCTCAGTCTCTTGCGCACAGTTCTCATGGGCTAGGAATCACTAAGCACTCTGTTCTGAGCTTCACATAGATCCTCAAAAGCCTTCTTGGTTCTGTTTGGTAGATCACCATACCTGGACCAATTCCGGGCTCTCAGATTGAACTTCAGAAGCTTTAGTTTCTTATGAAAACTGGTCAAAGCTGTGCGTGAAGGGTATAGATTTAAATGATTTTATTTATTAAACAAAATTTCAACTTATTTTACACTTATTTTATAATTTAAATAAAATATTTTATATCTTAAACATTCTTGTATTGAAAAATTCATTTGTGCGTTTCAAAACATTTTCTATAATTTTATTAAATTTAGTTTATGTGATTTAATTTTTATTTTAAATGAAACTATTTTTAAGGAGTTGAGATAATTCAGACATGTATTATCATTTTGTTGATTTAATCATTTTTTATTTCAACTTGATTTTATTTTGAGGTTTCATTAAATAAATGCTTTCAAATAATTAAAATTTTCAAAAAGGCTAAGAACTGAATTATATTAAATATTATTTAATGTAATTGCAAAATAATGACTTTTGATTGGTTGTAAATATTGCTGGGAAAAAATACATGCAATTTTTGTAATTAATTAGAAATTTTAGGGGCAGATTCATAAACAGTCATCTCCTTTAATAGTATAGATTTAGGTTATCGTTCGGCCCATCTGAATCCACCGAAAAATCTGTTTTGTTTTCAAGCGTTGAAGCTTTCTTCCTCAGACTCTTTCCGCTTCATCTTCTCCAATCTCTGATTTTCCCCGTAACCTTCTCAATCAATAATGATGTTAAAGTAATTCTTTAATGTTTTGTTCTACCTCCCCTTGATACTCTCCTATATGAAACCCTCTCTCCAAATCTAAATTCATCCTAAATAAAAAAAAATTCCTTTACATGGCAATGAAATCCACCACGAAGTCTTAGCTTACCACTGGAAAATCTCATGTCGGCATGTATTTCAACGACATCTCACCATGACCATCTGAGTCACAGCTTCAATCCGGGTAAATCCATTTTTGAATGAATGATCAGTGAATTATCGTTGTTTTTTCACAGTTTGACCTTCTTTGTATTTTCTTGAATTAACATGATAATCCTTTTTTGGCGACTACTTATTAATTTTTAAATGTTGATTACTGATAATTCACAATCTGATTGTAGGCTGGACATATTGATTCCTGTAAATCAACACTTTCAGGTCGAATTCTGCATCTACTGGGAAAAAAAAATCTTAAAAGCGATCTCATAACCTTGAAAAAGAAGAAAAGTTGCAGGTCTTCTGTTGTTATTTTTTTGGGTTCCAAAGACTGTAGAATACATAATTATGCACTGTTTACTTGACCTTGTGTTCCTAATCAGATCAAGCCAAAGGGTTTGGATGATAGTGCTGATGAGAGGGAGCGAGTAATAACATTAACCATGGCTGTTGTTTATTTTCAACCCTAAAAGACATCATGTTTTTTTTCCTTCCTAGAGCTGCAACAAGCTCTAAAGCAAAGACCACATGATGCAGCCTTTATAGCACTGAGGTTGTTGACTTGTATGAATCTCTGTTTTTAACGTCTTATATGATATCTCATGCGTTATTTTTCTTTCTTTTTCTCCTTCTTTGCAATCTAATTTTTACTCGGTTTCAACCCTCTTCAACCCATAGGGACTAGCAACTGGATTGGTCAGTTACATTTGATTGAAACTTGCAGCGAGTAAAAGAGTTTCTTGCACGTAAATTACCAAAAGAAGAAGAAGGCTCTCTCTCAAGTATTCGCTGCAGGCAAGCATTCTCTGATGTTTTAAAGAGATTTTACTCTACAGTTTCTTTTGGTATTATCATTACCTAATCTAACAAGTATATTTCATGCCACAAATAATAGAAATTGATCGGGTCTGGAATACATTGCAAGCAGAAGCATCCAAGATGGAAAATGGTACGTAGGCAGGCCCATCTATGAATGTGGGTTTAGTCTGTTTGTGAAGACAGTGAATGATAACAAACGGTATTTTGTTTCAGGTTCTTGCATATAGTCTGCAATAGGTGAGATCTTGGTTTAAAAAAGCGCTCGCTTAGAGCGCCATGGCGCTAGGCGAGGTGTGGCGATGTCCTCATCGACTCAGCACCTCAAGGCGTGGCCACAGACACAAAGCGAGCGCTTTCTACGCTTTCTTTCTAAAGGTCAAGATGCATAAAGCGACGCTAGTATTATTTTCTCTATTCACGTGAATTCAAGGTTTTGATTTATTCTCTTCTTTTCTATCACTGGTAATTACACTGTTTTGAGTTCAACTTCTTGCTATATATGCCTATGTTCATGCATGACCTTTCTTTGCTTTCATACACAAAGCGAGCGCTTTGTGTCGCCATAGAGCAAGGCGAGTGGCGAGATACCCGTTGCCTCACCTCGCCATGCGCTTTTTTAAACCAAGGGTGAGATGTACCGTTGCAAACCTTAGAAAGGAAGGATTTGTGTTGTAGTTGTTCAAGATCCGTGAGAAACTAGTGGTTGATGGTACATGTAAAGGGAATATATCTCGGCTTAGCAACCACTCGAAGCAGTTCTATGACATGATGTAGATTTCCGAAGTTGGAGTGATTGCGCTAAGACCATCGATTAGGAGATTTGTTACACTGAATTGACTGCAATAAATCGCTGAGATGTTATTACTTCTACTCCCTCTCAAAGTAACACTCAGAAGGTATTGGTTCAACAGTGTTTCTTTTCATAATTTTTTCTGCTAATGGGGTTTAGAATCGTTTAAATGGGTTGTTTTGATGTTCCCAAGTTAGGATCACTTAAATGGGTTGTTTTAATATTCCCAGGTTAGATACACAGACCAAAGAAGCATGCTACTCAAGAGTGCAGTCTCATCACAAAATTGGTACTGTCTAAATATATTATATATATATATATATCGACTATTTTTGTCAACATATATATATATATAGACTATTTACACCATTACTTTTCACATGCTTACTAATTTTACTATGAGTATGTACGTAAATATCGCTCTGTAGATGTTTGGAGATACTGCACCAACATTTTTACATGAGTTAGTCAGTCCCGTACGCATTCCTCATTTTTTTTTCAGTTTTTGGGACGCTGAACTGATACCACTCCTTTTATATGTAGAAAATATTTTAGCTTTTGTTAAGAATAAGATGTTATATGTTCATGGCGGTCTCTCTCCAGATGTTATGTATGTTGATCAAGTTGATAGAACGTGTTATCCCTCTATACTGATATATTTTGGATGTTACTGCTGTGAACGTGTTATTTAACAAATCGATGGCAGATCAAGAGACCTTTTTCTTTTGGAATACACAGATCAAGAGACCTGAATCAAGAAGTACGTCATGATGGACCCCATGCCTCCTATGGTGGTCTGATCCTGAAGATATTGTTGATGGCGGGAGATTGAGTCCTTCTGCTAGCAACTCTGGTTTCATATACTGAATTCTCTTTACAACTGATCACCTAAAAAAATATCGATTTTAAAATATTGACATAAACCTAGAAAAATAATGTTAAGTGCGTTATTGAAATTTTCTTTTCTTATAGATTTATTTATGACAAATTTTCGTTTCTTTTCGACTAAAATGATTAAAGTCTTATACACAAGTAATATAATCAATTTAACAAAACAGAAAAAACCACAAACTGCCTTCTTCGTCTATTTTTGCTTTCATATAATGAAAATCTGTTTCACAAAAACGTTAACTTTGTGTTATAGTGGGGAAAAATTAAACTAAAATTTATCCTTTATACCATTAAATTTAAACAAAAATGGTAAAAGAAAATAAGTTGAAACTGGACAAACAAAAATACTTTAATAATTAAAATAAATACTTCTTCCGTTTCATTAAAAATGTAGTTATAACACTTTTCACATAAAGTAAGGTAAATGGTTAAAATACCCCTAATAATTACATCTATTTAGTTAATAGTCATAGTGATGATTAACATTTTTTATCAATGTTTAACATATTTATAAGATCATGACAAATACTAAGGGTTAAGATATGTATAAGTTTAAAAGATATTTTCATGTCACAAGAAAAAAGTCAACACTATTAACGAAATGAGAAGGTACGATATAGGACATACAAATTTATTACACATAAATTAGAAATTTAACAAAAATAAATACATAATCAGCGAGTAGCACCGAAAAAAATATCTATTTTTTTTTATAATAACCCCAGTCCCATACCAATTAAACATGTAGTTAACAGATGAACATGACCTCTTGGGTTTACTTTTCTTTGGAATTTTTTTTTCTTTGGGCCATTTTAGCACACCAAATAATCACCAATTAAACAAAAATTGACATTAAAAGGAAAGGGAATAGATATTGCAAAAAGTGGCAGGATGGAACCAAGATACAGAATGGTGTGAAAGACAGTGTTATTCATACTTCTGGTTAGTTGGTGACTCTTTAATGAAGTTATCAGATCTTCCATTTGTTCAAAATATACATTGGGTCTGACTGGTGATCAAAGATGAAAGGAAATATTGTATTTCTTAATATTTCTAATTTGTTTTACCATTTATAAAACAGTTTTTTTCTGTTTCATTTATTTTCATTCTTTTTATTTTAGAGGAATATTTGTAAGGTTTAATATAGATTCAATGTCTTAAACCTTTATCCAGTTAGCTAGATATCGTTTAGCTAAACTACCAGATTGATTAACCTCAACACTAACCGAAGTATGTTTGTTTGTTTGATAGGTATTACGAAAGACAAGACACACGCAAATTTGGTTACCCAGTTCCCGTTAGGTACATCTGGGGGAAGAACCACGCTTCCAATTCACTATCTCAAAGTATAAGGAGTGAATATAAAGAGATAACAATAAGTTCAAGCTTCTACAACACCAAAGCTTGAACAAGAACCAATTAACTTTGTTCTTCCTCTGCTGATTGCTTCTACACCTCAGGTAAGCTCAGACGATCTTTTAACCAAGACAATCTGCTTCTTATCTGATTCCCACAATCTGCTATTTGTTTCCGTCGTGTTCAAGTAAGCTGACATCCTTCCTTATATACTCAGCGCATAGGTGGATGCCCTAAGAGAGTGGGCCTTGGTGCTTAATGTCTTCGCAGGCCCAGGAGCAAACGTATCACCTTGGGCTTCAGGCCTAATAGACTTATGATAGGGTTGAGACAATATCCTCACAAACTCCACCTTTGTCTCTACCCGACAATCTCAAGGTCTAAACGGCGACACCACTGCCGACTCTCACTACCTCCTTGTCGACTCCTTGTTCCACCCAAAAATCTCAACCGATTCGTCTGCCTTAGCTTATTCAAGCCTCGGCTCTCCTTTCTGTAGCTTCCAATCACGCATGCACTCAAGATCTCAACCAATTGTCTCGCTTTATGTGACGAAGCTCTCTACTTCTCATCAACCTTTCCATTATCCTGCTTCACCGCAAGAAGTTTCTCCAATTTCAGCTCTTCCCGCAACCGTCTTGAACTAGTCTTCCCAGATTTTTCCTACTCCGCCATGAGATGAGATTCGTCGACCAATCCCATCACTTCGAGTGTATAACCTGCGAACCTTAATCCTCAATCGGTCTACAAGCCTCTTGGTATTCTGCTAAGCCTTTTCCGTTTCCTTATTTGCTGATTTTTATTCTCTTTGAATCTGAAATATCACTCGTTTCACTGCAGCTGACGAAGACATTTCTGATTCCCACCAACAAGGTAACCTTTCCTTAGCAACTCTATCAGATAATCCTTATATTTCACACTTGACCGCACCAGAACTTTGTAGTGTAGATAACTCTGTCTGAAAAACTGTACCCATTACTGATAGATAATTCATCATATGAGAACCGTAGAATAATTCCTTTCAAACTTAACCATTTGAACTTGTGTTGATTTTATCTTCTGTTACCGACTGATCAACCTTCGTATATGTTTTATCCCTTTTGCGAGGTCCTTCAATCAACTAAAACAGGAGCCTCAGGACGCTTCAAGCTGACTACTTAATCATCTTGAGAAGCTCTAGACACTTCTCAAAACTTTTTCCAGGTAAACACTTTGTTAACACATCTGCAGCATTCTCAGTAGTATGAACTTTCTGAACTTTGACTGAACCCTCATCCACAATGTCTCGTATAAAATGATATCTCCTTGCTATGTGTTTAGTTCTGTCATGATGCACACTGTTCTTTGCTAGGCAGATATCACTTTGTGAGTCACAGTTTAGCTTGAATGAATCTGTTTTGAATCCTAGTTCCTCACATATATCTCTTAGCCATATACCTTCTTTAGCAGCTTCCGTCAGGGCCATATATTCTGCTTCTATAGTAGATAGAGCAACCACTTGCTGTAGACATGATCTCCAACTGACCGTATTGCCTCCAACTCTGAATACATAAGCTGAAACTGATCTTCTTTTATCTAAATCTGCTGAATAGTCTGAATCTGAAAATCCCTCAATATCAAACTCTTCTGATTTTGTAAACGTTAGACACACATTAGCTGCACCATTTAGGTATCTTAGAATCCATTTAACAGCTTCCCAGTGACTTCTCCCTGGGTTTGCCATAAACCTGCTAACCACTCCAATGGCATATCCCAAATCTGGTCTTGAGCCGACCATTGCATACATTAAGCTCCCTACTGCACTTGCATAGGGAACTGTATCCATCGCATCTCTCTCTGCCTCTATCTCTTCAGGTTGTAAACTCCTTAATTTAAACAGAGAGTTGCTAGGAGTCACAACTGCTTTACTCTCTTCCATATTGAATGTCCTTAACACTTGTTTGATATACCTTTCCTGTGATAACTTAAGCACTCCTTTCTTTCTATCTCTTTTAATTTCCATTCCAAGAATTCGAGAAGCTGCTCCAAGGTCTTTCATTTCAAACTTCTGATTCAAACTCTTCTTAAGACAATTTATGCTTTTAATGTCTTTAGCCGCCACAAGCATATCATCAACATAGAGTAGTAAGTAAATCATATCATCCACAGTTGTACCTTTAGTGTAGACACACGGATCTCTTGAACAGCGTTTAAACCCTTGAGACATCATAAACTTAGTGAACTTCTGGTTCCACTGTCTCGGGGACTGTTTCAATCCGTATAAGGATTTCTTAAGTAGGCACACCATTCCTTCTTTTCTCTTTTCAATGAATTCCTCAGGCTGCTCCATGTATATTTTCTCATCAAGAACCCCGTGTAGAAATGCTGTTTTAACATCAAGTTGTTCCAGTTCCAAATCATAATTTACCACGATAGACAGCATAATCCTTATTGACACATGTTTCACCACAGGTGCAAATATCTCATTATAATCTATCCCTTCAACTTGAGCATAGCATTTTCCTACTAGTCGAGCTTTGAATCTAGGATCTTCAATTCCTGGGATTCCCTCTATGTATTTATAAATCAACTTACAGCCGATTACTCTTTGTTTTTCTGGTCTTGGAACCAAAACAAAAGTATCATTTTTATCCAAAGAGACTTTCTCTTCTGTCATTGCTTCTTTCCACTTCTTCCAGTATTTGCTACGTTTAGCCTCTACTACTGTTCTAGGCTCGTCAAGTTCAATAATAGTTGCACAAGCCAGTGCGTAAGCAATAACTGAATCTCCATCTTCATATCATGATGGAGGTTTTATTACTCTCCGTTCTCTGTCCCTTGCTAATACATAGTCATCTAGGTCTAGATGTCCTGTTTGTTCTGTGCCTTCTTCTTCGGAATCTTCACTCTTATCCGATTCACTTGAGGACTTTGAACTTTCCTGTTCTGATTCTGCTCCACCTTGACCAGTAGACATTTCATCTGTAGAATCAGCTCCACCTTGACCATTAAGACCTTGAGTTGTTGGACCTTGTATCAGCTCGGTGCTAAAAGTCACTTTCTTAGCTTTCTTAGGTCTTTCAACCTTCTTCTCTGAGTCGTGAAACAGTTTATCCTCATCAAATACAACATTTCTGCTGATAGAGCATTTACCATCTTCTGGTATCCACACTCTATATCCTTTGACTCCCTGAGGATACCCTACAAAAGCTCCTTTAACTGCCCTGGGACTCATTTTGTCCTGTAACACGTGAACATATGCCACGCATCCAAACCTTCTTAAGTGACTGTAATCAACCTTAGAACCTGTCCATACCTCCTCTAGGATTTTAAACTTCAACGCTGCATTAGGAGATCGATTTATAAGATATATTGCAGTACTTGCAGCTTCTGCCCAAAACGATTTCTCTAATCCAGATTCTGCCAACATACACCTTATTCTCTCTGCTATCGTTCGATTCATCCTTTCTGCCACCCCGTTCTGTTGTGGGGTATATGTGCATGTCTTATGTCGTTTAATTCCAGCGTCACTGCAAATCTTATCCATCTTGATGTTACAAAACTCGAGACCGTTATCAGTTCTGAAGTACTTCAATTTCTTCTTAGTAGTATTTTCCACAAGAGCCTTCCATTCAGAAAATTTTTCATAAACCTCATCCTTGCTTCTCAAAAATCTGATCCACACTTTTCTAGAGTAGTCATCAATGAACGTAAGAAAATACCTGCAGCTTGATAAACTTGGCTCATTTGAAACAGAGCCCCAAAAATCGCTATGAACATATTCCAATTTCTCCTTAGATGTATGCCTTCCCTCAGGAAAGCTTTGTTTATGAGCTTTACCAAAAACACATTTCTCACAGAAATCCAACGTGTGCACTTCTTTCGGATTTAAGTAGCCTCCTTTCACCAGGATGTTCATTTTTTTCAAGAATATGTGACCCAATCTGGAGTGTCATCTGTTTGTAAGATTTGTCTCTGTTCTAACCACAGCAGCTTCACCTTTAACAACAGATCCTTGTAGATAGTATAATCCATCTTGGTACTTTCCGGATAGCACTCTCTTTCCATCTCTGTAGAAAGTGATAGTGAAATCCTCCCCTTCGTATTTGCAGCCATTCTTCTCTAGTTGACCATAAGAGATTAGGTTTCTACCCATAGAGGGCATATATCTTACGTCGCTCAAGATAACTGGAATTCCATCTGAGTTAATGATCTTTATTTTTCCAATCCCTTTGACTTCACTTTGGGTGTTGTTGCCCATTAGGACTTTACCTCCTTCGATTTTCTTTGAAGTCAAATAATGCATTCCTTTCGGGTGTTATGTGGAAAGTGCAGCCTGAGTCCATAACTCATTCTCTCTTAGGTTCATTAATTAATGCTTGCTGTCAGAATCATTGTTTGCTCTTTGTCATGCGCTAAATTTGCAGCTTCATTTGATTTCCAGTTCTTTTTATCTGGACAATCTCTCTTGTAGTGGCCCTCCTTACCGCATGTCCAACATTCTCTAGGCTTTCCTGGTCCTTTAGGTCGAGATTTGACCTGTGATTTTTGCTTTTGGACCTTCCTTTCCACTGACCCTGAGTCTTCGTTTCAGATCTCCTTCTGCTTACTATAAGTCCCTCGGCATTTGATTTTGTTTTCCCAATGAGTCCAGCTTCTTTTAACTCAACTTCTTTTGCATATGCAGATGTTGTGACTTCTTGAAGCGTCAGAGTTTCCTTGCCGTTTCCGTACTTTAGCGTGTGCACTAAGGAGTCAAACTGTTTTGGCAAGCTCGACAGAACCTGTATGGCCTGATCCTCATCACCGATAGTGATATTCAAGCTCTCCAAATCATCTACTAATCTTAAGAAAACATCCAGGTTCTCTTCTATACTCTTTTGATCATCCATCTTGAAGCTGGCGAACCTTTGTTTTAAGTAGATTCTGTTAGGTAGTGTCGTAGTCTGATAATCCTTCTCTAGTGCTTTTCATACTCCTAGTGCAGTTGTCTGTTTCATAACCTTTCGCAGCACCAGGTTACTTAGACTTGCACATATCATGTTCTTGGCACGTTTGTCCATCTCCTTTCGCGTTAGGACTTATGTGCCTGGTTTAGCTTCCTTTTCATCCTCCTTGCCTTTCTCTGAAGTAGAGCCTGTGTCTTCTTCATTTAGCACGCTGTCTAGATCAGCGTTCTCTAGTTGCATTTGCATTTTGAATTTCCACATGCCGAAATCACCTTTTCCATCAAACTTCTCAACCTCAATCTTCACCCTGGATTTCTTCATTGTTCTTGTCTTAAACGTAAGAACAACAACCTTTTAGATTAGGTTAAGCCGCACCACTCGCTGATAAGAACCTGTAAACCGATCCCTTAGCTCTCCCTGATGCTCTGATACCACTTGTAAGGTTTAATCTAGATTCAATGTCTTAAACCTTTATCCAGTTAGCTAGATATCGTTTAGCTAAACTACCAGATTGATTAACCTTAACACTAACCGACGTATGTTTGTTTGTTTGATAGGTATTACGAAAGACAAGACACACGCAAATTTGGTTACCCAGTTCCCGTTAGGTACATATGGGGGAAGAACCACGCTTCCAATTCACTATCTCAAAGTATAAGGAGTGAATACAAAGAGATAACAATAAGTTCAAGCTTCTACAACACCAAAGCCTGAACAAGGACCAATTAACTTCGTTCTTCCTCTGCTGATTGCTTCTACACCTCAGGTAAGCTCAGACGATCTTTTAACCAAGACAATTTGCTTCTTATCTGATTCCCACAATCTGCTATTTGTTTCCGTCGTGTTCAAGTAAGCTGACATCCTTCCTTATATACTCAGCGCATAGGTGGATGCCCTAAGAGAGTGGACCTTGGTGCTTAATGTCTTCGCAGGCCGAGGAGAAAACATATCATCTTGGGCTTCAGGCCTAATAGACTTATGATAGGGTTGAGACAATATCCTCACAATATTGAAACAAATTTTCTATTCATTTTTAATGTTTCTATAGTTTTATTTCTCTACATAATCTTCATTTTCATTCCTATAGTTTTATTTCTCTGCATATTTTTTTTCTACTCATTTTTAATGTTTCTATGATGGGCGCCAGTTAGATCCACTAAGATTTAACTAGAGTTGCTTTTAAATCTCTTCGGTTCTTCTTTAGTGACAAAACCTAACCTACATAAAATATCAACAAACATGCTTTTCAAAATCTTTACAAATAAATTTAAAAAAAAAACTCAAAAGAATCCCCGCAAGATTAATAAGATCATCTTTAAAAGTACTTGCAGTGTGCAACTAGCTCAGGAAAAGCGTTCTTATTTTACAGAAGGCTTAAAGAGAAATGTTCTAAGAAATTGCATTCACTTTTATCAACAGTTTCTTTGTTCTCCAATATTATTCAAAATTTATGACATTAGCCATGTTCGTTTCATCATCGCTGCTTTCAGCGGCTGCGTTAAAAAAGTACCGCAACGGAAACAAAGAAAAACAGAATGGAAGGTCAAAACAGCCGCCAATTGATGACGCTAAACACACGGCATCCGGAAATTCAAAGACTTTGATGACTCTATAAAATCTAGTGTCACAAAAACTGGAGGAAGCGGGTGATCCGACGGACGCTGCGACAAACAATTAGAAAGATGAATCTTCGATTTTTTGTTTTCCTTTTATAATTTTAAACGCCGGACGTTGCGGCAGCGTCAACCAAAAGAACAGGCCTATTGTATATATTATAAATATTTTCATACACTACTTATATATGCGACTTCACAGATTTAGGAGTATTTAAATAAAATAATTGATTGTAAATATGCTTAAATTTGCGTAGCCACAAAGTGAAGTGTAGCGAAATGTCTTCAAATCCGGATTTGCTTAGCAATTATCAGGAAAATTTAGCTTTGACTAATGCACACTGGGTCAACGTATGATAATTGTTATTGCATGAATGAAATTTAAAATAACTTTTTTATTGATTTATTAATTTGCACAAATTAATGCATTGATTGGGACCATTGAAATATGTTTTTTAGAACAAACCGTCGAAAATAAGTTGATGTATGAATAAACTGATTTTCCCATTAAATTTCCTCATATTCATTACACTAATTTCCAAACGTTTATGAAGCTAACAAACAGTAATTCGATTTCAAGAAATTTGAGAACATGCGGCAGAAATTTTTAGGGTTAGTCTATATTTCAGTTTCTCCTAGAAAAATATATGAACCATTTGTTTGTAAATGTAATTTGACAAAAGCTTTTTGCTTTTAATCTTACTTTGCTTGCTTGTCGTTCTTTTGCTTTTTTCATTTTCTTTTGTTATTTGAAAAATATGCCTAACAAAAAGATCTCTGAAAACCAAACCATTAATCTTAGGAATGAGATTTTCAGTCTTATTGGTTAATCATAGGCAGGGTGCAGCTAGATTCTTTTTGTATTGGGTCCACATTGTATAAAAATAAAACATAAGCAAAAGATGGACTCGAACCTGAAACATCATGGATGCACTCATGCACATGAGAGATTATCATGGATGCACATGAGAGATTTTACTATTATACCTAGCACATTTTCATTGATTTTACATACAAAAAACTGTACATATTGATATATTTATGGTTGCACAGACTCCAATAGTGTATGTTGTGCCTTTCCCCTGATCATAGTGGCAGCTTCAAGGTTCTTCCTTCAGGCAATTTAGAAGTATATCGAAAAAAAAAAAAAAAATATAGCAGCAGTATTGGACCCAACAAATTGGTAAAGATGATTGTCTTTCTCTTAGATTCCTTGCTTGTTTACTTTCTCTTATATTGTTTTACGAAATTTTCTTTTATATTCTTACTTTAAAGATCTTCTCACCGTTATTTTTTTCTTTCTCCTTCCCTTTATGCTTAGTTTCTTTCTCCATTCGTCGATGAATCAAATATTTTGCCTCTATAAATTACAAAATGTTTTCCTTTGCTTTCTCACTTGGGAACTGACATACATAACTGTTTCAAGTAATAAGTTTCTCTTTACGTTATTGTTTCCTTTCTTTTTCTATTGTTAATTTTAAGAACCATTCACTTGTATTTTGAAAATTTTCAGATTGGGAACAATGTCTTGGTATTCAAATAAAGTAAATGTGGAAGTTGATTGGAAACCTGAAAGAACTCTAGTCCTACTCGGCCGAACGGGGAATGGTAAAAGTGCAACTGGAAATAGCATCCTAGGAGAGACAAAGTTCCTGTCAAAAACAAGAGGAAGATTCATTACTAAAGAGTGTAAGCTACATACTTCTATGTTATCAAATGGTCAGAGAATCAATGTTATTGATACTCCCGGTGAGTTTTGTTACAATATCTATTGTCAAATCGCACATTTTCTTAAAACACACATTTAGATTAACTAGTAGGGTGGTTTCAGGTCTGTTCAGTGCTTCGTCAACGCCGGATTTCACCATCAAAGAAATCGTAAGATGCTTACGTCTGGCTAAAGAGGGCATAGATGCAGTCATTCTGGTTTTCTCCGTGAGGAACAGATTAACAGAAGAGGAGCAATTAACGCTTCGCACATTAAAGATCCTTTTCGGAAGCCAGATTGTTGACTACATGATTGTGGTTTTCACCAATGGAGATGCGTTTGAGGATGGAGATACTCTTGATGACTATTTAGAGGAGTGTCCTGAGTTTCAGGTTGGTTAATTATAATGCACCATATATTTAATTTCAGTAACTAGTCTTGGACAATTTGGTTTTCGCTTAATTTTGTTTTTGGTTAGCCTCCGATAAAAAAGATTGGTAACCAACTAATATCTGATTCAATCCAATTCATTTCCGGTTCCAGTTTTCGGATAAATTTGGTTTTGTTCAAATAAATTTTATGGATAATTAGGGTTACCTGAAGAAAATATCGGGTAATTTGAAGTTCTTGGATAAAATATTGAGTAATTCCGATAATTTGAAATATTTAGGATAAAACAGCCATACAATTTGATTTTTCGGTAGTTCAATTTTTATGATATTCTGTTATTTCACAAATAAATGCAATTAATATTTTAAGATATATAAACTGTGTTTCAATAATTTTAGTTTTCATTTAGGTTTCGGTTCAGTTTCAATTTTTTGGTTCCCGAAACATAGAATTCGTTTGAATATTAATGAAATTTGGTTCGATTTTGCTTTCAGTTTTTAGGTAGGGTTCGATCAATTCCCTGGTTCTGATCGATTCCATGGTTCTGGGTAAATGTGTTAGATCTAATAATAACCATTAAAGATAATTCAAAAGAAATGGAAAAACAATAGGAATAAAATAATATAAAATGAAGAATATTTGTTATTTATTGTTCTTTCTTATACATGAGAAAAAAAAAATTTGTTATACAATTCTTTTTAAAAAATGAAAAGGAACATGTATAAAAGTATGCTGTAAAATCTAAAGAATTGAATATGAATTCACTATTTCTATTTGGGTTAACATTTGAAAACTAAATCTGTACTAACTATCAAGAATTGCTCCTTTACAGGAAATTCTCAAAGAATGTGATGACCGCATGGTGTTGTTTGACAATAGGCGTAATATCCCTAAAAGCACGAAAGACAAGCAGGTCCAGGATCTTCTCAACTTCGTCGATCAAATCTCAAAGAAGAACAATGGAAAACCATTTATGGCTGACTTATCACTTGAGCTAAGGGTGAAAATAGATAGACTCTTCAACAAAACAAGATTCCACATTTAGTTCCTTTATTTAAAATAAAACTGATCTGAACTTACATCTTCATATCCATTTCAGGAAAACGAGGCCACGTTAGAGGAAAAACAGAAGCAGATTCAAGCAATGAAGGGTCAGTCGAAACAAGAGATATCACAAGTTAAGAAGGAAATGGAGAAAACTTATAACGAAATGCTGGAAGGGATAAAAGAGAAGGTATATATAATATTCACTTCATTCTATAGATTATGGAAAGTGATAATATTATTAGAGTCTTTGTACAGTATTTATACATGTAGAGAGTAGGGTTTTAGACTATACTAATTACAAAGAGATCCTTAATTATCTATATTTACATATATCTCCAATACTCTCCCTCAAGATGGAGGGGCTGTAGTCACTCCAATCTTGCCACAAGCTTGATGAAACAGATTCCTCGGTAGTGGTTTTGTTAAAGCATCCGCGAGTTGATCTCTAGTAGACACATGTGCCACTCGGAGCTGACCAGCTTGGATCATGTTTCTTGTGAAGTGATAGTCGAGTGCAATGTGTTTCATACGAGAGTGAAACACCGGGTTTGCGCATAGATACGTCGCGCCAACATTGTCGCAGTAAATGACCGGTGCTAGGGAGAGGTCTATGCGAAGGTCAGAGAGTAAAGAACACAACCAGGTTACCTCTGAAGCAGCATTTGCAACGGCTCTATATTCAGCCTCGGTTGATGAACGAGCGACACCGTTCTGTTTCTTTGAAGACCAAGAAACCGGGTTTCTTCCTAGATAGATGATGTAAGCATTAGTGGAGACATAGTCATCTGTGTCACCTGCCCAATCTGCATCGGAGTAGGCATGTAAGGTCAGTGGAGAGTTCTTGTGGAAGAAGATACCATGGCTACGAGTTCCGGCGAGATATCTTAGTACACGTTTAGCTGCCTGCCAGTGATCCAAAGTCGGCTTATGCATGAATTGTGATAGACGAGTGACAGCATAGGCAATATCCGGCCTTGTAAAGGCCAAATATTGGAGGCTTCCAACCAGCGAACGATATGGTGCTGCATCTTCTAGGAGGACGCCACTAGTAAGTGTCAGCTTCGGTGTCGTTGGTAAAGGGGTTGATACAGGTTTTGCATCCATCATGTTCTGCTTACGGAGCAAGTCATTGACATATTTCCTTTGCATGAGATGGAGTCCTTGAGGTGTCCTGATTGCCTCAATTCCCAAGAAGTAATGAAGATCCACCGGGTCTTTGATAGAGAATCTTTCAGCAAAGGAGTGAAGAACTTGTTCAACCAGTGCGGGGTCACTACCAGTTACTAGGATGTCATCGACATAGACTAGTACATAGGTAATAGTGTGACGGTAAGTGTGAACAAAAAGAGACGCATCAGCCGTTGAGTTGATGAAGCCAATCGTGAGAAGATGTTGTCTAAGAGAGAGATACCAAGAGCGGGGTGCTTGTTTCAGACCATAGATCGGTTTCCTGAGGCGACAAACATGATCAGGACGATCTTTGTCCACAAAGCCAGGTGGCTGCATCATGTAGACAACTTCAGTGAGGTCACCTTGGAGAAAAGCATTGTTAATGTCTAGTTGCTTGATGACCCATGACTTCGTTACGGCAACTTCAATGACAAGTCGAATGGTAGTGGACTTAATAACTGGGCTAAACGTCTCTGAGTAGTCTACTCCATATCTCTGTGTATAGCCCTTGGCCACAAGCCTCCCTTTGCGTCGCTCTTCCTTACCGTTGGCTAGATACTTCGTTGTAAATAGCCATCTGCAGCCAATTATATTTTGATCCGGTGCTGGTGGTTCAAGATCCCATGTATGGTTAACAATATGAGCATCGAACTCTGCTATGGCAGCAGCACGCCATTCTTTGTCTTTCATGGCTTGAATAATTGTTGTTGGTTCTGGAGACGAACCCTGCTGTCCTGCAATGTGAAGAGTTAATTTCTGAACAGGTTTTGTAATATTGTTTTTGGCTCTTGTTTTCATTTTGTGGACATTTTGTGGTTGCTCTGCAGGAGGATTTTGTGGTTCACTAGGTTGTATAGGCGTGGGTGGTGGGGTTTGGGAAGTCGTTGCTGGTGGTATTGGCTGAGTTGTGGGTTGCAACTCATTTTGTTCTTGAGCAGTGGGCTCATTGGAAGACTGGGTAGGCTGAATCATGGATGTTGATTCATTTTGAGAAAGAGCAGTGGGCTCTGAGGGAGAAGGAGAAGCAGGTTGAGAGTTAGAAGGTAATACCTGAGTAGTTGGCGGAGGAGAAGCAGTGTGGTGAAGGTTCTCAGGCACGGATCCCATTGGAGGCGTTGACATAAAAGGAATTGTTGTAGCTTCTGGAGTCTGAGTTGTAGTGGTGGTCGGGTTTTGTGGATTAGGAACAGGGGTTTTGGTTTTGAATGGAAACTCTGTTTCTACAAACTGAACATGTCTTGATGTGTAGATGCGTTTGGTATCATAGTCAAGACAGAAATATGCACTCTGAGTAGGAGCATATCCAAGGAAAACACAGCGTTGAGATTTGTCTTGAAGTTTATGAGCATTGTATGGTCTTAACCAAGGGAAGCATAAGCACCCGAATACTCTAAGCTTCTGATAGTTTGGTGCGACACCAAACAGTATCTGGAAAGGAGACTTCATCGAGAGAGTTGGTGAGAGGAGACGATTGATTAGGTAGACAGCAGTGGAGAAAGCAAATGTCCAATACTTCTTTGGTAGCGATGCCGTAGATAGTAAGGTAAGACCAGTCTCCACAATATGCCTGTGTTTTCTCTCCGACAAACCATTGTGTTGAGGTGTGTGAGCTGGAGACGTCAAGTGGGTGATACCGTGTGTAGCAAGGTAGCTTCGCAAGGCAATATACTCACCTCCATTATCCGAGAACAAGGTGCCAAATGGGGTCTGGAACTTGTTTTCAACAAGAGCTTTGTACGCAATGAACACCTCTTTCACTTGCGATTTCTGTTTCAGAGGATAAAGCCATGTATATCTTGAGTAATGATCAATGAAAACCACATAGTATTTGTAGTTATCAACTGAGATAATGGGTGAGGACCAGACATCGCTAAAGACATATTCAAGAGGTCGAGATGAGACAATAGAGGAGTTTGTAAAAGGCAATTTATGGCTCTTATTAATAAAACAATCAGAACAAGACAAGTGTTTTTGGGTACTAGAAGCAACAGGAAGAGAAAACTGAGAAACAATAGTGTTTAAAATGGAAAGAGAAGGGTGGCCGAGCCGAGAATGCCACGAAAAGATAGATGTTTTTGGGTTTGAAGTTGTAAGCAAGGCCGTTGGATAGGTATTGGTAACAGGCCATTCATACAACTCATTCCTAGTCTTGCCTTGGAGTAATGGGACCCCCGTGCTGAGATCCTTCACCTGAAAAGCAGCGGGGAAAAATTCCACCGAAACACCATTAGTATTGCATAGACGATACACGGAGATAAGGTTCTTATCAACATGAGGCACACATAGAATATTTTTCAATGATAAAGCACGAGAGGGAGTTGAGAGAGTAGATGAACCGGTATGTGTGATGGGTAGGCCCGACCCATCAGCAAGGAGGACATCATCGCCACCGTGATATGGATGATGTAAAGCAAGGTTATTGAGGTCTGAGGTGATATGGTGAGTAGCACCAGAGTCCAAGAGCCAGTTCGCTGCTGGATATGGATGGTTCATGGCAATGTTAGCACGTGGTTGCCATGGACGGAACGGAGTACTGGCGTGTGGGTTGCTTGCAGGTTGCAGACCCTGGAGCTGAGGACAACGTCTGGCGCTATGCCCTTGAGTGTTGCAGAACTGACACTTACCCAAGTAGGGTTTGAATTGGCGTGTCTCAGAACGCTGCGTGAGCTGGTTGTTCTGATTCCCATTGTCAGCATTAGACGAGTTGTTGTTGTAACGCCTATTATTGGTGTTACGGTTGTTGTGGTAGCTAGATTGCTGGCGGTGCTGCACTGCATTTGCTGATGTTGGGATCACAGAGGATGCTGGCTCACGAACAGCAAGGAGCTTAGCCTCATGATTCAACAAGCGTTCATGGACTTCAGTAATACTCGGAGGAGCATCTTTTCCTTCAATCTGATCAACCACAGTCTTGTACTCCTCAGGTAAGCCTCCAAGTAAGATCTCAATTTGATCCTCATGATCTTTAGGCTTACCAAGTATCGCAAGTTGGTCAAACTTGATGATGGCGCCTTGAAGATACTCATCAATGGTCTTAGCACCTTTCGTGTAGTTGCGCAGTTGATCTTTGAGTTGTTTGATATGTCCACGACTTGGCTTGGCATAGATCAAGGCGAGCTTCTCCCAGATCTGAGACGCCGTTGTCGTGCGTGACACGGTAGGTTGGATCGAAGGAGTGATGGCACCAAGAAGAGCTGAGTAAATCAGCTTGTCCTGACGAGTCCAGCGCACGAACTCGGGGTTTTCAGTGACAGTCTCACCATTGGTGAGTGTAGGGGAGGGCACATCAGGGGAACTGTCAAGATGTTTCGCGAGAGCGTAGCCATCCAGGAGTGCATGAACTTGCAAGCTCCACATGAGATAGTTGGTGCTTGTCAACTTCGAAACATTCGACATGTTGATATGCAGAAGCGTGTTGTTGTTAGGAGTGATCAAGATCGTCTCGTTGGTGTTGCTAGAGGCACTCATGGCGGCTCTTGTGAGATTAGAAAATTTTTGCTAGGTTTAGGAGCGTAAGCTCTGATACCATATAGATTATGGAAAGTGATAATATTATTAGAGTCTTTGTACAGTATTTATACATGTAGAGAGTAGGGTTTTAGACTATACTAATTACAAAGAGATCCTTAATTATCTATATTTACATATATCTCCAATACATTCATCAGTTATATTGAACGTTTACATATCATCACTATGTGTTGGTTTTGTTGTCTATGGTTAGATCGCTAACCAGCTGAAGGAATCACTGAATGATGTGAAGGAGCAACTAGCTAAGGCACAATTAGAGAGAGCAGAAACCGAGAAAAAGATGACTGAATTGCAGAATCTATCTTCTGATGAGATCAGGAGGCTCAGAGATCAACTCACCAACGCTGAGAGAGAAACCGCTAGATTGCGCAGACAGCAGGGTTCACAAAAATGCTCTGTTCTTTAATCATATCTATATGCTATATGCTCTACGATATCATATGAATCACTTAATCAGATACCATAATGTATTAACAATAAAACCTAAGATACCATAATGTATTTCATAAAGAACAATAAAACCAAAGCATGTCTTCATTATTACACAAACACAAGTTTCCAACGAGTCTTGAAGGATTAATACCTTCACTGTTCTTTGAATTACTTAATAACAGCAAACATAGTTTATATAGAGGGCTTCATATAGCCATTATTGCAGCTTTTTTTTTGTTCCTCCCACCAAGAGATTATCCAAGATGAATTTTCTTGTCGGGGTCAGAGTAAGAACATCCATGGCCAGCTCCAGAACCAGAACCAGTAGCCATAATGCCATGAGCAAAGTAATTGCGAGAGGCTAAGACCTCGATCGCTGCCATCTCTGTACCACTAACCATTTGATGATGGTGCTGCTGAAACCTCTCCACTTCTGCTATCTGATATTAACACATTTTAATTAGCTATACTGAAGAATCTTCTAATGAAGGGTAGATGATTAATTGATGTGTTTATGGAATAAAGAAACGCATTATATATGTTTTTACCTTGGTTCGGAGATAGATACTCTCATTATCAAGCTCAATCTCCTGTAATTTACCATATTCAAAGGTTTTTCACAAGTAATATTGGAGTGATCTTAATTAAAAACTTAAAGCAACACTTTAGTTTGAGATCTATTTACCCTTTTCTGCAGGTTCTCGATTTCAGCTAGAAGCAACTCATGCTATTTCTCGCAAGTACACAAAGAAGATTAAAAGAATATATTCAGGAAACTATATGAAATATACACATAAAAGCTTATAAGAGGTCTTATGAGATGTTGTAACTACATACCTTCTTGGACCTGATTCTAGAGATGGCTTTCTCAAGGCGATTCTCAACCTGTTTTAGTTCCTTGACACTTAAGGCACTCAAAGAGTCTCCCATCAGATGCCTGCAACGATATATATAAAAGTGTTACAGTAAATATAAATATAAATATATATATATATATAATTTTTAAAGTAATTAATAACTATAAATGAGGGTAGAAAACCTGTTGGAATTTTGAATCGTTTGAATCTGTTGCCTCAGCTTTGCAGATTCTTGTTGATAGTACTGTAATTTAAACACCCATCAGACTATGTATGTCATGAATGCATACGCATATATGTGTCTATATGTGATGTTATAATGAAGTATAGCGAGATGGAGAAAAAATAAAACCGCTGCATTAATCTCTTGGACAGAGTGAGTGTTGGTGTTATCAGAAGCCTTCTTGTACCTCTCAATGGTTGATCTTATGCTGTCACGGAAAAATAACCATCCAATTCACTTGGAACATTGAGTATATATAATATATAAATACTAGTGCATTTAATCACAGCGGTATTCTAATTCAGATGCCTAAAGATACATTCGTGTATAAAGGTTATTATATTAAAACATGAAAAATGCAAACATATGCGTAAATACAAAAAAAAAATAACGTTTAAGTAACCATATGCTAAGTTAAATTTATATATAGTATTTGTATAGGCCATAGCATTGGTAAACAAACAATATATAGAGACAATAGAAATCATCATTATCTATTTATCTTTAACAAAAAAAAGAAATCATCATTATTATGTACTCTGAATAAATATAGAACAATATAATGAATTTATCTGTACTCAAACCTATTGGGTTTTAATTAAAGGGCGGAAGTTGGCGTTGAGAATGTCAAATATTAAAAAAAAATTGTTTTGGATATATAATAGGTGAAGTGACTTGTAGATTTTTAAAAAGGAAGTGGAAGATCTAAGATGAGAAAGCCAAAAAAGGAAGGAAAAGTCATGGTCTGATGCTTAAGATGAAAGAGGAAAGAAGAGTACGAACTACAACACATCTCCTCGCTGCACAAATTTTTTAAGTTCCAAGAAAAAGCTTTGACAAAGCAAACAAAATAAAAAGACTTGTTGACCGACACTGCAGCAGCTGCAGGCTAGCTAGCATGAATTCGATACTTAAACACATCGTACTATCTCTCTCTTTCTCTTTAAAAGGTTTCTTAAGATTTATTTGTATATATATGAAAATAGTGTATAGTACTTGTGTACATAGAAATACTTTTGTAAGATATACGGGTATGCATATGTAAATATAACTAAAAGTATATATCATGAGACTCTTGAAGTTCAAATATCATTTGTACTTTTGCTATTTCGTTTAGGTAAATATGTATAAGTCTAGATATATTTTTTTAGTTTAGATTTTCTTTCTTGAAATCTAATTGAAACCTTATTGTATACCTAGAAACCAAGTATCATGTCAACATTTCTATGTTCATATGTATAAGTCTAGATATATTTTTTTAGTTTAGATTTTCTTTCTTGAAATCTAATTGAAACCTTATTGTATACCTAGAAACCAAGTATCATGTCAACATTTCTATGTTTTATTTCAATTAATTGTGTTGCATCAATAATTCAAGACAGCATATAGAATTAAAATACACATACATAAAAATGCAAATATCGTGAAATTACATCATTTAGTTTAGCAAAAGGCTTAACTAAAAATAGCATATTCGTTTCTGTGGCTTGTAATTGACTATCTCACATCTATATACACAAAGCGATTACTTACTTGTTATTGGCGTACTCATAGAGACGACCACGAGTTGAGAAGACAATGAGGGCAACCTCTGCATCACAGAGGACTGAAAGCTCATAAGCCTTCTTCAGGAGTCCATTTCTTCTTTTGCAGAAGGTCACTTGTCGATTTGTTGAGTTCTCTATCCTCTTGATCTCTATCTTTCCTCTTCCCATCCTTCATTTTAATTGACAAACCCAACAAGATTTATAAATAACTTACCATATATAAATACACTAAAAGTTTCTCAATTTGGGCAATTATTGAATAGATAAAATACGGTTCAACAAACAAACAAATGATTGATATACTGCAAAAGAGTATGAAATTATATATATATATATAAGTCACAAAAAGCTTGTAGTTAAACAAAAACCCTAAGCTAGGGTTTGAATTAATATAATCCAAACTCAGTTTTATGCGTTAAGTGAACAAAAGAGTTTTCTTTTCGTATGCCAACTTTCTTGGGAAATAAAATTAAGGATGTTACTTGATTGATTTCAAGGAGAGACAAGAAAAATCAATTGGATTCCATGCGGATCTGATGTAGCTGAAACAACAGTTTATGAATTTGTTCAGATATATCACTACATATAAACATTACCATGCTTGAAAATCATGTGTATACCATATGTTTCTATTCATAATGTGTAATTTGACATATATAGATCTATATATAATATTAACGCTTCATCAAAATTTTTTTTTTATTGACATGAAATGAGGTAGATCTGACCAATTTAATTACATGACTTTTTGGAACCCAGATAAAATTTATTTTGACCCATCCCTTGTGCTATCTATATATTGTGTGTCTCTCTCTCTCTCTTCAATGAACATCTGAAATGCTTCACGGGCTCAAACGGCAAACAAACACATGTAATTTGACTTTAGATCTGCAAGATTTACATACTTCAGAAAAGGATTTACAAAATCATTGATCTGTAATCTGGGTTTTATGACGAATTCTTAATATATATTTTTGTTTCAAGAGCTTAAGCAATAAAAAAAAAGAAATATGGAGAGAGTAAAGAAAACAAACAGCTACAAAAAAGAATTGGGAAGGCACTGATGCACATGAAACTGAAGTTAGTACAGAAGGAAACATTATTACACATAAAGGAGAAAGAGAGAGAGATGGAGACAAAACTATGCTTAGTTTCAAGAAGATGAAGAAAAAAAAATCCAACAGAGTTGGAAGATATTCAGACCAAAACCCATAACTTTAGCTGACATGAAAGGAAACAGAATCTTGCAGAGATCTACATGCGAGAAACTTAAAATAAATATAACCTAAATTTAATCCTAATCTGATATGACCGAAACAATTTTTACATCGATATCTTATTTTATTTTATTTTTCCTTTGAAAACGCATCTAAGGAAGAAGAAGAAATTGGTTTTTGTCTTTTAATTTTCCTAAATTTGAAATTTAGTTTGTGAACAGAGGCAAAGTCAAGAAACAACAACCCATTATGAAAGATTATTATAAGTTTGGAATCTTCAATATATAGAGAGATGTATATATATAGATGTAGAGTTTTTGAATGAAGAGATGTATACAAAGATGGGAACTTGATGAGATCAAGAAGTGTTTTCCATTATGAGAAGTAGAAGTAAAGACATGACAGACAGACCTGAGAATTGCTTCACCCAACTCAATTCAGCTTTCGGAATACAAGACAACAGAGAGAAAAAAAGAGGAAAGAAGAAAGTTTTGAGTTTTTAGAATCCCAAAAACAAACCAAATTCGTTTCTCTTCAAAAACCCTAAGATGCCCACTCAATACGTCTATTTGTAGACGTTTCTTTCTTTTCTTTGCTCACCTTCCAACGTCCAGAGAGAGAGAGAGAGAGAGAGAGAGAGAGAGAGAGAGAGAGAGAGAGAGAGAGAGAGAGAGAGAGAGAGAGAGAGAGAGAGAGAGAGAGAGAGATTTCAGATTCCAATGTATATGTGACCACGAATGTCAATTTTTGGCCAGCTAATTGTCAATTGTAAATGGTTAGAAAATCAGAAAATCTTTAATGAAAATTTCAGATTGACATAAGAACTGTAATTTACTCGGACGTCTTAGGAATGTCACATGTTTAAAATTATCATAACTTACAATTTGATAATTATTCTAGAATTACCTTTCATTTGTATAGGTTTTAATTTTCAGACATGGCATTTTTCACTTTAGATATCACATGTTTAAACTTATTGTAACTTACAATTTGATAATTACTCTTAAAGTATTTTATCCTTTTTTAATTATGAGAGTCATGGCATTTTCACTTTAAAAGATGTGAAACAAATAGATTGGTGATTTCAGGGCTTTAAGATATTCCATACCAGTTTGACAAAAAAAAGATAGTCCACAGCAAAAGCATTATAACTATAAGTTTATTAATACTATTTTATTGTAATATTGCAACAATAAAAACTAAAATAGATTAATAAAATCAAGTGTTATAAAAAAAAACTAAAAATAGCTTTCTTGCCTTTAAATTATGTGGCAAGCAAACGGTCTAAAATATACAGAGAATATATTTTTTTTTTTTGTAAACTACAGAGGATATTTCTATATTTGTAAAGCTGTCTACTTTTCACCGCGGTTAATTACCTTTTGGATATTCTATACTAGTGTAGTTTTCCTGTTTAGATGATTATCAATCTCCACAATGATAAAACTCATTATATGACGGTAAGATAACAATGAATTGTACTTTTTCATAATAGACGAATCCTTATACTGAAACTTATCTAGTATTACAAATCTAAGAACACCTACCATGGCCAAGGAAGAATTAACAGTGAGAATCTTTGGATAATTTGATATGATGATTCAAACCCTATTATAATCCATTGAAAAATATGCACCGTTCACAGTTTGTCACTGTAGAACCACCGAGTGATTAAGTGTTCTTACACTTCTTAGACACATATATATGTAATGTAATTTATAATACTAACCTTTTTGACATCAAAAGACAATTTTATCACTCAAAATTTATAATACTAACCTTTGAGACATTCTAAACGAAATAGTAATATTAGCCTTAGCAAAAAAAAAAATATTAGCCTTAGCCTTCAATTTAATTTTATACAAACCGTCGTCCTACACTTTATCAAAAACAAACTTTCTCCATATATATACCTGTATCAAAAAGAAAAATTTTATTTTACAATTAAACATATGCATACCTAACTTCCACGTAAATGTACGCATGTATCACTCGTTAAAGAAAGTGAGAACATACACATAATATTAATTTATTATGTGGCACGCAAATTATACCATCAAGATCTAAAAGATTCCTTTGGGGGAAAATTAAAGAGAAAGACAAGTTACAAAAAAAAAATTAAAGAGAAAGGTGAAATTGCAGAGCTTAATTTAGGGTTTGAAAGTGACATGCGCAAATTGTATTATTGCAGAAGAGCGAGAGAGAGAGACCGAAAGTAGAGAGAGACGTTAACTTTGTGATGCATCTCCTTATTCATTTGCCCTAGTTTCCGTTTTCTCTCTCTCACTTTATTAAGTAAATTTTGAATTTACTTTCCTTCGTTAATCCAAAATTCAAAACCCTTTTATATATTATTTACTAAGTTAACAATTTAAGCCATTCAGTAGCTTCTGGTAGGTCTACATATTTGGTTTTCGATTCAGTTTGGGTTCATATATTTTGATTTTTTTTTGGTTTTTGGTTATATAGATAGAAACCAGTATTAACAGAATTTGGTTAGGTTTCTGTTCGATTATTTTTTCGGATAGCAAAATTAGAAACCGACTAATATCCAAAAAATTATTCCAGTTTGGTTACAGTTTGATTTTGTTTTCTCAAATAATTTCAGATATTATCGGTAAAAACCTCAGATAAATCAGAGTTTCAGGTTAAATATTTGGTAATTCGGATTGTCCGAATAAAAATATTAGGCAATTCAGATAATTTTAAATATTTCAGATAAACGTATTTAGATAATTCGGATTTTTAGGTAATTATGTTTATACATTTTATTTTTAGAATATTTGAAAATAAATAAATTAATATTTCTAGATATATAATGTGTATTTTAACAAGGTACCCATTTGATTTTAGGTTCAATTCCGGTTTGGTTTCAGTTTTTTTTGTCCTAGAGATATAGGATCCATTCAAATATTTATGAAATTTATTCAAGTTTCACTTTCGTTTTTTCTGGTTCAGTACAAATTAGTTTCTCGATTCCAGATAAATATGTTAACTTGAAGAAAGAAATGGAGGTAAATGAATGATTTGGAGGAGTTTGGGTCTTGTGCAAAGATATGGCAAGATCTTCAGAGATTATTTGTGAAGGCTTTAGGTATGTTTAAAGAAGTCTAGAAGTGTCCTTATCTCTGTGCAAAGATAGAGTTTAAGTCCAGAAGGGACTTAGACACCATTTGGAGAGAAGTGGGTGATGGTGCAAAAATAAGGCGTTCCGGAGGTTCAGACGGTACGGACGGACTGTGCAAACTTAGGGTGACCCAAACCGAGTCAGGTTCGACCATTGGAGAAGCTTAGGAGAGTTGTGAAAAAATAGGGCGAGGTACGGACATGCAGTCCGGTTTGGAACTCTCAAGAGAGAGAGAGGGGTTTCCCCTCCTCCTTCATCAGTGAAAGGGTTTTGGTAACCAGAAACACAATCTCTAGTCTCTCAGTCTCTTATTCTCTTCTCTATACACTTAAACACTCTTATACACTCTCTTTGTCATCAGACCTCTCATTCAATTAGTTCAAGACCTTATCTAGCCATGAATGGCGATTTCACACACACACATATCTAGGGCTCTGAAACTCTCATATAGTATCAGAGCCAGGTTCATCAGAACCTGAGCTGTAGCTTCCGCATTCAAGTCACAAGTCTTTCTCACCTCAAAACCAAGCCATCAGAAGATCTGTCCAGCCTGCTCTCTCACTTCAAGAAGAAGATGTCTGAAGATATTATGGAGGTTTATCATGGCGGTTCCTTCCTATTCCAGTCCATAAGACAAGCCATTCTTTCTTTCCAAAAGGAGACCTTTGAAGAAGAGAGCTTTCCCTGGTTCCAGAAGCTGGCGAGTTCAAGAGATGAAGAAAGGTGGAACTTTTGGTGGTGAAAAGGTCTAGTAGCGGTCATGAACATCAGGAGGGATTTGTCGGGTGACGATTCAGCATCTTCAGTCCATCAAAAGAGCATGACCGGATGCTAAGGAGGCTCAAGGAACTAGCGCTGGTTCCTTGTTTGTAAGCCAATCCTATCTCTCTTAAAATAAAACTTGTGATTGGGCTTGGATAGTGTGATGTATATTGATTAAAACCTGAGGATATTGTGGTTTGCGAATTGAAATGTTTTGTTTCTGTCCCAGGATGCTTTAAAGGCTTGTTTAGTGTTTGAAGAGTAAAATGCTTACTCCGGTTAGTTATGTGTATGCTAGGATGTTAGACAATGTTGTTTGAATCCGGCTTGCTCATGGACTTGAAAACGACTGAAAGCATTGCATTGTCTGATGTTGGTTGATGATAGTGATGCTTAGCCTCAGTTATAAATGAATGTGTGGTAGATTGTAGTATATGATCACCTGTTGCATTCATGAATAGAAACTGACTAAGGTTAGTGCATATTGTCATCTGGTTACTGCCTTAGGTTGATACACTTAGAGTAAAGTCTAAAATGTAGTTAAGGCAGAAGTTAAAAATTGCCTACGTAGCTTGTCTTGAATCTTATTTGATCTTGCTTGTGCTTAGAGAGTTTGCGTGCAAAAAGAGGATAACTTGATTATACTTGTTTCAATCTGTTGCATAGCTTGTGACATTGGGATTCAAACTTGATGAGTAGTCAAGGATTGATCCCAATGCAATTGTGTCTTATCTTTGCTGGAGTTTGAGTGGTGTTTTAGGTTAACAAGAGGTGTTCTCAGTTCATCACCAATACGAGTTGAAAGAGGAAGACTTTGCCCATTTTGTGTGCAATGGAGAGTGGTTACAAGAGTGGTGATGTGCCACTGGTTTGGAAACTCGCTGAAGCTCACTTGCAAGCTTAGACCTATACTCAATAAAAGCTTAAGGATGTGAGTTAAGTGAGCTATCAGACGGTTCAGGAGGTCCATTGCAAGCAACTGAAAAAGAAGCCATTGGTCTAGGCAGTGACGTGTCTGGGCAAGAGAGTGTTCAGAGCATTCTTGGCTGTGAGAAGATGAAGACTACTCTATCAACGGCTTGTGAGGTGACTGAAGAGGTAGCTGAAGCTCTCACAAGCACTCCATCAAGATGGCGAGTTCAGAAGGTGTTGCAATGGTGTGATGATGCTGATCATGAATCTATCCATCCAAGCTTGTTCATGTGAGAGTCTCAAGCTTGAGGGGGAGTGTTGAAGCTTACATGATCTGAGAGTACTTAGTGGTTATTTAAGAAGAGGAGTAGACCGGTTATGAAGCATGATGAAGGACGGGTGAAGCAATCTCCAACGCGGCTTCTAGAGTGAGGTGCTTGGTACTACAGCTGAAGCATCCTCATGAGACTACAGTAACAAGGTTGTGACTCATGAAGAAGAAGCAACTAAGACTCAGCTTGTATCTATCAAGGATGATCTGGTAATCCGAGCATTGAAAACTTAACAAGAAGTTGGGTGAAAGGGGGAGAGATCAAGATCAGTCTGAAAAGAGTACAAGATGTGTTGGTGATGAGCAAGGGAAGAGGTGACCGACCTTGCATCATATGAGGGCTGTGATTCAGAGTCTTTGTGTCCCTTACATTGTTAGTAAGACACAAAGACTCACTGGCCAATTTCCAGGTCTTGATGAAACTACTCTTTTTCCCTTATAAAGTTTTGTCCCAAAGGGTTTTCCTTATAAGGTTTTCAATGAGGGGATTTTTCAAGGTTCCAAGCTTAACTTAGGATCAGCTAGAGTCAAATCTGAGGGGAGTGTTAACTTGAAGAAAGAAATGTAGGTAAAGGAGTGGTTTGGAGGAGTTTGGGTCTTGTGAAAAGATAGGGCAAGATCTTCAGAGATTATTTGTCAAGGCTTCAGGTGTGTTTAAAGAAGTCTAGAAGTGTCCTGAAGTCTGTGCAAAGATATGGTTTAAGTCCAAAAGGGACTTAGAAACCATTAACCATTTGGAGAAAAGTGGGTGATGGTGCAAGAATAGGGTGTCCTGGAGGTTCAGACGGTACGGATGGACCGTGCAAAATTAGGGCGACCCAAAACGAGTCAGGTTCGACCATTGGAGAAGCTTAGGAGAGTTGTGCAAAAGTAGGGTGAGGTACGAACAAGCAGTCTGTACCATCGACCGTACTTGTTCTGGTCCAACTTAAAGTGAAAAAGTGCAAAGATAGGGCGCCGGTTCAGTATGAAAAGAGGCGACCTGATCTGATTGTCTGAGACCGTTAGCTGTCTCTTGGCTACGTGTATTGACCATGAATCTGGACAGAAAGGCTACATTCATGGGGCACCTATGATGATCCAATCAGAGGCTAGCCTTTCCTTTGATCAGTTTGAATCTAGCAATCATGCACTATCATCTCTTATCCAATTAGAAGATATCGCACATATTGCAAGACCAACTCTCCATCCTAGCCATCCATTCATCTCAAGTTATTATTATCCATTGGATTTAGGTTTCAGATTATGTAAACCTATTGAGCTTATAAATAAGCATGTATGTGACGATTTGGAAATCCCAAGAGAGAGATGGGGGTTTCCCCTCCTCCTTCATCAATGAAAAGGTTTTGGTAGCCAGAAACACAATCTCTATCTCTAGTCTTAATCTCTAGTCTCTCAGTTTCTTTAATCTCTTCTCTATGCACTTAAACACTCTCTCTATCATTAGACCTCTCATTCAACTAGTTCAAGACCTTATTTAGCCATGAATGGTGATTTCATACACACACATATCTAGGGTTTAGAAAATCTCATAAAATATACCCAAACATAAATTTGGCTATTCACGTTCTCGGGTCGGATTCAGATTGGTTTTCTTTGGGTCTAGATCCTTTGGATCTTAGATATCTGGACTTATATAGGTATTGTAGTTTTGTTGGTATGGGTTTGGTCGTTTCCAACCGTATTCGGATCGGTCTTGAGTCACAAAACTAATATATGTAAGAATTGATATATTTTGGTTATGTGTCAGTTTTGGATATCTAGGACCCGAAAAAATTTAACGTATATGAATTGTATTCAAAAATCCAAATATATCGAAATCCAAAAAAATCAAAATATTTGAATATTCAAAAATGCATAAAATATATATGAAAAAACTAAAATATATTTCTAAAATCCAAATTTCACTTGAAACCTAAAAATATATCCAAAACATGAACCATAACTTATAAAAGTATGAAATACTTAAATATACAAAAGTATCTAATATAGATAAAATTCGTGCAATTCCAATATTTGATCAAATTTTGGATATGACTTGAACCCGAACTGAATCCGCAGGTCCAACAAAAAAAATGCAACAGCTTTTTAGCATAGACCTAGACTCAAACTAAACTTATATTTTTGAGTCGGTTCCAGTTAGATTTTTCAGGTCCAATTAAAATACTTAGACCCATCATTTATTATTGTTAAACTATGTTTTAGAATATGTTGTTTAGGATGTGAGAACGGCTCTTTCAAGATAGCCTATTAATCAATTAAAAGAGTTGCAAAAAGATTGTTCAAAAAAAAAAAAAAAAAGAGTTGCAAAAAGTTTTGGCGATTATATATATTTATGGCCTAACAGGATTTATAAGTTTTTTAAACACGGAAGAAACTACGTGCGGTCACTGCAATGCTCGTTGTCATTATCAGACTATTAATATGTTATAATCAATTTCATATGACTACGGTACACAAGACTAATAGGGTCGATGATTTCCTATACTATTATTTAGAACTTTAATATATCGATTATTATCAAATATTAGTCATAACCACCAAAGAATTGTATTAGCTTAGGTTGAATCTATATTTTTTTTTTCCGTTTTAATGGATCGCTAAAGTTATTGCTTTTCTTGTTATTGTGCTCAGACCACTTGGGTATATTAATGAAGAGTTAAAAACATGTCAAAGCTGTGCTCGAACCTTCTGTGGAAACACGTTTTCATAAAGTTAACACCACTGGTCGGGCCTATATATAGCAACCCAATAATACATAAATACTTTTTTACAAAAGAATATATATATCATACTTTTGTGTAACAAGCTCATCAAATTGGAACTTTAGCGCACGAAGTGAGAAAATTATAAACTATAAAATCTAAAATCTAAATAATATGATGTAGAAACTAAACCTTACATCCTAAATGTTACATCTCCAAAACTTAACAGTAAAAGATTAAGATCATCTAACTGAGACAATTAGCTTCTGTTTGGAAAAATTCATTTGACAAAAAATAAAGACTACTTAACAAGAGAGAAGAGAAGCAAAAGCTAATTAACAAATTGTGTTGTTACAACCTCTTTACGAGGATATTTTTGTTTTGTTTTGAAACCGAACACATCAAAGTCACTCACTGTCCACTCCGCAGTTTTTCTCTGTCTATTGCTAACATATATTTCTGTTCCAACATTGATCGATGTCCACACCCCTTTTGCTAGTTTGGTTCCTATCATCAAAATATTGAATATACACAATACAGATCCATTTTTCATGTGGCATATGCACCAGATTTTACCAGCGTTAGTTTCCACATACATGGGAAGGGCCCGACCTGCAGGTGAATAAACTCCATTGAGTAAATTGGAACCATTTGGTAAAAGCTTGATGTGGATAATGAAAATGAACACATAAAAAGTTTCTTAAAGAATAACAAACAGAGAACCAACCCCATATGCAACAGAGTTTCTCAATGCAAAGTGGGAGAAAAACAAAAATCCATCCAATAGAAACAAATTCTGGACCGACCTTGCTGCACTTTGAGAAGAAACAAAAAAGGCTCAATTGAATCCGTACATGTCAAAAGTCTTGTCCTCGGGTGGTCTCGGGTTGTTGCCACCTTCAGGCACTCTAAAGCTCTCCATCGGTGGAGGAGCTGTCACGGGAGATGGGACCCAGTGTGGAGGAGGAACAGAGAAGTTAGAACCAGAAGCCTCTTGATGTAAGACAACAACATTAGGATTTGCTTGTGGTGAGTTCCCTGTGGTTCTCCGGTTTGAGTTATTTGCAGAGGAGGCCAGAGACGGCGTGTATGATTGCTGCTGCTGATTCTTCATTGGTGATTTGGGCCGTAGAGATTCGATATCAGGGGTAGTCACAACTAGATGTGGTGCGTCTGGAGGCGGGTTTCTACCTCCTCCTCCTTGCCACACTTTACCATCCTTGTCCGCAAAGTTCCTCACAAAAGCCTAAAAAGAAACACGCAATATCCCAAAACCGGTCAAACAGATCTAAACCTTAGGACACAAAAATAGATAAAGAGATGTAAGGAGAGTGAGAATATAAGAGTTTTTTACTTGCGAATCGAAGTTTGAGGAAGAAAGGCCTTTTCCAACAGTAAGCCAGCCAGCTCGAATATTGTGATCTTCGCCGAAAAGCTCAAGCCTTCGGCGACCAAGTGCAAAATGCTCTATTATCCTATACATATCTTCAGGCTTTTCAGTCGAACCTGCATTGGCTTGCAAGGGATACAGATTCATTAATTTTTTAGACCTGGCCCTGTTATATAATTGATAATCTATCAACAAGACCACTTAATAAGAAACTAGAAGCTGGAAGCAGCAAAGCACATTTTTACTAACCGTAGGGAGGCTCTTCAGCAATAATCACATCAGTGTCAATGTTAGCATGGATAATATGTCCATCAGTGCTACGTCGAACAGTACCCTTTATCCCCATCAAGCAGTGCTCCTTTACAAAGAGAGAGAGAGAGAGAGAGAGAGAGAGAGAACAAAAAGAAGTAAAAGATATGCAGCAGTAGCAAATGAATCAAACAAAGATGAATTGTTAGGCCATATTAGACCTTGGAGCGCTGAAACACAGTACGAGAATCGTGGCGCAATTTTGGTTCTGCACTACTTTTGTTGGTCTTCACCCAGCAAATGTCTTCGCACCTTCTGAAACCCCACTGTGACACCCCAAGAAAATTAAAAAAAAAATGGAAAATATGAGATGTAGCGAATAAATCCACAATAACAAATGAAAGGAGCAATTGTTTGAATCTTGCACCTTCTTCAGGCATTGGCGCCCTTGCTCTAGCCCAACACCATCACCAACCCAAAGGAAGACAAAGGAGGGAGTGTCAGCTATTGCCTACAGATACATGGAAGGTTTTGCTTTCGTTATACACCATCATAACAAATATGGATACAAACACTTACCCACATGGTCTACTCACAACCTTACATCTACTACGTCTGACAGATGATACTGCTACCCAAATATTAAGCCAAGTGGTAAGCAAAAAATTCTTAACCCTGTAGAGAACTTAAACCATAAAGCCCCATTGAACAGTTAAAAGAGCATAGAGAATAGTTACCTCAATCTTAAGATTGATGATGTCCTCAAATGTCCAATACTCCATAGTATCAGAAACACCAGGAGCTCTATGGACATATTCCTCCCATGGTGGATCAACAAGAATGACATCAAACTTTGTTCCAAACAACTCTGGAGACAACTCAAGTTCATGCAAGTCGCCTTTCAAATACATTGGTGCAGACGCAGAGTTAGATACAATCTCGTCTTTCTTCTGTATGAGCTCCCTAAGCTTAGGATAGTCTTCTACATTGGTAAGCTCCAGCTCTCGGATGAAATTCTGGGGACGCATTCCAGTATCCACAAAGTTCTGTGAATAGTCATTCTGCTCTCCTCTTGAAGGAGCTTTTCCAGGAGGTCCACCACCTCTAGGAGGAGGAACCCATCCCCCTCCTGCATTCTTATCAGTGGGCATTCCGCGTCCCATTGGTCCAGGAACATTGAATGTAGACCCGGAGAAGTTTGGAGGGCCTCCTCCTCTCTCAGAGCCTGGTGGGTTAAAGAACATGTTCGGGTTCGGCGGAGTGCCGATGGAAGGAAATCTTGGGCCTGATGGTCCAGGAGGAAGCGGTGAGAGAACAGGGTTAACAGGTAGCATATTGCCATCGACTCCTCGGGCACCAGGCCAGACAAGAGCTTGGGGAAATGGAGGCATGAAAACAGGAGCGCCGGGAATGGGAGACATGCCAGGAGTAAGAGAGTGAATGGGACTAGGTGGTGGCATTCCAAACGGTGGCCCCATGATAGGTTGCAATTGAATAGCACCTTGTTGGTTGTTATCTCCTCTACCACCACCAACACCACCTCTTCCTCCTCCTCCTCTTCCACCCCTCGCGGGTCTGTTCCCTTTCATGCCACCTTGTGGAGTCTGCGGACCTCCTCGGTTAGGCGTTTGCATAAAACTAGTCCGACCAGGTGTTGCACCTCTCTGGTTTCTAGCTTTACCTCCAGAGTAATCAGAGCTAGCCTCACCAGCCTCGTCTCTCGAATCCTCACTTCTCTGTCTGTTGTCTTGGTTGTAACCCCAATCTTCATCAGGCTTTTTGGGAGGAGGAGCAAAGTTCATTACACCATCAAGTGGTTTGGTTTGAATCTCAATCACATCGTAATTCTCGTTAGAAACACCGCCACTTGACAAAGCTTTAACAGCCTCACCTTTCCTACCACCCAAACGATTATGTGAGTGTGACGACCTCTCGCCTTCACTCCTTTCACGTCCTCCTTGCCTTGAAGGATAATCACGTTCCCTCCCATCTTTATCAGAATGTCTTCTCTTCCAACCTTCTTGATCCCTGCTGTCTCTATCAGACCATCCATCATCTCTTCCTCTGGATGATCGGCTATACTTCTCCTTGTCATACTCTGCCTCTGAATGTACTGATTCCTGATGACGCCTTCCACTTCTCTCTGGTGTCTTTGACCGACCACCACCTTCCCTATCTCTATCATCTTCTTTACTGCCACGTGTCTTACCCTTCTCCTCTTTGCTACTTGGTTTCAAACTTCTTTCTCCGACAGAATCAGAAACCTTACTGCTGCTTTTGCTGTGATCCCCTCTTTCACTCTCCGTAGCAGCAGCAGCTTCATCCCATCTCCTCCTCTTGCTCGAATCAGAAGAAGAACCATGAGTCCGATCCCGACCACCACCGCTTTCTCTTTTGTCGGAACTCTTGGAATCGCGGTCCTGATACTCATCTTCCTTGATTTTAGTTCGAGAGCTCTCGAGTTCCGATGCTTTTGCGCTCAATCTTCTCTTCTCGCTTCTCTCTCCACCTTCCTGCTCTCCTCCGTCTTCATACCAAGTGCTCAGCTTTTCCAACGAACTCTCTTCTGATTTCTTCTTCATTTCCCCTCTCTCTCTCTCTCTCTCTTTCTACGGTTAGGGTTTGTATATCAACGCCGATCAAATCGACGAGACGGTGGTTCACCCAAAGACAAAAACCTATGGGCCTTCTTGGGCTTATGGCCTACATCTATTTTATATTTACGTTGCATCTATATATATCTTCTATAATATTAAAACAGAATTCATGATTCTAATTCATGTGTGATTTTTTTTAAAAATGGACTATCTATTAGACTTGATCATACTATATTTTTAATCATTATTAATCTTTGAACTACTTTCATCATAATATCTTTTGATATCTTTTCATTTAAAATTTAAATATATGTATATATTTTTTTAATTTCGAAAATCTTTTAAAAAGATCTTAACAAGATCTTAATTTTCAAGATTATATGTAAATATTTTAACTAATTCTTTAATTAGTTTTGAAATATTATTATAATTAATATATGGGACAATTTGAAAACTACTCTATAATTAGTTTAAATTTTGATAAATACACCTTCTTTATTATTTTTGGAAAACTACACTTTGTTAAATATGAAAAGACATTTTTATCCAAATTAGATATTTCAATAATTAAAATAAAAATTCGAAATTAAGAATAATATAATTATTTATGTTTAAGATAAATCTGTTTTGAGATAGATATATCATTTTACTATAATTTTTTGAATAACAGGGATATTATGAAAGAAATAAATTGTGATTTGTTTTGATTTTATCATGAAGTTTTTATGCATAACTTTTTAGATTTCGTAACATAACAGAAATAAGTTGTCCAACTATTCATTCTTTCTTTTGAACTTTCCAACTACTCATCCTCCCTACAAAAAGTTCACTTCCTTCTCTCCAAACATATTCATTCTTGACCAGTAGGTGCCAAACAAGAAACGATTCCAACAGTGGAATGAAGAAGTGAGAACAGAATCCACACTGTCAAGATCCGTACCAGTACGCGGGATACTCAGACTTGAGCTGTAGACCTCGATGTCCCTGCTTTAGCTTCGATTATAGAGAGGACAGTCAACGCGGACCACCATGGGCAACATACTATTGGTAGCATCCATCTCTCGTGATACTAACAGCAATCTCCATTGCATACGATTGGTAGCAGACTGTGGTACCACTTCTAGGCGGCACTCTTGAAACCGGTCAAGAGAACTAACTGTCTTGATGATCTCTTTGTGCAAGTCCCGGTAGTCAAAAAGATTTTGGAGAGCATTCTGAACTTGGGCTGAATTTTTTTCACCACAACTCTGTTCCAATGTAAACTGAAAAGATATCACTCGCCCAACCGATGGTTCAAAGCTCTGTTGAGGCTCTACCACTATGCACTCAAGCAGCTCCTCTGACGTCACCCACGATCAAGACCCACCACTGTGTTGAGAATTGCCAATCCATGAGATGGCCACATTTTTGTTATGAGGAAGCCATCCAACAACTACGTAACTGTTTGGTTTATGTTAAACTCTTTTAGGAATATGAAAGTGATCTTTTGATTCTTGTGTTTTTACGAATGTTTCATTCAAGTTGTTAGATAGTAGATATAGGGAATCGAAAGAAAAAAATGTTGTTATTTGAGATTACTTTCATCTGTGCATGATAGAATTGGAAGAAAACGTCAATTTAGACATAGGTGAAGAAACAAACCTCTAAATAAAAGCAAGATTTTTTTTTGTTTGAAGGAGACGAGACATCTAACTTGTTTTTTTTTTTAAATTAAAATTAAGATATTGCGTATATATTGTAAAGATTTTTTAAACAATCTTATATATTCTTGAAATTTTTATTTAAATATTAAATAAATTATGATGATAAATATTCAGATTGGATAATTTAGTAAATTCATATATGCAAAAGTGCATTTTTCAAAAAACTTAAATAATGGGGTAATTTTCAAATTAAAATCCTATGTAAGTGTATTTCTCCAAATTTTCCCTTTCAGTTGTTTTTATAAAATGAAAAATAAAATATTATATCTTATTTTTATCTATTATATAATCACAATCAATCATGTTAATTTTTTTTATCATATTGAAATTAATATGATAAAGTTATATTAAATTGATAAAACTTTTAATTTTATTTTCATAAATAGAAAATATTTATGTTAAAAATATATTATGATAGAGCGGCTTAACATTAGCAGCCTATATACTACATGTATAAAAATTAATATATCTTTCATTTTTCTAGATATAATATATTGTGTAAAATGAATAAACATATAAAATACTGCTAAAAGGAAATCCAGCTTTGAAAGACGGGTAAAAATTTAACATCAATTAAATAAAAAATAATTGTCAAATATGTTTTTCATGCACATATTAATATGTTTAATAACTAAATGCAAATACAATAAAATAATAAATATATAATAAGAAGCAACAAATACGTACGATGGTTTAAACAGTTGATTATTTACAACATGCAAATTATACATTATTGTATTTTAAATAGCTTTATAAATATTTAAATATATGATTAAAATTATGATTGTATACTACTAATGATCTAAACAAATACATATACATATAAAAATGAAAATAAAACCCGCACGGTTGTGCGGGTCGAGATCTAGTATTATATTAAAACAGAAGTCACAACCTTGATTCACGTGTGATATTTTAAAAATGGACTCTTAACTAAAAATGAATTACCATTTATTAATTACTAAACACTAGGTGATCATCCGCGCCCTGCGCGGAGTGAACGGATTAAAAGAAATTATAATTTTTACTCTATAGATATCGAAAACATAAAAAGTGACATATTTATTATACATGGTATAGATTATAGCATAAATAACGTTGATATAGAGATTAATGCAAGAAAAACCAATTTGAGATTAAAAGTTTATTGAATTTTTCAATCAACAAAAAAATTTACTGAAGTATCCGGATAACGATAATTTTATTATGGTTGATAAAAAAGTAATTGTCTTATTATCGAAGTTAAATCGTTATATTTCGTTAAAACTATAATGGTTTTGAAGTAAAAATTGTAAAATAATATAAATAAATTGAAGTAAATAATATTAGGTTGGAAAACAAAAGAAAAAAAAAGTAACTGATATGAATTTTTAAATTTAGTGGGCTTATTAGGACTCAAAATTGTAAAAGAGACCATTTATCGAACCTTAATATCCATTAGACTCAAATACATATGAACATTTTTTTGATTTATATTTTATTTGTTTTTATTAAAAAGTCTCGAGGGGACATGAGATTAAGGGCTACGGTTCGGATGTGTTCGATCTCTTTTCTCATCACATGATATATCTAGATGTGGCAACAAAGTAAGGTTGTAAATCTCTAATTGTTCGTATATTTCCAGACAATTTTGTTCAGACTCTTGTATAATTGGAAATAATTATATGTATAGTACGAAAATTAAGGAAGTCTACATTAAAAATGATGCTCTCCTTAAATTAAATCGGAAAAATTATATGAATTTCTAAATTTAATGTCTGTCACCATTTCTGATAATTTCGTAATCAAAAATTTTGTTGCAAAAATTAAGAGATTGCAAGAAATTTAATAGGGAATTCCTTTTTGAATGTATGTTATAATATTTCAAGATTGCTCATAAATTTTTATATATGACATTTTGATTTTACAATATAAAACAGTTTATATCATCCCAAAATAAATGTCATGTATTCCATAAAATACAAAATATATTAATAAAAATAAAAGTCACATACCAAAGTTTTATAATCATGTTTTCCCGTTCCTAGAAATGCATGTATCATTTATGAATCATAAATAAATTGAATATTATAAAAATATGAATAGTATATATATAGTCAAAACCCTATCGGTTGTGACTATATATAAGGCTATCCTATTAGTTTCATATAGGTTTATAATTGTAGATTTCAAGATAATTATAGAAAGTATTATATACATATGGCGAAAATTAAGGAATTTCACACCAAAAATGGTTAGTTCTTTAAATTTAATTGAGAAGATATATAAAATTTCCAAATTTAATGTCTATCACCATTTATAATAATTTTGTATCAAACGTATTATTGCAAAATTGAAGGGATTACAAGAAAATTAATATGGAATTTTTTTTTCAATGTATTTTATAAATTTTCAAGATTGCTCATATTTTTTTATGTATGACTCTGATTTTACAATATAAAACAATTTATATTTTCCAGTCCCAAAATAAATGTCATGTATCCCATAAAATAAAATAAATATTATTCAAAATAAATGTCATGTACTAAAGTTTTATAGAAGAACATAATTATGAATATTTTATATTTTCCAGTCCCTAAAAATTGTCATGTATCATTTATGAATCGTAAAGAAGTTGAATATTATAAAAATATGAATTGTATATATAGTCAAAAATCTATCAGTTGTGACTATATATATCAGATTATCCTATTAATTTTGTATAAAATTATAATCGTAGATTTTCATATACTTATAGAAAGTGTTATATGCATAGGGCGGAAATTAAAGTAGTCCACATTAAAAATGATATTCGTCTTAAACTTAATCGGAAATAATTATATAAATTTCCAAACTTGATGTTTGTCACCATTTATGATAATTTTGTAATCAAAAAGTATTTTTTGCAAAAAATTAGGGATTGCAAGAAATTTAATATGGAAATCATTTTTGAATGTATTTTATAATTTTCAAGATTTCTCATAAGTTTTTATATACGACATTTTGATATTAAAATATATAAAAACTTATATTGTCTATCCCAAATAAATGTCACGTATCCTATAAAATACAAAAATATTCGTCAAAATAAATGTCATGTACTAAATAGAAGAACATAGTTGTGAACTGTTTATATTTTCCAGTCCCTAAGAATGTCATGTATAATTTAGAATCGTAAAAAAAGCTAATATTATAAAATATCAATCGTATATATATAGTCCAAACCCTATCAATTGTGACTAAAGATATCAAAAGCACAAAACAAAAGACAGCCATTTGTGTTGGGACTGAACGAAATGAAAAACCACGGGTGGTTCGTTACTCACCTGACTTTCCTTTTATAACAAATGTCACAAAGAGTTTTTATAATTATGGTAACTAAAAACTAAGAATATGCCTCAAATATGAAAAAGTGTAAGAAATATCGCTAATCATATCAATTAAGCCTAACAATTAGGTGGTGATTGAGTTAATACGGAAAGATTGCAATCTGATTAGAGACTGAATCCTAAATCAATCATGCTTTGCGAGATTTCATATTCAGGATACAACCATAATTATTCCTTGACTCGCATACCAAATTGGGAGATTTTATATTCATGATTTACGAGATTTCATATTCAATAATGATATTTTTCGGATATGATTATGGTTGTATCATAAAAATAAAAAAAAATATAAAAATTACGATAAACATAAAATATAAAATAATAAAATATAAAATTACGATAAACGGATAAAATATAAATAAAGTAGAAAATATGACAACTACCACTATTATAAGTATGAGCATTATATTAACAATAAATATATAAATATATATGTTCTTGGAACAAAAATATATATATGTTCTTTTGTTGCGACAAATATATATATTATGTTAGTTAGAACATTGTAACTTTAGTTGAGAAAGAATACATCACCAAAATATAAAAAAAGTATACATAATGTTATTGTCTGTATAAACATAAACTATAAAAGAGGCGTATAAAAGTGCAATTTTCTGCGAGCATTATAACTTCTGTATAAACATAAAATATAAAAAAGGCATATAAGATATAGTTTATGGTTTATCATGAACGTAAAGCATTGGACATTAAAAATAAGCACATCAATTCGACATAAAGCATTCTAGGCAATAAGTTGTGCTGGATATTAATAACATTTATTCCCTTTTCAATATAACATATGTCCATTACAATGGCATGAGAGGTAAATATTCTAGACAAGGATGAGTTTTTTAAAAAATGGTGTGAGGTGAAATATGAAGATGCCACATAGGAAATGACACACATGTAATAAACACATGAGCAAAAGGTTAATTTGATTAGTGGTCTCCTCAAATAATAGTAAGGGGATATGGTTCAATAATATATCATTTCTAATCTATTAATCCTAAAAATCAGTATTGGTTAACATACATATATTGATATCTTTTCATTTAAAATTTAAATATATATATTTTAAATTTCGAAAATTCTATTAAGAAGATCTTAACAAGATCTTAATTTTCAAAATTATATGTAAATTATTTTAACTAATTCCATAATTAGTTTTGAAATATTATTATTCATTAATATATTTTGTTGTCATTTATAAAATGAAAAATAAAATATTTATATCTTATTTTTTTCTATTATATAATCACAATCAATCATGTTAATTTTATCATATTGAACTTAATATGATAAAATTATATTAAATTTTTAAATTTTATTTTCATAACAGTAAAATATTTATCTTAAAAATGTAATATGATGACAGAGGGCTTAACATTAACAGGTTATATACTACATGTATAAATTAACATATCTTTCATTTTTTTAAATATAATAATATATTGTGTAAAATGAATAAACATAGAAAATACTGCTAAAATGAAAACCAGTTTTGAAAGGCGGGTAAAAATTTAACATAAATTAAAAAAATTGTTAAATATGTTTTTATGCACATATTAATATGTTTAATAACTAAATGAAAATACAATAAAATAAATATATAATAAGAAGCAAAAAATATGTACAATAGTTTAAACAATTGATTATTTACAACATGCAAACTATACACTATTATATTTGAAATAGCTTTATAAATATTTAAATATATAATTAAAATTAAAAATTAAAAATTAAAAATGTATAATACTAATGATCTAAATAAATATATATGCATATAAAACTGAAAATAAAACCTGCACGGTTGTGCGGGTCGAAATCTAGTTCTTTACTAATTCAGCTATATGTAATATGCAGGGAAAATAGTCAATTTCAACCACAACAATTTCAGTCGTGTGTTTGTCCAATTCATACCTAAACTATAAAATTATTTAAATATTTTACCTGAACTTTACAACATAATAAAAATCCCGTAGACTATATTTGAGAAGTGATTTTGCGAAATATCCTCTCTACAATCATTTTCTCTCTACAATTATTTTTACAAAAATAATATGACATGGCTTATAAAATTGATGACATGTCTTATAGATTAATATGGCATGAACAATTATATTTAATGTTAATTTATATTTTTGGTAAACTTTTTAAAATATGGTAATAACTCATATATTACATTTATTGTCGATTTATATTTTGGATTTTTTTAGAATATGGTAATAACTCATAAATCATCACTAAAATAAATATATCCAACTATGACATTTAAAATTTCGAAATATCATTTATATTATAAAATTTTCAAAAATAATAAAACTAATCTAAGTTACATTTAAAAATTTCTAATCGTATGGTCATCTGTTCCACCCATACGATTATGTATCTTTTATATCTGCACATGGTGTAGGAAAAAAATACCTAGTTGTCTTGTAACACGCTTGTGGACACGCGCCAGGAAAGGAAATAACGTATGGGATAATTGATTCTGGATGTAGATGTTTTGGACGCCAAAATTTAATCTAAAATAATATATGTTAATTAGTAAAGCTTTTTTCTAAAAAAACTCACAGCAAAAGATTTGGCTGTAAAGAATTTTATTTCTAAAGCAAAACAATAGTTTACAAAGCAACATCAAAATAATCTAAAACAAATTAATTTACAGATTAAGTTCTACAGTTAAAAACATAAACCTACTGTTTATTCCAATCACCCCCTATAACACATATCTGCTAACCCTTTTGATCGAAAACTCTTCGTTCTGCATCTTACGTGCCACGTATGAAAAGTAATTTGATGAAGTGACTCCACCGGCAAATCCTCGATTCACACCTAGCTAGATCCATAATTAGGTCTGTTTCCCGCATATGCGGACACAATTTTCTTATGAATATTTATTAGTTTATATATTTTATTAAAATATATATGCTTATTATTGTATTAAATTTTTGAAAATACTAATATATTAAAAAAAATTTTGATTTTGACATCTTATATTTTTGTTACCACTTTTTATACACTTATTTTTACTTATATTTTGCTCATATTTTCCGTTTCTTTTCCATTATTTATATTTTCAGTTACATATATTTTTCTAGAAGAGATCGAGGACGATGAGCTAGGAGAGTTTCCCGAGTTCAGGAGGGAGCTTCCCATGGGTGATGTTCTCTTTCAGCTGTATCTTCGCCACGCGTTTGCTTGCATCGCAGTGGACGTAGTTCCATTCGCAGGGGTCGGGGTTTGACTAGTTGACGTACATTTTGAGTTTAAGGGAGTATTTGAGGGTATGCATGATGGTGGCGTCGTCTTGAGAAGCGGCGAAATTGAGTAGGGAGAAGAGAAGATAGAGGAGGCAAAGATAATATTTGGTCATTGAAGAAGAAGAAAAAGAAGAAGTCCAAACAAAAGATTTTTTCTTGGGTTCATCCCCTAGGGTGAACCTTTAGGTTCACCAACCAATAGGAATTAGTTATTTTAGATTGTGTATCTTTTGAAAAAGGAAACAAAATAATTGTCAAGTAATATTATGTTTTAAAATAAAAAAGTAAAAATAAATAAAAGTAATAGTAATTGTATAAATGTATTTTAAAAAACTATATATAAATCTTAAGGTTTAGAATTTATCTAAAGGTTTAAGATTTAGAATTAAAAAATTCAGTGTTTTATGATTTAGGGTTTAATATTTATGAATTAGAGTTTATGATTTATCCAAGGGTTTAGGGGTTACCCAAGGGTTTAGGGGTTACCCAAGTGTTTAGGGGTTAGGATTAGGGTTTAGGGTATAATTTTTTGCTGGCGGATTTAAAATTATTTTTCAAAAATTCGTTTTATGTTAATTACTATTTTTATTTATTTTACATTTATTTTAAAAACATAATGCAATTTGACAATTATTTTATTTCTTTTTTTAAAAGATACTCAATCTAAAATAACAAGTTTCTATTGGTTGGTTAACCTAAATGTTCACCCTAGGGAGTGAACCCAAGAATAACTCCAAACAAAATATAATTTAAATGATATTTCAAAATTTTAAATATCATAGTTGAATATGTTTATTTTAATGATGATTTATGAGTTATTACCATATTCTAAAAAAATCCAAAAATATAAATCGACAATAAATGTAATATATGAGTTATTACAATATTTTTAAAAGTTTACCAAAAATATAAATTAACATTAAATATAATTGTCCATGTCATATTAATCTATAAGACATGTCATCAATTTTATTAGCCATGTCATATTATTTTTGTGAAAATGATTGTAGAGAGGACATGTGGCAAAATCACTTTTCAAATATAGTCTAGAGGATATAATAGATTATTAGTTACTTTAACAGATTTATAATCTTTTGAAATATATTAATAACTAATTACTCATATATATATATATATATATATATATATTCATTTTATCAAAATTGTGAAAGAAACCATTAATTTTGGAATAAAACATTAATTTTAATAATATGATATATATATATATATATCAATGTATATATGTAATCATATCTAGTTTTTACTAATATTATATATATATATATATATATATATATATAAATCAATGTTTCATGTTTATAGCTTTAAAATTAATGTCTATAAGAAATTTTGAAATGCACATCTTGTATACATATATACATTTTAACATTAGTTGTGAAATAAAACATTAATTTTATTAAAAATGTATATATGTATACAAAATCTAATATATAAGTTGGATGTAAAAATTATAAGTAATCAGATCACTTAACGCTCACTTCGGGTGGTGCATGTTTCTTCGAAAGATCAGCTAGCCGATGCACTGACCAAGCCACTATCTCTCTCTCTCCATTGAAGACGCAGTCAAACAAGATTGGTGTTGCCATAGTACTTCTATCTTGAGAGAGAATATTAAAGAAAGAAGACTATTATGCATTACTTGTATATAGGACTGGGCGTTCGAGTACCCATTCGGGTACGGATCGGTTCTTTCTGGTATCAGGTTTTTCGGATTTTGAAATTAAACCCCATTCGGATATTATAAAATTTCGGGTCGAGTTCGAGTCGGGTCCTCTCGGGTCCGGGTGGGTTTGGTTCTCATGTCTAGGAACCTAAAAAATAACCAAATAACCAAAGTATCTAGAACGGGTTCGGTTATTTGTACCCATAGTAACCGAAGTACCCGATTCGGTTCAAATTTTTGTATCTAAATTACTCAAAAGTAACCAAAAATATCCATTCTATACAGTTTTTTAGGGTAAACTTTTATCCAAACTATCATACTTTATCCAAAAATACTCAAAAGTACCGAAAATAACTACTACAGTTAAGTTATAATATTAATTTAAAATATTAAAATAATTATAACATATATTTTATACATATATTCACATTTTGGATATCTTCGGGTACTCATTCGGTTCTCGGTTCGGGTCGGGTTCGGAATCGGTCCTTCGGATATAGCAATTCAGAATCCATTCGGATATTTATCCCGAGTCTGATCGGGTTCGAGACCCTGATTTTCGGATCGGTTTCGGGTCGGTACTTCGGGTCCGGAAATTGTGCCCATGCCTACTTGTATATCATGTGTGTATCAATTCATTGTAATTATTCTTGATTCTCTTTCCCTACTTACACATACGCTCTTTATATAAATATATAATTATTATATAATTTAAACAAATTATTACCCTTAATTATTTTTTATTTAAATTATTATATAATTTAAACAAATTTTATATTTGTAATAATAGATTTATATGTTGTATTAGATAATTAATTATAATTTAGTATAATAAATTGTCAAAATATATCTTAAAATTTAAGATTATTTTTAGACATACTGTGTTATTATCTGAAATTAATATTTTCGAAAATAAGATTTAAAAAATTAAGATATATTATATTTTATAGTTAAAAAATAATCAAAAAAGCATTTGTATAAAGATATTTTCTAAAATATGTTTAATATGTAAGTGTTTTTTTTAAATTTGAACACAATAGTAAGTTATATATATTTTGATAGATAAAAAAATTTCGTATAAAATAATTTGATGTTTAATTTAATTTTTAATACATAAATAATAACTTATCATGTTTACTTTTTGAATTAGTAAGATATAAACTAACAAGTATTCATAAAAAGATTATGTCTGCATGTACGGGTAAACCACCTAGTATTTTTGTAAAAAAGAAAAAAATTACTTTCAAATAGCACTTTACAATTTTTTGTTTAGAATTTAAAAAATGAAAATTAAAATAAAATATTTTTAAAAATATATAATTTAAAAATATTATGTAATTATAAATTTTCATTTCTAAAATCCTTAAGAGAATAGTAATTTTTCTTTTAAAAATCCTAAAGAGGACCTTAAAATATTATTTTTGTAATGAGAATTTTCCATTTTAAAATCTCTTTTAAATTCTAAACAAAAGGTAATAAGAGTATTTTTACATTTTTATTTTGGTTAGTATTTTAAAAAAAATATTAGTTATTTTATAGTGAGTTTTTCTTCATTATTTTTATTAAATAATTTATTGTACTTGTAGGATTTTATAATTCGTTTTTGTTTAATATTTTGTTTTTTTAAGTTAATAATTATCTTTTATAATTATATTTCTTTAGTATCTTTAAAAACAAAAACAAAAAAAATATTTTTTTGTGAAAAATGAAAAAGAATTACTTTTAAATAGCAGTTTACAATTTTTTTGTTTAGAACTTTCTTAGAAATTAATATTACTATAAAATATTTTTAACAATATATAATTGTAAAATATTATGTAATACCAATTTTCATTTTCTAAAATCTTAAAGAGAACCTTAAAATACTTTTTTGTAATGATAATTTTCTTTTTAAAATCTATTTTAAATTCTAAATAAAAGATAATTGTATCAAATTTTTGACACATGTCATAATCTAAAATATATAATTACCATATATCGCAATCATGTTAATTATTAATTTTGAAGAACCATGATTTAATAATAAGATACCAAAGTATCATGTAAGATTAGTTAAAAAAGAATTAATATTACTATAAAATATTTTTAACAATATATAATTGTAAAATATTATGTAATACTAATTTTCATTTTCTAAAATCTTAAAGAGAACCTTAAAATACTTTTTTGTAATGATAATTTTCTTTTTAAAATCTGTTTTAAATTCTAAATAAAAGATAATTGTATCAAATTTTTGACACATGTCATAATCTAAAATATATAATTACCATGTGTCGCAATCATGTTAATTATTAATTTTGAAGAACCAAGATTTAATAATAAGATACCAAAGTATCATGTAAGATTAGTTAAAAAAGAATTAAAAAGATATAGCTGAAAAAAATAACACCAACATTAATGCTGTATGCAAAACTCTAAACTCTAAAAAATTTAAGTCTAAACCCTAAAACTAAAACAATAAACCCTAAATCTTAACCATCAATCCTAAATCCTAAACTATAAATCATAAACCATAAACCCAAAACTTCAAATCTTAAACTCTAAACTCTAAAACCTAAGCCATGATCCATGAATCGTAAACCCTAAATCTTAAACCCTAAATCATAAACACTAAATTATAAACCCTAAATTATAAACCAAAATCCTTAAACTCTAAACCCTAAATCCCAAAACCTCTAAACCATAAACCCTAAATTCTAAGATCTAAACCCTAATTTTTAAATCCTAAACCTAAAAATCTAAAATTTAAACCCTAAATTCAAAATCCTAAACCCTAAACGCTAAAGTCTATAATTGATTGTTAGAGTTTAGGATCTAGAGTTTATTGTTTTAGTTTTAGGGTTTAAACCTTAAGTGTTTAGAATTTAGCATTTATCCTTTTTAATTTTATTATCTTTTTAACTAACTTTACATGGCACTTTGGTTGGTTGGTATTGTATCCATATTCGGTGTGAGGTGTTGTACTTTTATAAATGATGTAAAAGGTGGAGATTTTCGTATTAATAGTCAAGAATAAACAAAGCTCGTCAATTACAAGAACAAGAGATACTCGTCTATACAGATAGTCTAAACAAGTATCTCTCTAATTTGGTGTGCGGTCGTCAAAGACGAGCTGCTCGGAGTAAGCAGGTCGTCAAAGACTTCTGGTGTGGTGTGATTGACGATCTCCAAGTGTGGATGCTCGTCTTTAGTAGTGGGGTCTCCTTCTCTGTACTTTTCTGTACCTCTCTGAATGAATACCAATGACTCTGACATTCTCTATTTATAGCAAAGTACGTTTTGTCTTCTGGCGAAATATCATTTTGTTGCTTGACGGGCCGGACCTGATTTTGGGCTTAGCTCTTAGTGGGCCTGTGCTAAGCCCATCTCCAACAATAGTCCCCCCCCCCCCTTAGTTCGTCAAGTGTCGAGCTTTGGTGAATTGTTCTGGAGTCTTCTGTCTGAAAATCAGGTCTGGTTCGCATAGTGCCCGGGAAATAGCAGCATGTCTCATCCCCTATATAAATAGAAGTGGGGTGGTCTTAAAAAAAGGTTGTCTCATTTGTAGAAGCAAGGTAGTCTCTTGTCTCCCTCTCTCCTTCTTATCTCTTCCCTTTATTATTTTATTATATTTTTTTGTGTGGTGTTCCCTTCTTTCTCTCTTCTTTGCCGACATCTCTTTCTCCTCTTCCTTTTGTATATTTTTTTTACTTCTTGGTTTGAGCTCGTCCATGGAGCTCGTCGGTGATGAGGAGTGCGATGGAGCTCGTCCTATCTTGAACTCTTCTGCGGGCGTCTCTGATTTGCTAGCCGTGGTTCCAGTTTCATCTTCTGCTCTGGTTTCATCCATAGTTCCGAGCTCATCGTCGGCTTCGGAGCTGCTCCCTTACGCGCAGGTTGTAGAAGAGAAAGGAGCGGAGCTCGTTCAGGGACAGCAACAACCGGTCTTGTCTTCTCTGGAGCTGTCGTCGGTGGTGGTGATTCATGGCGATGGAGTGGTGTCGGGTCGTAGTGGTCGTGCGTAGGTCGTTGGAGAAGATGGAGCGGAGCTCGCTCGTGGACAGCAACGACCTATCCTATCAGCCCTGAGCTCTTCGTTGGCGCCTGAACTGCATCTCCACGCGCGGGCTGTTGGAGAAGATGGAGCGGATGCTCATGGACAGCAACGACCAATCCTGTCTCTTCCGGAGCTGTCGTCGGCGGTGGGATTTCATGGAGACGGAGTGGTGCCGGGTCCTAGCTTGGGTTTGTCGCTGGTGGAACATGGAAGGGAGTTCGTCGGTGGCGTCGACGGTGCTCGTCAAGGGGATGATGGTTTGGGAATGGATTTGAATTTGAACTTGTCATTGGCGGAAGTAGAAGAATGGCTTGCTGATGACTCTCATCTTTTGGAGCATGGAAAAGAGATGGAGCTCGTTGTTGACGCGCGGGAACAAGAGATGGAGCGCGTCGTTGACATGCGTCGTTTTGAAAGGGGAAAAGAGAGTGAGCTCGTTGTTGACGCGCGGGAACAGGAGGTGGGGCGCGTCGTTGACGTGCGTCGTTTTGAGCGAGAAGAAGAGAGTGAGCTCGTTGTTGACGCGCGGGAACAAGAGGTGGAGCGCGTCGTTGATTCTGAGACTGCTGTTACTGAGCGTCCTTTGAGTATGAGAGATCGTCTTGACGCTGCAACTAAGAATTTTATCGAGAGTCAAGGTACTGCGAAGAGTCCTTCATCTTCTGATTCGTCGTCTTCTTCCGAGACATCGGCTGGTAAAACAAGTTCGAGTTCATCGTCTAGAGATACGGGATCGAGAACGAACGAGGTTGCTGAGAATGTGATCGAGGATCTCGAAAAGGATGATGAACCTTTGACCGAAGAAGCTCGTTATGTTGAGAGTTTGGCGCCTTGTCTTGATGATGGCGGTGAGAATGAAGCTGTTGTCGTCCTGAGGTTGTGGAGCGAGTCGGTATTGACTCGGAACTTGTTGATGATGATGTTGAGCGGGAAGGTGCTGATGAGCAGGAATTTGTTGTTGATAATGATGATTGCGAGGATGGTGATAGTTACGGCGTGTATGATGATCTCCTTGTTAGTGATGATGATGCTTCGGGAGTGAAAGGGGAGAGCTATGACTTCAGTTATCCTCCTAACGCCGATCAGTCTTGCTCTGTTGATTTGATTGATGATGATGAGAAGCCAGAAATAAAGAAGCCGGAGGTCAAAAAACCGAGAAACAGGAATTGTCGTCAGCGTCCATTTCTTAATCACCCTTTGACTTCAAAGCCGTCTATGCTTAAGATTGAAGCATTGGAGAAGATTATGGCTGATTGCTGTTTTGGAGGTGAGATAGAGGTGCATGTGCCTAGTCGGGACGAGCGTCCATGGACTGCTCCAGAGGGGTGGATTTGTGTGTATGACTTTTGGTTTACTGATTTCCACTTGTGGTTTCCTCTCCCGAAGCTATTGTTGGTGTATTGTGACGAGCGTAAGATTGCTTTATCTCAGTTGTCGCCTGGTTCGATTCGTAACCTGGTTGGTGCTCTTGTGCTTGCTGCGGAGTGTGGTGTCCATATGAGTCTTTATTTTTTTGAGGAGATTGCAAAGATCACTCCGGGTGAGACACCTGGAACTGTCTACCTGTCCATGAAGACGGGTCAGTGCATCGTGAGCAATGGGAGAAAAAAGACTACTTCTTGGACTCGCAGATTCTTTTATGTTAAAGTTTCTCCTTCATCGGTTTCAGACTTGAGTAGACCATTTGTGACTAGCTGGAATCCTTATCACGGTAGTTTGTGATCTTGTGTGTGCTGCTATTTTTTTTTTATTTTATACTTTTGTTTGACAACGAGCCTCCTCCCTCTTCTCCCTCTCCAACACAGCATCCTCAAGGCCCTTGGTAAGAGACGGGAGCACGGGATCAATGGGAACGCTGAAATCAAAAGCAGGAATCTCAACAAAGTCCTTGTTCTCAATCACAACAGGAACAACCTGCTTCGCCTCCCTCGTCCTCACAGCCAACTAGTTCTCGAGATACTTAATCTTACTCTCAGGGATCCGAATCCCCTCTTCCTTCCAAAACCTTAGCAGCTTCAAGTACCCCCCGTAACCTGATTCACACCATACATAGCCTGACGAACGCCTTTCTGATCCTCCACAAAGCTCCGCATCCTCTTAACACGGGAATTGCAAACGAAAAGAAGATCATCGTGCCTCGTAACTGCCCTATCATACCTCCTGCGCAACTCCTTGGCCTTCTCGTAACGATCCGCCTCTACAACCTGACGCTTCTTCGTCCTCTCAGCCTCCAAAGCAATTTTTTGGTGAGATCATCCACCTCTTTCCGAGCAGCAACGCCTTTCTCTCAGCATCATACTTCTTACGCCAAGTCACAACTTCTTCAGAACAAGCAGCTCCATCCTTAACAACAGCAACTTAGCATTGGCATGCGCAAGCTCCGCTTTAACAGCCCTGAGTTCAGCATCTTGGCTCTTCACCAACCTATTCACAAACTTCACAGACTACAAAAAAAAATTAAACATTAAACACTTGGTACCCAAAAAAAAAATATATACATATGTATATATACACAAGCAAAAATCATTACCGTAGCTTGGAAACGAGCAAACTTTTGGTACCACTCGGAGCGCTCGGAAGTATCAAACACCTCGTCCTTCTCTTCACCTTCCATCTGAAACTTCTCAAAAAGACTTGCACAATCTGACGCCCGACCACCAAAAGCACAATCAAAGGGCTGAAACAAGATTCTTTCCACTTCATCCGACACCTTATCCATTGGAGCCTCTCCCTCAACTAAATGAATCTCATCCACCGGCGGAGCATCCTTGCAAATCTTACGAGACATTGAAGATGGTGCTTCTTTTGATAAAGAACCAGTAGCAGGACACTTCCTAGCATCGCCTCCCTTGCTCGCCAAAGCAGCCCGCGAGCGATCCACTTTCTTTCCATCGACAGCAACAATTGCTTTGTCAGAAGCACCACGTCCCTCCCGACGATGATCAGCAGGTGGCAAGGTAGGAACCATAGCACCAGCAAGACCAGCAGCAGGCTCAGCGTCCACAACGGTAGAACCCAACCCAGCACCAACATTACTAGTACTTCCTCCAGCAAAGCAATCCGTCAAACTTGGAAATTCACTGAAATCCATTCTCGAACGAACCTCCCAATCAGCTGCACAAATAAGAAAAAGAGAAAACAGCAACAAAAGATAAGAAAAACATCAAGTAAACCAACAGCAAAACGAGCAAAAAAAAAAAGAACATCAGCAAAAACAAAAAAGCTAATGACGAACAACCCGAGTGAATAAATGGAATCTGACGCCAAACTCTCGGTATAGTAACCGACTTCCAACTCTGAACACCAATGCGGTCAAAATACGCCAAGCACTCTTTAAACCCCGGAGCAAAAGGAACACCAGCCGTATGACGATCTACACCAAAAAAAATTAATAATAATAATAATCAAACAAAAAGTATAAAATAAAAAAAACAGCAGCACACACAAGATCACAAACTACCGTGATAAGGATTCCAACTATTCACAAATGGTCTACTCAAGTCTGAAACCGATGAAGGAGAAACTTTAACATAAAAGAATCTGCGAGTCCAAGAAGTAGTCTTTTTTCTCCCATTGCTCACGATGCACTGACCCGTCTTCATGGACAGGTAGACAGTTCCAGGTGTCTCACCCGGAGTGATCTTTGCAATCTCCTCAAAAAAATAAAGACTCATATGGTTACGAATCGAACCAGGCGACAACTGAGATAAAGCAATCTTACGTTCGTCACAATACGCCAACAATAGCTTCGGGAGAGGAAACCACAAGTGGAAATCAGTAAACCAAAAGTCATACACACAAATCCACCCCTCTGGAGCAGTCCATGGACGCTCGTCCCGACTAGGCACACGCACCTCTATCTCACCTCCAAAACAGCAATCAGCCATAATCTTCTCCAATGCTTCAATCTTAAGCATAGACGGCTTTGAAGTCAAAGGGTGATTAAGAAATGGACGCTGACGACAATTCCTGTTTCTCGGTTTTTTGACCTTCGTCTTCTTGATTTCTGGCTTCTCATCATCATCAATCAAATCAACAGAGCAAGAGTGATCGGCGTTAGGAGGATAACTGAAGTCATAGCTCTCCCCTTTCACTCCCGAAGCATCATCATCACTAACAAGGAGATCATCATACACGCCGTAACTATCACCATCCTCGCAATCATCATTATCAACAACAAATTCCTGCTCATCAGCACCTTCCCGCTCAACATCATCATCAACAAGTTCCGAGTCAATACCGACTCGCTCCACAACCTCAGGGACGACAACAGCTTCATCCTCACCGCCATCATCAAGACAAGGCGCCGAACTCTCAACATAACGAGCTTCTTCGGTCAAAGGTTCATCATCCTTTTCGAGATCCTCGATCACATTCTCAGCAACCTCGTTCGTTCGCGATCCCGTATCTCTAGACGATGAACTCGAACTTGTTTTACCAGCCGATGTCTCGGAAGAAGACGACGAATCAGAAGATGAAGGACTCTTCGCAGTACCTTGACTCTCGACAAAATTCTTAGTTGCAGCGTCAAGACGATCTCTCATACTCAAAGGACGCTCAGTAACAGCAGTCTCAGAATCAACGACGCGCTCCACCTCTTGTTCCTGCGCGTCAACAACGAGCTCACTCTCTTCTTCTTGCTCAAAACGACGCACGTCAACGACGCGCTCCACCTCCTGTTCCCGCGCGTCAACAACGAGCTCACTCTCTTTTCCCCTTTCAAAACGACGCACGTCAACGACGCGCTCCATCTCTTGTTCCCGCGCGTCAACAATGAGCTCCATCTCTTTTCCATGCTCCAAAAGATGAGAGTCATCAGCAAGCCATTCTTCTACTTCCGCCAATGACAAGTTCAAATTCAAATCCATTCCCAAACCCTCATCCCCTTGACGAGCACCGTCGACGCCACCGACGAACTCCCTTCCATGTTCCACCAGCGACAAACCCAAGCTAGGACCCGACACCACTCCGTCTCCATGAAATCCCACCGCCGACGACAGCTCTGGAAGAGACAGGATTGGTCGTTGCTGTCCATGAGCATCCGCTCCATCTTCTCCAACAGCCCGCGCGTGGAGATGCAGTTCAGGCGCCAACGACGAGCTCAGGGCTGATAGGATAGGTCGTTGCTGTCCACGAGCGAGCTCCGCTCCATCTTCTCCAATGACCTGCGCACGACCACTACGACCCGACACCACTCCATCGCCATGAATCACCACCACCGACGACAGCTCCAGAGAAGACAAGACCGGTCGTTGCTGTCCCTGAACGAGCTCCACTCCTTTCTCTTCTACAACCTGCGCGTAACGGAGCAGCTCCGAAGCCGACGACGAGCTCGGAACGATGGATAAAACCAGAGCAGAAGATGAAACTGGAACCACGGCTAGCAAATCAGAGATGCCCGCAGAAGAATTCAAGATAGGACGAGCTCCATCGCACTCCTCATCACCGACGAGCTCCATGGACGAGCTCAAATCAAGAAGTAAAAAAAATAAATATACAAAAGGAAGAAGAGAAAGATATGTCGGCAAAGAAGAGAGAAAGAAGGGAACACCACACAAAAAATATAATAAAATAATAAAGGGAAGAGATAAGAAGGAGAGAGAGACAAGATACTACCTTGCTTCTACAAATGAGATAACCTTTTTTTTAAGACCACCACACTTCTATTTATATAGGGGAGGAGACATGCTGCTATTTCAGACAGAAGACTCCAGAACAATTCACCAAAGCTCGACACTTGGCGAACTAAGGAGGGGACTATTGTTGGAGATGGGCTTAGCACAGGCCCACTAAGAACTAAGCCCAAAATCAGGTCCGGCCCGTCAAGCAACAAAATAATATTTTGCTAGAAGACAAAACGTACTTTGCTATAAATAGAGAATGTCAGAGTCATTGAAATTCATTCAGAGAGGTACAGAAAAGTACAGAAAAGGAGACCCCACTACTAAAGACGAGCATCCACACTTGGAGATCGTCAATCACACCACACCAGAAGTCTTTGACGACCTGCTTACTCCGAGCAGCTCGTCTTTGACGACCGCACACCAAATTAGAGAGATACTTGTTTAGACTATCTGTATAGACGAGCATCTCTTGTTCTTGTAATTGACGAGCTTTGTTTATTCTTGACTATTAATACGAAAATCTCCACCCTTTACATCATTTATAAAAGTACAACACCTCACACCGAATATGGATACAACAGTTGGTTACAAAGAGTGTGGTTAATTTAACCATTCTCCTTATGGACTAACCTAAGTTTTGTTCACATTATACGATCAAAGCAAATCATCAAAATGTGAGTGAGAGAGAAAACAATGAGTTTCCATTTACAATGACCACATAACTACACAGCTTAGTAGCACAAGCATAGCTGTGGTGGCAACGGCCTGCTAAAAGATGTTGAAGAACTGTCACTATTGCAGCACAAAACCGAATAGCAGAGCCCGATAGCCATGGTCAGTCTTCCTTCTTCCAGTTCAGGTGATGTTTTTGGTGTTACCAAAGCTTCACTCATGTCTTCTATTTATGAACCTGTTCTGTGGTTTTTCTTTGTTGCAGATTTCTCAAGACGAGATTTCCTTACAGCCTCTTGGATTTGCCTCTCATGCTCTTTCAGAATGTCCTCAATGTTTCCACCTGGAGGCATCAGTGGACCTGAACAGTGCATAATGTTCTTCTTGCGTCTGTATGTCGTCTGTAACAGCATGAGCCAGATAAAGAAACATCTTATGAACCATATTATCTAAAGGGGGTAAACTAGAGCTTATATGTTGACTTTTATTACCGTTGTGGGTTCAATGGCTGCATCATCTTTAAATGATGGAGACAAGTATCTTCCTGTCATTGGCACATTGCTAGATCTAGTAGCTTTCAGCTCCACTACATTGTGCGCAGAGCTCTCGTTTTTACTCCATGTTGCTGTTATGCTTGGGTGAATCATTGAATTGGTATGAGAAAATCCTTTATCTCTATCGCCTTTTCCCGTCTCTCCTCTCGACCCTGTTCTACTGGCATCCTCAGGATTAAAGTCTCTAGAAGCCCTTCTCACCGATTCAGCTTCACGTCCCTTCACTGTTTCGGCCCGTTTCCTGAATTTATGTAAAGAAGATATGCTTAGCAACGTTGCACATGAATCATTTGGGAAGAATAATGAAACATTATTCACATACCTTCTTGCTTCTTCATCACGGACCTTTGCATCAAGTTCCTTGCTTGGAGGATACTTGGGCAAACTTGATACATCACAAGGGAGTGGTCCGGTTGTGAAGAACTAGAGAAAAAAAAAGAGAAGATTAGAGTTTTAGTTCAGGAGGCATAATAAAGAAACACAAGAACTTAAAAAAAAAAGAAAAAAAGAAAGACAAGGCTATATTTACCTTGCTGTTTAACGTTGATGAAGATGAGCCTCGCTTCTCTGGTTCTAAGGATAGAAGCTTGTCAACAAGAGCAAGAGCAGAAGATGGCAAACTCTTGAACGTCTCCAGAAGGACACGTTTGTAAGGTTGTTGTGGTTTGAAACTTGTCGCAAGTGGTAGCTTTGTCTTTCTCCAGTAATCATCGGATGGTGAACCACACAACTTGAAGATCTTATGCATTTGCTCCACCTAAGAGACATTGCTTGAATCAATAAATAAAATTAAGCTGAATTGGTTATATTGGAACTCAAAGAAGTGATGTTGAATAAACTCACCTCTGTTCTTCCCGGCATGATTGGTTTCCCTAAGAAAAGTTCTGTAAGAATGCAACCAACACTCCAGAGATCTATGCCGGCTCCATACTCTGTAGCTCCCAGTAGAAGCTCAGGGGCCCTATACCACAAGGTTACTACACGGCTGGTCAAGGGTTCATCTTGATCTGGATGATAGAAACTCGCCAGACCAAAATCTCCAATCTTGAGAACTCCGTCATTGTTCACCAAGAGATTTGAACCCTTGATGTCGCGGTGGAGGATACCACGGCTGTGGCAATGTTCAAGACCGCTAAGCAGCTGTTTCATGTAACATTTGATCTGCAAGAAGCAACAAGATAACTTTGTCACTGCGTTTTAGTCCCCCATGATTCCTGAATGGACGTTACCAAAATTGGTACTATCGGGTCAGGTGAATTCAATAATAGACGTTAAACGTACCTGAGGTTCTGTGAATTTGACACCGGGTCTAAGCGCGAGACCCGAAAGATCATGCTCCATGTACTCAAACACAAGGTACAAGCTACCAGAGAGTTTTGAGGTCACAAGACACTCGAGCTTCATAACGTTTGGATGGTCAAGTTTACGCAAGATGTTGATTTCCCTTGCCATGAATCTCACACTCTCAGGATCCATATTCACGAATCTAACCTTCTTCATGGCTACCATTTTACCAGTCTCAAGATCACGAGCTCTGTACACCGTACTATAAGTCCCTTGTCCAATCTACAAAAAGACATACAAGTTTTTAAATATATTTCAACCAAACCAATTTTTTTTTTTTTTTGGCAACAGAAACTAAATATTAAACCAAACCAAATATTATAGCAAAAGAAACTAACTAACTTTGTCCAACTTCTCAAAGGACTCTGCAGGCCGAGGAACCCAACCCTTGATGGCTTCACCTGCAACAGAGGTTAACCAAGAAGGCCATCCAGCTGCAATGAGCTCAGACTCGGGGCTACTTGAGATAACATTACTCGGGGGCTGCTGAAACATTTGAAATCCTCCTCCTGTTCCAACATCTGCTGTTGAACATCTCCGGTGAGACCTTGTGGGTCTCTCTACAATTACCGTTTTACCATCACTATCGTCTATGGGAACAATCAATCCGCTAGATGGTTTATGCGATGATGAGCTTCCGTCCCCCACGGATTTATGTGAAAAGTCATCTTTCTGGGAGGTTGTTGGTGCAATCAATTGAACTGATGAGGATGTTTCTGTTTCTGGAAGCTTCTCATGTTGAACATTATTTACTTCTTCTTCTTCTGTATTTCTTTTTGAGAAAATGCAGCCCATAATACTTCACAATCTTCGTGTGCGTCACCTATCCGCATCAAGAACCAATACTATCTCCTGATTGATCAAGATGTAATTAAGTCTCTTCAGACGTTTATGTGTCAGGGTTCATTTCATCTATATGAGGATCCAAGTGAATATGAATATTTTAAAAAGAAGGAATATCTTTTCTATGTAGAGGAAGGAGAGAGAGGCAAATGTGGAATCAATGACTTTTCGGAAATCGAAACTCCTGGTACAATGAGAAATTTAAAAATCACAGGAGATAAGACTTGAAAGTAACAAGATCCATGGGGATGAAAAGAACGTTCACAAGAAAAAAATATTACTCAAAGCTTTTGTTTTTTTTTTCCCCGTTAAGTCACACTGCATGGTGGACAAAAAGTTGCAGCAAACTCTGTTCGTCGATAACGAAAAATCCGGAGAGAGAAAACTGACGAACAGAATGTCATTAGTGTTTTAGGATCATGAGAGATTGATTCGTTTTTGTTTCGCGAGAAACTAGGAGGGGCCCTAGATTCTGTGGAGTAGACAACTCAAAAGATCTAGCTCTCTCTTTGTTTTTTCTATTTTGGGGTCTTTAAGATACAGCTTAACGATTGAAGAATATTAAAAAAAAAAAAAAGAGGATACAGCTTAACGTGTTTGCATGAGGTACAAATTTGATCCAACGGTCAAAAATGAGAGATGTTTGTTGTTTCCTGTGCTTGTTATGACAATGACCCACGTAGGAAGATCTTGTCTGTCAGAGATCATGGGACCCACTTTTTCTATGTTGATATATCCGTCCGAACATGATCCCAAGACCCTCTAAGTTCAAGTCTGCCACAACGTATTAAGAAGATAAAAAGTGGTCTATGAAGTAATATTTTTTTATTAGAATATAAACTCCATGTTGCATTAGATAAACCGCATTTAAAAAGATACATTTGAACAAAAAAAAGAAGAGATGCATAATACCGGGGATCTTAATAATAAAACTCCTCAAATATCAACTATATATTTCAAAAGAAAAACTAAGATTTAAATTAAAAAAAAAACTAAAATATACTACTGATAAACCCTCTCAAATATCATCTCATCCACTTTAAATACTAGGGGTGTTGCCTCGTGCAAGCGCAGGACTGAAGTCATGAACAGAATTCTTGTTCATCTTAATATTGCTATAGTTGTGAAGTTTGTGTTTTGCGTTAATCATTATTTCGAATTTTTTTAATTGTTACAGGGTTGAGTTGTGATGATGAACTGTGCATGTATTGCCGTATTATTTTCTACTTATGAAAAACTAAACTGTTTTAGTATTGTGATTGTTAGGGCATGGCTAACGGTAAAAGACTCAAACTGAGTATCTAATCCATATATTTTGTTTAGTATATTGTCAGCTTTTTTTATAGTATAAATGAGTAAGAACTCCTCATCATCCCCCGTTGGGGATGGTATAGTTCGTGGTGTTGCTTGCTGTGTCACTAAAACTTATTGTTTGTTTGTTTTTCTAATTTGTTTTTTGTACTATTGAGAGTACATAAATTATATTAAGGTTGTTGAGAGTACTTTTTGTTTCTGAATATTTTCTCCAGTTTAGTTGTTTAAATTGTGTGTATTAACTAATAATTTTTATTATTCTTATTATGTTTGTTATATGTGTTATTTTTTTTTATTTCTAAACTTGTCGTTTTTACCGGACTTTAAAAATAAATACATGAAGACTTGTAGAAATAACTGTAAAATGAGTGACAATTATGAGTATTTGAGCCTTAAAGGTTTTTAACGAATTTATGTATTTCACATTAGAAGACAATAGCATTGGCATGTCGACATTGGACATGTAAGCTATTTTCGTAAGAAAAGAGGAGTGAGAAGATAGAGATGTTGTTGCTGCCTTTATGTCGGTCGGAATTGTCTCTTGCATCACTTGGTGTGCATGTGTTTGTTTCTCTTTTATTTGATTGGTAATATGTAAACAAAAATCGTTGTTAACTGTATTTATCAGAGTTCGTAACTTACTATGCTTCTTGGTTTAGGTGATTTTACTGATCTTGGTTGCTGTTTTCGTCTTCTTCGTAAGCATTCGCGAAAGTAAGTTTATAAATTGTTAAATATATGGCTGTGTAGTTTGTATTTGTTTACCTGACGTGTCGTTGACTTTTGAAGTTTATTTGTAGGATTAGACAAAAAAACAGGTGATCGTTAATGGTTCATCTTTTGGGGATTTTAGTTTTTGCTGTTTTGATTGGTTTGGTTGTTGTGGTTTCTTTTAAGTTATAAAATAAAGATTTGTGTGAAATTAGTTTGATAAATAATGAAGATAAATACATGACCACAGATCTTGGGTATGAAATATTTTTAATCATTGATGTTAACACCATATAGACAGTAATATGAAGGGAATAGTGTGTTGATTGTTTCTTACGGGTTAATGAGGAGACAGACAACGACTAGGAGCACTGGAAATGGATTTGCCAAACCATGTATGCGATTTTAAATATCAATTATGATATCGGAACATAATATAAACCCAGCTGGAATATGATAATATACTTGGGAGTTCGAGGTTTGTGTTCGCAAGAACTTGGATATTGTCGAACTGCCTAATCATGATTGGAGATTGATCTTAGGAGCACCATGATGATTTCATCAATAGTGGTTGGTGGGATAAAACAAATGAGGAATGTATGATCGGTTATCATGTATATGCTTGACACCTAGCAACTTCAAAATGATCGACTTTCACAATGGAACCGACTTTCAAAGATGGCATGTAATGATTAGAACGTCTGGCGAAAATGAACCCATGAATAATGGAATCTACAAATAATATTATTCAATAAAGAATCATGAAATCAATTAAAATAATTATATTAAATAAGTGTAATAGATCGAAGATTAACTTACCTTTTCATCAAGGAAGAGAACCTTGATTCCCATAAATTCACTGCCTTTCTTGAAGTTCATGGAATTCCATAAGCGGAGGAGACGAGCCACTGTGCTCTAATTACTACGACCAAGACGGAGAGACTCGAAGGTTGAGTGACGGACACCGGTGACGCCGGTTTGAGGAACTGGAGAAACAGAGAGAAACAGTTTCTAGAAGATGGTTAAAGCTGAGAGAAATCAATGATTTTTGTGGAAATGCAGATTGGGTTCATCAAATATGAGAATCATATATAGGGTTTACAGAGGGGCTACAAATCAGGAACTTTTATGATCAAGCGTTTTAAGATGGGAAGATGAAGAGTTCACCGATGAAAAAAAAGATTACGAACATACACATGGCGCAGCTCTGTAACTCAGACATGTCTGAAATGATGAGAGAACCCTAACTCATGTTAAAAGATGATGTGCGGCTTAGAATATGGGAAAACTATAAATGTTGCAAACTTGAGATTTTTCTTCATATGACGTGCTGAAGCCCATTTAAAAAAGAAACCATAATACACTTGCAGATCCGGTCCTCAACGGAAGCTATAGAAGCAAGAGTTTCCGGCCTTCATAAATATATATTATTTTAATAGGTGTGTTAATATATATATGTATGGTTACTCCGTTCTCGTGCCTGGTTTTAATATTTTCACCGTATTTCCTTGATTCACTTCAGCTTTATTAATGACTAAATTGGTTTCTTTGAAATCCTTATTGTGACTAGCATTTGCTGCTGCAGAATAAACTAATAAAAAATGGGATAACATCTTCGATACGACATAAGTTTTAATATCATAAGTGTTTTTTGTAGGAACGTCTACGGATCTGATCAATAACTCTCCGTGCTTTGTGGACAGACATAGATATATATTGCCCTAAAGCATATACGGAATCTTTGGTTTTTGAATTGTGAGAACCTTTTGAATCATTGTACTATTTGATTCAAAAGGTTCTTTATGATTTACTAGTAAAACTAAATTAGATTTCTTAACTTATACGAAGTTATATATATATATGCTATTTTTGTTATATATATATATATATATATATATTTCAAATCGAATTACATCATATGAAAATACATATTTATATTTTGATATTTACATTGAAAATATATTAAAAATTTTAATATTTTAATATTAAAATCTTCATTGTTTTTTAAATGATTATAAGTTATTGAAACCAATAAACATTTCACATTAAAAAAATTTTGTTGGTATAAAATTTTGTTACACGAATAGGTAAATAATCATAAAATTATATGGGTAAAAACCTAATTTAATAAATATTCATATTAAAAGTATACTATATATCTATGTTAATATCATTTAAATTTAATTATACATCATATACATATATAAGATTGATTATTTTGATATATGTACCCCAAAATAATTCCGAATAAACAAGACTAATCATTTAATCTATATGAGCATGCCAATTTATTACATAATAGTAACTAATTTCTTAGTTATTTAGTATATAATTATTAATTTATTATTTTATAATATACAGAAAAACATAAAATAAGTAGTAAATATAAAATATTTATTCTGCACAAGACGGATATCTTAACCTAAGTATGTACTTCTTTAATAATTTTAAATTTTAAACATTTCTAAATCTGAGACCAAAACAAAAGAACAAAATGAGAATAAACTCTAAAATTAATATTTATATCGAACAATCACCAACATGAAAAAACGACATAAGAAGAGAAAAATATTGAAGATAGATAGGATTGACACGTGAACATAATTTTTTTATATCCATAATTAGTTTTAAAATTGTTTAATCATGATATAAAACTGAACTGACATAGTTTCATTGTAACTAAATAGTAGACTTGAGATTCTTTGGCCTAAATGTTAGATTCTTATGCGATAAGTGATTTTCTGAACTAAATATTTTTTTTTGAAAAAAAACAAGATCATGTCATCAGTAAACAATTATGTAATTAAAAAAGTTCTAAAAAGAATTTAGGGGCCAAAAATATTAATTCCATCAAAATATAAATTTTATTTTTTCATACAATTTTTTAATTGTTTTCATATACATTCAACATGCGCCTCTTATCCTATTTTTTTGGTTAAAGTAATGCAATTCTTAGTGTTAAACAAAAAAAATAACTCAGTTAAAAAAAAAAGAATAACTCGAATCAAAAGTTTACTTTTTTCTCTTTCGCTGTAATTTCATTTTTATTTTAAGTTACAGTCTCATTGAAGAACGCAATGAAATAGATCCAACGGTCAAAATCTACCTAGATCTTAAAAATAACCGACTCTAACGGTAACATGTATTATCAATTTCCTTTTCTACAACAATTTCCTTTTTAGTTCCTCTCTACTCGAACCGTAACTCTATAAAAGCATCATACCTATTTCTCTCGCATTACCAATTTCCTTTTCTTTAATTTCTCTTGTAACAAATCTCGTTTCTCTCTCTCTCTCTCTCTCTTCCGCTCATTCTTTTCTAGAGTAATTCTGTTCTTCAAAGATTGTAACTCAGCTTCGTAACCCTCGAGTTTGCGAATTAAAGATGAAATCAATGGGAGAGTTCGTGAAGTATTTAGGAGAAGGTGCTTACGGTTCGGTAGATCTCGTTAAATACACTCTAAGCGACGGTTCTTTTTCTTTCTTTCACGCCGCTGTCAAAGGCTGTTGCCAGATGAACCACGACTCCCTCAAGAGAGAGTTAAAGATTCTGCGGGAACTCAGAGGCTGTCCAAGAATCGTTAAATGCTTCGGAGACTCTCTGGAAGAAGGTCTAGGCTATGGGAATCGCAAAGTCTACAAGCTGCTTCTCGAGTACGCATCCGAAGGGAGTCTGCGTTCTTTCATGGACAAGTACACCGACAGGAAACTACCAGAGCCTCTGATCAAAGACTTCACGCGGATGATTCTCGAAGGCTTGGTCTCCGTTCACGGTCACGGTTATGTCCATTGCGATCTCAAATCAGACAATCTCCTCGTCTTCCCGTCGTGCGGAGGAGATTCATACGAGTTGAAGATTGCTGATTTTGGAATCTCCTTAGATGCGGGAGACATTCCTGACTACTGGAGCATCGATTCCCCGTTCGTGGGGACGCCTTGTTACATGCCGCCTGAGACGGTCGAAGACGGGGTCGCCAAGGAAACCCTAGACCTGTGGTCGTTGGGGTGCTTGGTGTTGGAGATGTACACAGGTGAGAGGCCATGGGAAGGGGTTGATATCGATCTTCTCGAGGCTCTTCTGTTTGATGGTAACGCTCCAGAGATTCCCGAGAGTGTGCCTTGCGATGCAAGAGAGTTTATCGAAACGTGTTTCTCAAGGTACCCTGAGGAGAGAGGAAGCGCGTTCAAGTTGTGGTTTCATCCGTTTCTTCGTCCAGAAAAAGAGAAGCAGCTTATCGCCGTTGCCTCACCAGCTGTGAAGAAGAGAGATTCGTTGCTGTTGAGAATCAGAGGAGCTTGGAACAAATCTACTCATATTTCAAAAAAGCCCCTGAAAGTGAAGTTTTTCCCAACAAAGGCCCCAAAGTTTAAGAGAATTCTGAATAGTCTAGTGAGGTTGAAGATTATGCCTATGATGAAACGCTCGAATTCCAATCTAGTTTCGGTTCAATAGTTTCTGTTTACTTTTAGTATGTACATGTAGTTTTCATGTTGATGCAAATATTGTTTTCATCTCCCAATCTGTATATATGTTGATATAATTTTTTAGTGAACGAAATATGTAGGATATATAATATATTGCGTCTTTCTTGCTTACATGTTCTTAGTTAATCATTGCTTTAAGGAGATTGGCTCTGTTTTTTTACACAAAAATTGTCATATTAATACTTAGCAGTCAAGCTGTTTGATAATATGCCGCAAAGAGAAAAAAAAAACTTCCAGGAATATGGTGATTGATCCTGAAACATGGCTTGTTCTAGGCTGATGCCATTGTGCTGTTTAACTTCCAAGACAACATTTTTTTTGCTTTACTGTAGATATATAACCGTTTGTTTTTTTATGAGAAATCATGAGAAAAATACATAAAGCATCAAATTGTTATTTATCTTGCGAAGTACCCATGCTGGACAGGACCTTGTTGCGTCCCGTGAGGCCTAGGTTGCTGCACTTGGGAATAGCTTTGGCTGACCACCACCTACTGGTGGGTACGAACCTCCAAAAGGTGGCTGCACCGGAGGAGGATTACTGTCATACTTGAGCTGTTCATACATCTGCATATAAGCCTGCTGATGACCGGTCTGAGAGTATGGAGCAGCATTTCCATACTCTGGACCATGACTCTGACCGTAATCATAACTTACTTGGGAAGAAGGGGGACCACCCAAGACAGGGGAAGGTGCATAGCCAGAAGGATGTGGAAGTGGACCAAAAGTTTGAGCTCCTTGTTTACCGTAATAACTGTACGGACCAGAATGCGGAGGTATGTGGTCCCAACCAGCACCATATCGACCTCTAGGCGGTATATGCTGACCTTGAGATGAATACGGTCCATGGTAATGGTAATCAAAGGGCCTTGAGTAGGGAGGATGAGGACCTCGTGAACCCATTGAGGTGGACCAACTGGCCCTCAGGGCAACCACCGGAATAGGGTGACTGCCTTGCATTCTACAAGAAAACACGACAATGAAACTTCCCATCAGAGACAACAAACATAGCATAACATTTCACACGGCAGGTGATACTATTATCGGAACACGAGTCTACCACAATTAAGCACATAGAAGTCTACCACATTTAAGCACATGAAATCCATGGCACAACAAACAGTAGAAATCTACACAAAGAGTGAGCAGAGAACATATCAATACACGAAAAACAAGATGGATCTCGTCACGGCAGTCAGGTCTACATAATATTCGGAAACAAACGTCAAACGGTCAAGACTCCTACATGAAGCTACAAGTAAAATCTCACAACTAATTCTGAATAGAATATCAGGTCATATAATAGCAAATTTCCTATTACCCCTCCTAATCCGTTCCATGTAAGTTCGGCCATTTTTATGCAGTTTCTTACATATGGTGTGCATTGGTTCACAAATATTCCAGATAAAGCTTTCTTCTAGGACGCTAACTAATAAAGAGCACGCAAATAAATATCTGCCAGCTAGGTTTACACAAAAGTAATGGTCCTTGAGTTGTTAAGTGTCAAAGCAGCCTTACCGACTCTACTATAACCGGCAAGCCTGTTACAAGGCCAGATACCTTCTTCTTCTGTAAACATCAGTCTCAATGAGGCAATGCTAACCCCGTGTAAATGGTAATAGCGAAATCTGCATTTTTAACACCATCCCGAGACCGGCACCTTCAATAACTTAAAAAAGACAACAGATGATAGAATATAAGCAGGTTTAAATGAGCTTTATTGTTAGACTCTCTGTTTTTTTTTTTGGCAACATATCATTCTTATGGTAGGAGTAGATCAATTATTCCTTAATTGTGTTAACCAATTTCACAGAATATGCAGCTGTTTAGTGACCTCAGAAGAGTACATATACTATAAAAAGAGAATTCACAATTTTAAATTGCACAGCATGAATAGAATGATTGCCAATAGATACTAAAGCATACGATGGCAAAGGTTTGAGTAAACGCGTATCTATCAGCTCAAACAAAATGAATAAAATGAAACAGAAACATCAATCAGCATTATAGCAAACAAAATAAACACAAAAACGTAATGATAACACATGTATCGTTGAAAGAAAGAGTATTAAAAACAAACCTGGTACATGACATATCATTTATCAGTCCCTTGCTATGTCAATTTGTCTTTTATGCGAATAGTTCTCTCCTTAAATTCCTCACCTTATGCATGTTGTGGTATCAACTACAAAAATAATTTTAATCAGTTTTCATATATAACGTCTTTCTATATACTGAACATCAAATATAAATAACCACCTGAATGCGTGCATCTGATCTTGCCTGCATTTTCTTGATCGAGTTCCCACCTCGGCCAATGATCAGACCAACCTGTCAAATGAAACTGGCTTAGACATGATTAAACTGATGCTATAGAGAATAATACAAAAGGCATTAGCTTATTATCCTAAGGATCTCTAATCTTTATTTTGTTCTGAAACCCCTGTCGGAGGAGGAGTGGCATGATGTCCCCTGGCAACAAGGGCAGGCGAACCTCCTACTTCAGACTGATGTAGTAGCAGAAGAAATTATTGTGTAACCAAATTGCTTACAGTGAAGTCAAGACAAGTTTTAAGCTCTGCATTAATAAGCTTTTTCAATGCACGCAACGTTTCCAATTATGTCGACTGGTCTAAAAGCAGAGGTGGGAATGGGATCAGCTTCAGAATCCTTAAAAGATTTGGATTTTGAGTCCGTATATTCTCCGCGACTTTACCAATCAGCACACCTACCTGCAGAGCATTGTGATAGCAATTTATATCAGTATAGAGTAGGCACACAACTCACAGAAGAGTAAAAGAAAAAGAGAACAAAATGATATCACCTTTGAAATTGGGACCTTCTATCCTACGAGTCATCGACACCCCAACCTTTTTATTTTCTTGGCCAATCTGACAAGTTTCATCATTCAATAGACCTCAGACTCAACCTCGTCGCTTGAGATCCACTGACAGCTAAGGGATCGTATCAACATCCATCTGTAGATTGTAGAATCCTAAATCTGGAAAGCTTAAGTAAGGGGTTTGGAGAAGCAGAGATTTATGTCCGGTAAGCGGGTGGTGGAATCCGGTTTAGAGAGATGGTTTACCGCTGGTTCCAGCGGCTAAATTATTATTATTATTTTTTTAATTGTTTAGGGTATAATATTGGATTTAATAAAAAAAACAAATTTGGATTTAATCAGAACTCGAGGGATTTTTGCAAAAAGAAAACCTAAAATCTCAGTGTTTCTTCCCTCTTTCTCCGTCGTCGTTACCAAAACACCGCAAGCTGGTCACCTCCCCGGCTTCGATTCTCTTCTCCATATAATAATAGTCTTCTGCCTTCCGCACGCACCAAAAAGAATCTTGAATTAAACAGAAGGCATGGATCGATCTGTGAACCTGCTGGATGTAGCCTTAGGGTTTGGTGAGCACCAGGTATCTGATCAATCGCCACTAAGTGGGAAAGTAGTGGTGATAGAGGACTGTGTGGAGACGAGTGGTTCGTTCGTCCTTCACCAGATCATGAAGCGTCTTCTCTCCCCTCCTTCCTCCTCTCACTCCCTTATCTTTCTCGCCTTTGCTCGCCCTTTCTCTCATTACGATCGCATTCTCCGCAAACTGGTAATCATTCCATTGTCTTTGCTTTTTTTTTTTTTGCCTTTCTAATAGTCTTACCATGTGTGACAGGGATGCAATTTATCTACTCAAAAGACAAACAATCGATTGGTTTTCGTTGACATGCTCATGATGAAATGCTCAGGTGAGACTCTTGGTCATTTTGGATAAAATGATTTTAAGTCAGACAGTGACATAGAGTTTCTTGCGAATGCTTAGTCTCCAAACTAGCACATAGTTGACATGTCATTAAAGCATACTTAGATATAGCGTTTGACAGACTTTTTGTTAGATCTCGGATGTCTGAGTGAGAGAGAGAGAGAACTAACAGACCTCTAGAATCAGATCAATCTCCTAGGTCCTAACTTTTTTTTTTTATCTCGATTGTTTCTTCTTTTGTAAGCAAATGAAGTAGCACATTGCCTGCAAATCACATTCATAAAATTGATTTTGAACCCAAACGATGATAGCTCCACGTTTTTATTACTAAACAGAAATGGTCCCTGTATCAGAACATTGTTTTTGTTGAGAGACGTGAAAACACTTTCTTTTGCTGAAATTCTTAAGCAGATGGTGAAGAAACGAAAGACTCTGCGAGTGCAGTTGCAAAGCTATTTCGGGAGATACAAGCAACGGTTCGAAAGTTACGCGCTGTGACTAATAGCAACGTAACTGTTATGGTGGATGACATGTCTCTCCTAGAAATTGCTGCTACCAATAACAGCAATTCAGATCACGTCTTGGACTTCCTTCATTACTGCCACACCTTAACTTCTCATAGCGTAAAGCCCAATGGCCTTGGTTTTATTTACTCTACTAGCCCCTTGTCAAACTTCTATCCATTAATAACTTTTTCTCTACCCAACAGAATTGTTCGCTGGTCATTCTCAATCATGAAGACATTTACTCGAGCGTGGAGAGACCTGCGTATTTGCTGCAGATGGTATGCCTTGCGGATGTTGTCATTAAAGCAGAGCCTTTAGCCTCTGGTTTAGCTAATGACGTACATGGCCAAGTAATTATGCCTCATCCTTTTCTTGGAATCTTTTGTGTGTTTTTGGTGAATCATTGGGTGTTTTAAACGATTCTTTGTATTTACAGCTTACAGTTCTGAACAAGGGGATAAGCAGCAATGCGAGGAACAAGTTGCAGAATTTTCAATTTAGGATAAAGGAAAATGGCATCGAGTATTTCTACCCTGGTTCTAGAACCTGAGGATTGGAGACGGTTTTCATGTTGTATGGTAGTGAGATGCAGCTAAGACATGTTTATATATGTGTGGAAGAAACTATTTGATGCATTTCGGTTTGAAAGATTCTTTGACTCTGCCCACCATTCTTTCACTCTTTGAGATCTCAACCACTTCTGTTTTTCTTCTTCTTTAAATTTGGTTTCAACGGAATTTATTTTGCACTGGGCCTAAGTATTGTTCCTTATTATTTTATCCGGGTCGGGTTTAGTGTGTACCGTGATTCTAAATCCTAACGAAAGAGAAGTCATTCGTTTTCAACACCGACCAAAACCATTCATGGTCTAAATGTATGTGTTGATAAAAAAAAAAAAAGTCTAAATGTATGTATGGCTCGGACCTGTCTGGTGACGTGGAGAAAGATAATTGGTTAGAGCGGTTGGGAAGAGAACGACAGGAATTAAATGGGGTTGGCTCTTCTGATTTGGCGGCTAGTCTCTAAAATTCCATCGATTCCAACGGATCATTCTCTCTCTCTACGATTATTCTTGCTTCCTTTTAATTTTGTTTCGTTTAGAAAAAAAAAAATTCTCTGACTCCGAGAAACCATCTACTGTATTCTCCATATTTTGTTTTAAAGTAGCCAAGTTTCTCGGAGATCGGGGGCGTTTCTTCTCGTGGATCTGTCTCAGATTTCTTCCTTAATATGGACAATGTGATGTCAATGGAATAATAATAACGCTTTTTTTCTCTAATAGTTTCATGGGGATTTGCTTTAGCGCTCAAGGACAGTTCCAATTCTCTCAAAATCAAAACTCTCACAAGAAGACACCATCAGGTATCATCAATCTTGTCTAATCAGATTCATATCTCTCTTTTTTTTTTGTGTTGCTCCTAAGTTTCTATGTTTTTCTGTATAGCAATTGAATTTTCATTGTAAGTTTGTAACGGTATTTAGCAAAAAAAAAAAAGTTTGTAACGGTAAACCTTTAAATGATTTTCTCAGGGAAAAAATCAGCAGTGTATCAAATGAATACGGATTGCAAAGAGTCGTCATCATCGGTGGGTGGTGGGAAACCGAGTCCAAGCGGTTTGCCTTTGGCTCCAAAAAACATCAAAGATCTGCAGTCCAACCCTGGTTACGAGAACGTCGATATCTTCACCTACGAGGAGATGAAGTTAGCCACCAAGCAGTTCAGGCCTGATTTCATTCTCGGCGAGGGTGGTTTCGGCGTCGTCTACAAAGGTGTCGTTGATGAAAGCGTGAGGGCTGGTTACAAATCCACCAAAGTTGCTATCAAAGAACTTAATCCAGAGGGGTTTCAGGGCGATCGAGAGTGGCTGGTAAAAAAAAAAAAAAAAAAAAAATATATATATATATATATATATATATATATATAATTGTGCTCCTTGTAATGTATCTCTAGAGATATATGTTTTTGATGATGATGTTCAATTTTTTTTTTGTTGTTGTAGGCTGAAGTTAACTATTTAGGACAGCTTAGTCATCCCAACTTGGTCAAGCTTATTGGCTACTGCTGTGAAGATGATCACAGGTTATTAGTCTATGAATACATGTCCTTGGGAAGCCTCGAGAAACATCTTTTTCGAAGTATGTTCAGTTTTCCTCATCATCTAAAACACATGAACTCGTTTTTGCGATAATAAAGTCTTGGTTCCTTGTCGTTATTTATGGATGGCTGCTGTTATAAATGTTTGGCATTTGCCTGGCAGGAGTTGGATGTACTTTGACATGGTCCAAAAGAGTGAAGATCGCTCTACACGCAGCCAAGGGTCTCGCCTTTCTTCATGGTGCTGAACGTTCCGTTATCTATCGAGATCTCAAGACTGCCAACATATTGCTCGACGAGGTCAGCTATTACCTCCTTTTGGCTTTGAGATTACATCAAAGTTGTTAGTGGAGTTACAGTCACCTAGTTTTTGTACTTCTTTCGATTTGCCCCCCTGAAAGGTGTAATGCTTGTGCAGTGTTACAATGCTAAACTCGCTGACTTTGGACTAGCGAAAGATGGTCCCAGCGGAGATCAAACGCATGTGTCCACACGTGTTATGGGCACTTACGGATACGCTGCTCCTGAGTATGTAATGACAGGTCTGTCTTTTACTAATTTTCTTTTCATCAGCACTTTTCACCCATTAAACTCATAGCTGTTTCTGTCTTACCAGTTTTTAAAATGTGATTCTTGTAATTAGGACATTTGACATCGAGAAGTGATGTTTATGGATTTGGGGTACTTCTCCTTGAGATGCTCCTTGGGAAGAGGGCCATGGACAAAAGCCGACCTTGCCGGGAGCATAACTTGGTCGAGTGGGCAAGACCGCTTCTCAACCACAACAAAAAGCTTTTGAGGATCATAGACCCTCGAATGGATGGGCAGTACACCACCAAGGCGTTGATGAAAGTAGCTGATTTGGCGTACCAATGCCTAAGCCAGAACCCGAAAGGAAGGCCCCTCATGAGTCATGTGGTAGAAGTCCTGGAGACTCTCAAGGAGGACGGTAATGGTCAGGAGGAAGTCATGGCTAATCTCCATAGCAGAGGCAAGTCTGTAACTTTATATGAAGCAGCTCCTAGTGATTCCCAAGGAACAAGAGACGTTGATGGACAGAGGAGGAGACGACCGGAAAGTGGTAGAAGCAAGAGCGAAGCCGACCGATATGTTTCTGATCTTGTTTCAGACTCTGATCCGGAATCTACCAAAGTTTAAAGACTCAAGACAGGAAAGATTCACAAGTGATTTATGATCAAGAAAGGTAGCAGAGTTGGGTTAAGTGTATAAATAAATAAGCTGAGTCTTCGTTTTGGGATCTTTTTAATTTTTTGGGGGGATTACGAATATTAATTAGTGCAATATGCAATTTGATCAACCTTTGAAATTCAAATGGATTTTTTGATCAAAGAAAATGGTATCTACTATTTGACAAAATGATTGCATAACTTATGCATAGCAATGTAGCATATGATATGAGTATCATAGCATGATAAGACGCTGTACAGGCATGCATCTCTGTTCTTTTGGTAGATGAAAACATTGTATGATCCTGCTTCTCATCTAAGGCTCAAAACTGGCCATGCACCAGGAGCTGGCAGAGCAGGGCGGATCACAGGGACCCTTCTTACCTCTGTGAATGCTTCGTTGAGTCGAGTTGCCTGACTCATCACCTGGGACACCTTCTGCACAGATTATAAACAAACCAAGACGTGAGCTAAGGAAAACTTCAAATCTCAGCCTTCTTTGCTGTTTTATTAGAACAATTCCAAAATATGACGGTGAAGTAGAAATTCTACAGCTAAAGGTAGAGTAAGTTTACTTTGCATCAATGTAACATAGAGTAAAGCTGAGTCCTAAAACGAATCAATCTAAGCAAAATGATTAACACAAATCAACTTTAATGTTACCGTATAGTCGATATCGACTTTCAGATGAATCCTTTGAGGTTTGTTTTTAATGTTGTAGAGTCTGCGTCCCAAGAGAAGAAAACCCATGACAGCTGCAGCCATGGAGATAGACCAGACAGGACGAATTCTAAAAGCAGAGTAGTTGACAAGCACAAATGGCATCTTCCACCAAACGATCTCTCTGCTTTTACTCTCATCACCACCCCCTGCACTTTCCCTAACTGCTTCACTATCAGATCCAATCTCCTCTTCACCATAAACAATCCCAGAATCTCTAGAAACGAATTGTTTTCCCCCTGAATCAGAGCACGAGTTGCTCCCATCCTCAATAGGTTCTCCAGCATCCGCAACTTGGAGATGTTCTGTTTCCGACAAACACTCGGTTGCGTCCTCAATATGAGATACATCATCGGCAACAGCATCGATGCTCTGATTAGCGGGAGAGAAATGATGAGAGAGAATCATACCATCATCGATTACACTTGAACTCCACGATTCCTTCTCCAATGCGATTGAATCAGTTGGTTCGGTGTCGGAGCCATGCAGAAGCTCCCAATCGAGCAACTCTGCCTCCATAACAATCGAATCTAATCGAATCGAAGATTTCAAATTAGAGCGGTTGATTATGATCAGAATAGCCGACTGTGTCTCTTTATCCACTCAAATGATGAACACGTGGAGGTATCTAATTCGTTACCTGTCAATGCATGCGTCTTCAAGTCTTCATCTAGATTCGCGACACGGCATTTATGTAAAGTTTACTGTCACAAGTATGGTATAATTCGCTGTGTCTCCACCTAATTCAGTCTTTTTTTTTTTTTTTTATTATGAGCAGTAAGGGACCGTAAATTGTTCTTGGACGTCGATTTGGCACTAATTATATGGCCTAATGCATGAGAGTTTATGTCTTCGATCGGGTTTGGTTCGGTTCGGTTTCAACCAAAAATCAATTAGGAGTACACAACTTTTATATTTTTAAAATTTGGTTCAGATTCAATTTAGCTTTTTTTCAAATTTGATTCAGATATACTAACATCCCAAAACCAATTAAACTTTTTTGAACTCTGGAGTCAATTCTAATTTTGATTTTGGTTAACGAATACTTGTTTATAAATTAAAAAAGGAGAATTGAGTTTCTCTTCTGTGTGGAAAGATAAGCCTTCGGTCCACTCGCGAATTGGACATAAGGCCACAATGAAAAAACCCAGTAAATAAAGAACCGACCCGATCAATCAGTAACCCCTCGGTGTACGCAAAGAACAGGCGTCTAAAGATGTAGGCTGTACTGACCATCGATCGTAGACATGAACCTACGCAACCAATAGTACAATGATGATCACCGAACCGACCCTCTGACACCACAACAATTACGAAGTAGGGAAGGGAGATCGAAAGGAATATACATAAGAGAAACATTCAATGAAAAAACACACACAGAAAAATACCGGAGAAATTATAAGAGAGAAATAGCTCTGACGACGAGTTAGTCTTAGGACGATGACTTCTTTCTTTGTATTCTCATTCGGCTTTATGCTTACGCTTCATTAAACGAAACCTTTAGCCCTCTTAATCTCATTTGATATCTGATTGTTGTATTCTAAACCTCCATTACCGGATTTAGGATTCAACAGTTGGCTCCCACCGTAACGCCTAAAAGGTTTCTAACGCACGAAGTTCACAAAGCAACCACACGTCGAAAGAATGCCCACCTCATCCAGCGGTCAGCCTCCAACAAAGAAAATCGAGCGGCAATCCTCGAACTCTGCAACAGACAGCATGGTAAAAACCGGTAAGAGCAGCCATATAAACCCCATAACCGTGCGTCCGCCTACCAATGCCCCTACTGACATCATGCTTTCCAATGCTAGAAACGCCTCCACCATGACGCCTTCCACAGCACGAACGAACCATCCCAACAAACCTATGATAAGTCCGACTCATCCAGCACAAACGACGGAATACCTAACAGAACCTCAAAATTCCCGCGCACCCGGAAAGGATTTGCCAAGCTACGACCTCTCAGACGTACTGCAATCCGTGGTCGTAAAAGTAGACGAGCTCTCAGCCACCACATTCTCCACTAGGTTGGCTAACAGTGAAAGAAGGATGTCCATGTACAGAACCCAGTAATGTTTCGCACTTTCATGTCCGTTTTCCTCGGTCTACCTCTTCTATTCTTCTCCAGCTCACTTCCATGTTCATGTTCAAGCCGCCGGCTGAGTTTTGTTGGTACTGCTGCGGTGGTGGCGACTCTGATCGCGGGCTTGTAGAAAGTGTTTCTATCAGTTGTTTAGGATTGTGGTGATGACTGGTTGAGTATGATCAAGTGATTATTTAGAGGAAGAAAAAAGTAAAATAGAGAAACTTATGAGTTCATGAGCTTGTTTAAAACTCATATATTCTTTGATTTTATTTAGAATAATTGGCAGAATAAAAAAGAAACAAAAGATGAAAGTAGAAATAGATGTTAATGATAATGAGAGAGAAAATATTTTTTTTTCTTAAGTTTATAAATTGTATGGCTGAAATTTTTTCTAACAAAATCTTCACAAAATAGTTAATCGATCTTGTGCTAGCTACAAATCTACAATATTTAAACAAGAGAAAACGTCTTCGAGGGCTTTGGAGGTAATTTTCTATGTTCTGACACCACAATAACATCTAACTTTTCACTGTTTTTGGCATTCTACTAATATCACTATCTTTCGTTGATTTTAAGCCAATTATATCTGGTTTGAAAAATCTAAATAAACACTTATGTTTCTAGTGTTAACTAGTCTAGATTTAGGGTTTAGATTTTTAGGGTGGGGTGGAAGATGAGGTTTAGGATTTTAAAAAAGTAATAAACAAATACTTACAATTTAAAGTAAGAATTTTTAAAATAGCTTCAAAAATAACTTTTTGAATTAAAAAAAAAAAGAAAATTGAAAAATTATAAGAATTAAGAATTTAAAAATGTATAACTCAAAAACTATATTTTAATTATTTATTTATATCTATAAAGTGATGATAGAAGTTTGCCTATTTAATGAAGCCTCGTACTTTATACATTTGTGAAATATCCCTCTAATGAAAATAAACATGAATAATAATGAAAATAAACATGACTAATAATAATGAGGTAAAATCAGAATTCAAATGAAATCGTCACAATAAAAAAATTTAAATATTTGACCAAATATACAATAAATGGAGCATTTGACTTAATTAATCATGTAATATATAGTTATTAAAGGTACTAATTAGGATCTTTAAGGGGGGTGTATTCAACCGAGAATTTTAGGTGATTTGTATTAAAATGTCAAATCCACTGTTATTCAAACATGAATTTTAAAACTCATTTAAAATCCATTGTTATTGAACTTGACATTTCGTAAATTACTCTGAAATCCACTGTTATTGAAAAAAATTTAAGTTGTGGAGTTTTAAAGTTTTGAGGTGATTTTAGGGTGTTTGGGTGGAGTTTCTTAGTTAAAAAAAATTAAAACTCAAATCCCATGGTTTTAGGTGATATTCTAGAGTAGTTTAACAAAAATCACCTAAATCTCTGCAACTTATTAAAATCATCTAAAACTCCATTAAAAATCAAATCATATCAAATATTAAATTAAATACACCCCTCTAAGTGTTTCAAGCACTTATTCTGGATCAGGTGTTTCAGATTTTTGAAAATTTTGGGGTTTTCAAATATCCGTTCGGATCTTCGGTTTTGATTTTAGTTTTGATCTTTTAGATATAGGTATAGAAACTATTCAGAAACCTATAAGATCATATTCTGTTTCGGTTTGATGGTTTCATTACTATTTAGGTCGGGTAACTAAATTAAAACTATAAATTACTTGAAACACTCAAATCAAGTTATAGTTTAAGTTTTAGGGTAGTTAATATCTATAAATTTTGTTTCAATACATTATTCATTTTGCTTAGATAAAAAATTAGATTTTTTAACCATGTAGAGCAAAACACATACTAATATGCAGTATCCTTTCAAAATGAATCCGGTCATAAATTCAAAAAAAAAAATAGAAGACAAGTATTATTATCCATTCCGGTATATATATGTAAATTTAAATAATTATATATACAAATATTATTAGAGTTAAATAATTTCGAGTCTTACTATTAATTAGAATGCTTTACCTATATAGTTGATACTATATTGTATAATTTTTCTATACAAGTATAACTATTTTTCCTACATAAATTTACAAATTTTAATTATTATTCTTTACAATTATGGGCAACATATATAATATAATTATTATTTACTTCTAAAATTTCACTAAATTTATTATTTTGTTATACATATTTAAAAATAATAAAATTTTAAAATATAATATTTTTTCCTGTTTTATTAATTCTTTGTTAAAATAGTTTCTTTTTATTTTATGATTATATTCGAATATCTAGTTAAAAATACATATTTTACCGGGATATTCAGACATCAGTTATCCAAATGATGTCACAAAATAATTGAATCATAAAATTACATATTTGTAGAAGAAACAAATAAAATTACATTTAGATATTTTCAAAACTTCGGATATATGATTTGTGTACAGCTCAAAGTTTAACCATGAACATTTATGTTTAACTATTTCACACATATTAGTAAATAATCAATCTGTTATTTTATTTAATATTTTTTAGTTTTGAAAATAAAGTTTTACCAATTATAATTTTACATTTTATTTTATGCTTTTGTTTTAAAGGTAAATGGATTAAACTATAATATAAAACATCATTTTCAAATACAATAACAAAATAAAAGGTGTTGCTAAAAAAAGGAAATATTAAATAACTTGAGATCACATGGACCATGTGGGGCATGCGGTGGTTCGTGGTTGGACATAAACCAAAGAAATTTTTGTCGACCGACGCTGACCAAATAACATCTCCTTGTGGTTGGTTTCTCACCGCCTGATTGCGATTCCCGCTTAAATCGACACTCTGCCTCCGTCGCTCGAATCTCCGGCAATCGAATCTCACGGTTTCGCTAAATCACCGCCGGGTAAACTCTTTATATATCCCCAATATTCAAAAGCGATGATATCTGAAATCAACAAAAGAAAGGATTCTTGTTTCCGCAACTCCGATGCGACGAAATCGAATTCGTGTGTTGATCAAAAGTTGGAGACTTTCTGCTTCTGTTTAGGACTCAATCACTGTTAATCCTTGTGTGTCAGGTGCTTTGGTCGGGATCTTCCCTTTTGGCCATGGACGTTACAGGACAAGCAGCGAAGAAAGAGGTTTCAAAGACTGTAAACGATGACGTTTCATCAGTCGAGATCAAGGTGTTGTTATTCGCCAGAGCGCGTGAGCTCACGGGTGTACCTGATCTAACACTGAAGATGCCATCAGGTAGTACAACAAAGAAATGTATGGACGAGTTGGTCGTCAAGTTTCCAAAGTTAGAAGAGGTACGCAGCTGTGTGGTTCTTGCTTTGAACGAGGAATATACAACTGACTCGGCCATTGTTAAACACAGAGATGAGTTAGCCATCATACCTCCTATAAGTGGTGGCTAATGCTTTTTTTTTGTATAAGTAACTAAATCCTTTTATCGTTGGGGTTTTGTATTTTCATTGGCAATAAAATTATAAATGTAACAGTTTAAAAGACTTGGAAAAACTCGTTACTTGTGTTTTAAGCAACACATAAATATCTGTCTTTTGCAGGAGAAGAAGGTTACATCAGCTCCACTTTGCTCTGTTTCTATTTCCTTTAGAGATGTCAAACAGGTTGATCCGTCCCGTTCCGTCCCGTACCGCAGCGGGCTCATCTTTTTGCGGGTCACGGCAGGTCAGGCCCGCGCGGGCTGCGGTCTCCAAAAGGTCGTCCCAAGCCCGTACCGCAAATTGCACACTCCTTTACAGGCTGTCCCGCGGGACATACGTTAATGTAATGTATCCGATCATGCTTGACACTGCAGGCCGCTCCAGAACACTTCCTGATGCTGCATGCTGCTCTAAGATGCCTCATGCTGCTCCCCTACATAACCAAGTTCACATAATTAATATACATGAAATGTCTACAATGCAAATTCTTCAAAATTTGTAATATATTATGCATATTTTCTCTATTAAAAGTGCATATAGAACATGAGATGATTATATATATATATGAAGTCATAACCAAACAAAAAGTGCATGTAAAAATGAGATGTTAATGTATATTCTATTCTATTGATGTAACAAGATAACAATGATAAGTAACGAGAGAACATGAAGAATAAAATACATATCGAAGAAGGCTCTAATCAGTAACAAGACTAACTCTTTCAGCTGAACGACATCATTGTTATAGAATTAAATAGCTTAGTCGATCAAGGCTCTAACCATAGCTTATTCTCGTTACCGCTTTGATCAGAGCTTAGTCTTGTTCATGTTATCTTAACCAAATAAAATAGTTATAGTTAATTTTGTCACACTCAAACATATTTACATACATACCAATTAAAGATAATTTCAGAATATGTTTTTCATTAGCTTATAACTCCTAAGTTCATAACCAATTTTTTAGTTTTAATGAATAAAAACTAAATATAATCAAACACCAAAACTAAGCTGCTAATCCCAAAATTAATTAAAAACACCAAATTAAAACACTAATGGAGCTCAAAACATCATCGTCGGAGCTCGAATCATCATTGCTGAAGCTTTTTTCTTTTTTCAGAGGAAAGTCATATAAATTACCTTTTTCACTTTTTTTTTTTTGAGGTAAAACAAGAATTGAGGAGGAAAAAAATGCGGGTCTTTGTAATCCCGCAGACCCGCATCGTCCCGTCCTGCAAAAGACCCAGTCCCGCAAAGACCCGTCCCGCAAAGCCCGTTAATTTGCGGGTCTGTAAAATCTCGGCCCAATCCCGTCCCGCGACAGTTCTTTACGGGCCAGACCCGCGGTCCAGGTCCATGATTGACATCTCTAATTTCCTTGGATCATTACAATCATGACTTCTTCTGGTATTCATTCGGAACCTTTAGTTTTGGCAAAGAAGCAGGAACATAATCGTAACTTAGCCGCTAAACTGACCACATAGTTATGTTTCTGGTGTCTGGTTTACAGCTTTACAGCCATCTACATTTTCGCTTGCTAGTGTCAATGCATTCAGCTTTTTCATGTTTTTTTTTTGTTTTAAACCTGATTAAGGCCTTGATTGTTACACAAGTTTACCTTCTTCCATGGCCATTTGTTGAAAACTTGTATAGACAAGAAAAGGAATAGAACTTTGCTCATAAACGTTCTATGCAGTTTGCAATATTGCATAGTCTACGCAAAGAATGCTGTAAGTGAATAGCCCAAACAAGAAACAAATGTATTGATATGATACAAGGTGTCTACTTCGGGAGTAAGTTTCATGGAAGTGAGGGAGCAACGGATTCTCATTTGCATAAAATAGAGGTAAGTTTAACTCGGTGTGTTAGCCTGTGATGAGGTAGCAAGAGGGAGCAAAGCCACGGAGTGGCACATTCTTTGCATGAAGAGTGTTTTCTTCAAGCTGAACATTGACAAATTGGAACATCGCCATGGGTCCATCCATCAATGATACCTATGCGATATGTCTTTATCAGCTTTTCGTTTGGACTTCTGTTCGAGATTGCTCTATTTTCGTTCAGTTCAGCGTTAGAGTTCTTACAGGAAAGTTAGAGAGAGAGAGAGAGAGATAAGAGAGATCAGTACTTTAAACTTATCAGCTTGCTTACACGCTTAAAGACCATCCAAGCAAGGTTGACTGATTAGTACATAAGTTTTAAGGTTTAGGAGAGAGCCAACCCAACTGGTTAACTCTTAGTTTGCCTTTTTATTGATGTGTGTTGATCCATCAATTTGCTTGCTATAGCTTCCAATACTTTGTTTAGATATATTCTTTGCCATGTTGGTTGTTTCATCCTCTGCAAATAATGGAATACATAAGTTGACTAATCCACACATCTTGACATTTTCTTTAGATTTTGTTTTTGTGTGTTTACTGTGTCTAACTGTGATGTAAAATAAGAGATTCAAATAATCAAAAGTAAGAGCAATTCAAAAATGTAAAACGCATTCTTGGTCAAACTCTCCTTGAATGAACCATCAATATAAACATTGTCCAATTGTATTACATGTCTCAATTTGTTGCTGGATTAACAAATAAGTCCTTTTCCATGTTTAGAGTCTCTATAATATTATTTGGAAAGTGAGTTCTCTATGTGTCGTATTCCCGAGGTACATTTGACCAATTAAAAATATTATAATTAAATGTCTTTGTATATTTTCTTTTAATAATTTCTGTCAATTAAATTTTAAGTTTTAGTTTTTCTTTTTATTTTTTATATTTTATTTTTCAAATAAAATAATAAAATATTCTTAAAAATAAAAATAAAAACCAAAACTATATTTACAAAAGGAAATAAAACATATTTTAAGAAAGTATATTTTATAAATATATGAGCATGAAAATACATTTATATATAATGTGATCCCCTAGTCTATATTTGAAAAGTGATTTTGACATGTGTCATCACCATATTAATTTTGAAAGAAAAATTATGACATGGCACACTAACATTGATGACATGTCTTGAAATAAATTATGACATGGATATTTACATTTAGTATTGATTTATATTGAAGATAATTTTTTAAAAATATGGTAATAACTTATAGATCATTATGACATATTTACATTTAATATTGATTTATATTTAAGGTAAAATTTTAAAATATGGTAATAACTTATATATCATAATTAATATAACAATAAATAATAAATTAAATAGAAATATAATAATAATTAAAATTTCGAAATATTATTTAGCTATATTTTATAAGTATATAATTTTTATTACAAAAACAATTCTTCAAAATACTATGCATTTTGAAAAAAAAAAATTTCTTTAAATAATGACATGGACATTTACATTTATTGTTGATTTGTATTTTTAGTAAGTTTTTAAAATATGGTAATAACTCATAGATCATATTAATATAGCAATAAATAATATAATGTTATAAATAAAAATATAATATTATTTTGGAATTTTTCAAAATTTAATTCTATTTTATAATTATTATTAGTAAAACAATTCTTCAAAATTATACAGTTTTTAAATGTAATTTTCTAATCCAATACTATTAGTTTATTTTTAATATCCATAAATTTTAGAGAATTATTTAGTTTTATGTTTTGATAATTATACACTTAACAAAATTTTCTCTTGCATTTACAAAATTTGATTTAATATATTTTAACAAAAGATATAAATTAAAGAATATTTCAAAATTGTAATTTTAAATATATAAATACATATTGCTAAATATACATTGAATAAAAAATATTTTTTTAATCTTAAAGTTTTTTTTTGACATCTTAATATTAAAGTTTTACATATGATTAAATTAAGATTATATATTGTAAGCAAATAATAAAATCAAAAATTAACAAAATCAAAAATTAACAAAATTTATATTTTAAAATAAATTTAAATTTTAAAACTTTTAGTTCTGCACATGGTGCAGGAAGACACCTAGTTTTATTAAAAGGAATTTCACAAAAACAATCGTGATATTAGTAAAAAGTGACCATCTCTTCAAAATACAATATTAAACAACATTATATATATATATTATAAAAATAATAAAAAATATTTTATATATATCAATTTAGTTTCTCAGATTATTAGAAAAATAATTTAAATAACATAACTAAAATACCTTTGGTGAACTAAAAATATTCTTAAAATTTTGTACTATTGATATGTTTATTCATTTTTGCATTTTTTTGTTAATATGTTTTTATTTATATTTTCTATATATTTTTAAAAACTACATTAAAATCTACAAAATTTAATCCAACCTAATATACTACTAAAATGATATAGGGCTTAATATTTTGATTTAAATTTTTATATAATATTTATACAATCTAAAATATCTATTAGAATATATACAATGGTGAAGTTATTCAACGCCGTTTTTTTTTTCTTCTTCTTAAGGCTCCACATCATATTCTCTCTCATCTATCTAATCTAGTTAATGATATTTTTTTTAATAAAATTCAATACAATATCCACCATTTTTAATTCATATTTTTATTTTTTATAACTGAAAGTTATATATAATAATTATTTTAGTTGTAATAATGTTAAATAAATAAATCAACATTGTTTTTAATAATTTTTATTTATATTCATAACTAATTGTTTATAAGAAAATGGTACTAAAATTAATATTATTAAAAGAATAATTTACGAAACTTCAAATACACACGATTCAGAAACAAAACAAAAATTTAATTGGTATAATAGACTTAATTCAAACAAGAAAATTCTTAAATTATACACATAAATCTAATGTCCTTAATCATGGAACATTCCAAATTTTGCCATGTGTTTTAAATAAATATGTTTGTAATAAATATGTTTGTAATAAATACGTTTGTAATTCGTTTACGTTTTGAACCATGCTATTCGGATCGAACAAACACATGATCTGAAAATACGGGTAACACTTCAGTCGAAAATAGATATGGTGTATAAGAACCACTTGCCTTAGACCGATCGTAAACGGTGTAATATTGATCATATTTGTCTCGTTCATCCTCAACAATTATATTATGCAATATTATAGGTGACGACATGATGATATCCAAATCAGATATGTCCCACATGCGAACTGGTACAAGAATGATTTTGAATCGAGTCTGTAACACTCTAAATGCACATTTGATTTCTTTCTGACGTCTTTCTTGATGTTTTTCAAATAACTTGTCTGGTTCATTTTGAGGAAGTTGGATTAATCTAAAAAAAGTTAGATAAGAAGGATGGATGTTATTAGCTAGATAGTATGGCATGTCATAGAGATATTGTGTGAAAACCCGTCCCGTGGATTTTACTGTCCCTTAGATCCTAGGCTCACAGCGCTGCAGCGCACCGACCCTAACCCCTCATCGTGGGAGGAAACGCCTCCACATCCACCGGTAGGTTATTGATACGCTTGGCGTTCCTCGAACCCAAGACCTCACCCTTTAACAACTCTCCACAAGATAAGCTGTCACCAATTGAATTGTGGATGTGGAAGCGTTTCCTCCCACGGTGAGGGGTTAGGGTCGGTGCGCTGTAGCGCTGTGAGCCTGGGGTCTAAGGGACGGGTTGTCACAATAAAAGTCGACTTTTATGTGAAAACCCGTCCTGTCCGTCGGACCCCTGGCTCACAACCCTGCAGGACACCGACCCCAACCCCTCCATTATGAGTTCTCACTAACTCTATAATTAGGTTTTTGGTGAGGTTCGAACCCATAACCTCACCCTTTAACAACTCTCCCACATGACAAGCTGTCACCAATTGATCTGCAGTTCAATTGGTAACAGTTTGTCATGTGGAAGAGTTGTTAAAGGGTGAGGTCATGGGTTCGAACCTCACCAACAACCTAATTATGGAGTTAGTGAGAACTCATAATGGAGAGGTTGGGGTCGGTGCGCTGCAGCCCTGTGAGCATGGGGTCTAAGAGACAGTTAGGTCCACGGGACGGGTTGTCACAATAAAAGCCGACTTTTTATGTGACAACCTGCCTGGGGACCCCAGATTTCACAGCGCTGCAATGCACCGACCCTAATCCCTCACCGTGGGATCAATTGGTGACAAATTATCTTGTGGAGAGTTGTTAAAGGGTGAGGTCTTGGGTTTGAGTAACGCCAAGCGCATCACTAACCTACCGGTGGATGTGGAGGCGTTTCCTCCCACGGTAAAGGGTTAGGGTCGGTGCACTCCAGTGCTGTGAAATCTGGGGTCCGCAGGACAGGTTGTCACATATTGGTTCACCAAAATTTACTCTTGGAATATTTTCTTGTTCAATATTATCAAATACTAGGAACAATCTAGCGCATCAATAACCTACCGGTGGATGTAGAGGCGTTTCCTCCCATGGTGAGGGGTTAGGGTTGGTGCGCTGCAGCGCTGTGAAATATGGGTTCCGCAGGACAGGTTATCACATATTAGTTCACCAAAAATTACTCTTGGAGTATTTTTTGTTCAATATTATCAAACACTAGGAACAATCTAGAACATTTATATCGTTTATATCGTTTGATGTGCCTGAACATCCAAAAATGCATGCCAAATCTTTAGATCATGGAATTCATATGCCTTAAGTATAATAGTGGTGCTTCTCTTAACTTTCTTAGTAAGTTTCCTTCCCACGCCATTAGACAATTTTTGCATTCCTGATCCATGCAATCAACACTCTCGATCATTCCGAAAACCCTGCATTTCACTAATATGTAGAATTCTTTGCAAATCATCTTAAGTTAGAGCTCCGAGATACATTTTCTCATACAATTGTATGATTCTTTTATATAATCGACTTAAACACTCCAATGTTGTAATACTTCCTATTATTATATATTCATCGACTGCATCATCAGCAACACCATACACTAAACTCGCATTGCATAGACTGCATTTGCTAATGGAAATATATGTTCTTTATTTGTTGCATCAACTTGCTGGAAAAAGCAATTGTCACTGCTTGATAGTCACAACAATAAAAACTAATAAAGTTTTGCTTAACTAGAATCAAAAGTGTACTTTTATTTGTAAAAATATATATAACTCAATATAACTCGCAAATTGAATAACTAGAATAATCCAAATTCTTATACCCAAAATCAGAGTATAAATGAAAATAAAAAAAGTGATTAAACTTAAATTTATTCATGACAAAAACTACTTTGGTTAAATTTAGAAAAATAAATATAATCTAATATACCCAAGAAATAATTAAATTGGCCAATTAAAATAATACAGTATTATTTTAAATAAAGCATACATATAAATTACAAATTTGTTTAAAATAAAACTTAAATAATTGATTAAATTTTATAATTATTTATTTTGTCAATATTTATACGAAAAATCGTGTAGTGAATAACTAAAGAACGTCTTGTGGTACTAATTCTGGTAGCCGTATTCAAATCCATGTATAAAGGGCATCCGCTCATTTTAAACCATCATCTTTTATACAAAAAGGGAAAGGTTCCCCATAACTATGTCATATGCATGCATAGTTTTTCGGATGTACTAAGAAATTGTGTTGGGTTTAGTTGCAAGTAAATACTTCAAATATGTAATTGTAAGTATTAACTCAGAACTAGAGCTTGACCCGCACGCCCGTGCGGGTGTTAACTTTTTACTATTTTTCAGAAATTGATATTTTCATGATTATTAATATATATTTTATATGTATCATAATATAATTAACTGTATAAGTATTTGACTATTTTTAGATTTTTATACATCAAAATCGAACCGGAATCAAATAGGATAATAGGATTATTTTTACTTTTAGAATATTCTCTTCATATACCATATTTTGGTAAATCCACAAATAATAATTTGAATGGATGGTTAAATGAAATATATCTTATATTGGTTCGGTCTAGACATAAACTTTACGTTTTGTATATTATATATTTGGTATTGATAAAAACATATTTAAATTGTATAAAATGTAAATTTTGATTTATACGTAACCGGTTCAGGTTACTGACTTATAGATTGCCACTTGTGTATATTATTTGTATAAATGAAGAAGATAAAACTGGTTTGACCCAAAAAAAAAGATCAAAGGTATATTCTAATAGTTTGTATTCAAAGAAGAGGTGATAAAGTAGAAGTCATGTTATGATGATGGTACTGAAAACTGGAGAACTTTCTTTCCACTTTTTGAAGGAGAGAATGCCCTGGTTTGTAATGGCACTGCCATTATTTCTATCGTATGTACAAACCCTTTGTATTTCTTAAAAAATAACCAACTAAACATGTTTAAATTTAATTAAACACAGTTTATATGATTTGTCTATACACGTAGTTATTATAGGTTTTAATAGAGAAGATGACAATTTGATTTTAACTTTCTTGTTACCATGTTTTTAGGTAAGATTAGATTTAGAAAATTCATTAACAACCAGAAAAATCAAAGAATAATAAAAGGTAAGTTTATTAATTATTCTAGTGGCATTCTATTGTAAATATTGTGCAAGTTTAAGGATTATTCTAAATTTGTACTTCACTTTTAATAGATTAGATAGAACTGGTCAAATTAAGAAACTAGAGTAGTTTTCCGCTAAATTACTTCAAACATATAATTTCTCTTTATAATATTGAGAAAATTAAAAAAAAAATATTGTTTTCTAAAAGTCATATTAGACTTTTTCTGATTTCTATAGAACAAAGGAATCAGCATGGTGCATACCAACATACCAAGTAAAGTTCTGAAGCTAAACATTTACCCGTTTCTTTGGTCAAACGCTTGCTTACACCCACGCACAAGAGCATTAATAAAGCAAACTTGACTGCGCATAGATACCTGAGTTTATGGTCAAAGCAAGACGTCTTTGCACCATCCATTCGCTTGTTACAGTTACCAATTGTACTTCGTTTAGATATGTTCATTGCCCTGGTAATTCTTGTTGCTCCATTCTTTGCAAATAAACTATAATTTAGTTGACTAAGCCTCACACAGCTTGACATATTCTTTAGATTTTGTGTGTCTGCGCTTTGTTTTTCTACATTTGATGTAAAATAAAAGATTCAAACAATCAAAAGTTAGAACAGTTCCAAGAAGTAGAATAGATTCATTCTTGGTCAAACTCTTCTTGAGCAGACATCTATATAAATGTTTGAGAGTTCTCGATATTAGTCTCCAAGTACATTCCATCTCTCTCTCTCTCTGTTTGTGGCTTGAGATTTGAAATGGGACTCCTTTTTATGAAGAATTACAGAATTTTTGTGGTGCTAACTCTGCTAATAATTCTCAATGGGCAGAGCAGTTTGGTGGCACGAGCTAGTGCTGACAGAAAGGTATTCGACAATGATTATTATAATTATTTTGACCAGCAACATAAATAGACTAACAAAGGGGTCCTGTTTTCATAAACATTAATAGGTTCATATAGTGTATTTGGGTGAGAAGCAGCATGATGATCCTGATTTTGTCACGGAATCTCATCATCAGATGTTGTGGTCACTTCTTGGAAGGTATGTAAGAGTAGTTTATATTAATGCCTCAAACTGTTACTAAGATTTCTAAGTTTTGTTTCGTTCCTATGATTACAGTAAAGAGGATGCTCATGATTCAATGGTGTACAGTTACCGACATGGCTTCTCAGGTTTTGCAGCCAAGCTTACCAAGTCTCAAGCTAAGCAACTAGCAGGTATCATATCATGTCTCATATTTACATTCCATCTTCATTTGTCTCATCACACACACATATATCTGAAAATGTTCCTCACTGCTAATGTTATGTGGCAACAGATTTACCTGAGGTTGTTCATGTCACACCTAATAGTGTCTACGAACTGGCAACAACTCGGACGTGGGACTACTTAGGACTTTCAGCCGCCACTCCGAAAAATCTTCTAAATGACAGTAATATGGGTGAAGAAGTTATCATTGGCGTTGTGGACACAGGTTCAGAGTGTTAATTTGTAACATACATGTTCTGTTGCTTCTGAATATAATCAATAAAAAAAACATATTCTGATTGTGCAGGAGTATGGCCAGAGTCTGAAGTCTTTAACGACAATGGGATTGGACCGGTGCCAAAACACTGGAAAGGAGGCTGTGAATCAGGAGAGGAATTCAACTCCTCTAACTGCAACAAAAAGCTCATAGGAGCCAAATATTTCATCAATGGGTTTCTTGCGGAGAACGAAAGCTTCAACGAGACAGAATCGCTAGACTTTATTTCCCCTAGAGACTATGATGGTCATGGCACGCATGTTTCAACTATAGCAGGCGGTTCTTTCTTGCCTGGCATAAGCTACAAGGGCCTAGCCGGAGGGACTGTGAGAGGCGGGGCTCCTCGTGCTCGTATAGCAATGTACAAGGTTTGTTGGGACGATTCTGGTTGTTATTCAGCTGACATCTTGAAAGCTATGGATGAAGCTATACATGATGGTGTTGATGTTTTGTCCATTTCTCTTGGCTCTCAAGTCCCTTACTACTCGGAAACTGATGTTCGAGATGAGATGGCTACATGGGCGTTCCATGCCGTTTTAAAGGGTATCACAGTTGTTTGTTCAGGTGGTAACTCTGGCCCAGCTGCTCAGACTGTGGGAAACGCGGCTCCTTGGATCTTGACAGTGGCTGCAACTACTTTAGACCGGTCCTTCCCCACACCTCTTACACTTGGGAACAATAAAGTCATATTGGTAATAACAAGATATACATTTTATCAAAAAAAAAAAAAAAAAAAACAAGATATACATTGTTACACCAACCAAGTGTAGATGTTTTCACAAATTAATGTCTTAATGTTTAGTTCAATCACTGTATTCCAGGGTCAAGCAATGTACACAGGTCCAGAAGTTGGTTTCACTAGCTTGGTTTACCCAGATGATTCAGTGGACAGCAACCAAACTTTTTCTGAGTAATACTAAATCTCTAGTTTCTTATTATGATCTACGTTCATCATTTTCACCAAATATTCTCCAAGTTCACTCTTGTATCTTGCCATCAATTCTAATAGTCAAGTGGAGGGAAAAGTTGTGTTGTCCTTTACAACATCAAAACGTTCAGGCGCTGTATTAAACGATGCAAGTACTGTGAAAAGGGCTGGTGGTGTTGGTGTAATTGTCGCAAAAAACCCAGGAGACACTCTCTCACCATGTGTAGATGATTTCCCTTGTGTTGCTGTTGACTACGAGCTGGGGACAAATATACTTCTCTACATACGTTCTAGTGGGTATGGAAACATGAACTTTGAGAGAATGTGATCAAACTCTGGCTCTTGTATTCTTGATAATGTGCTTGTGTGGTTTGCAGATCACCTGTTGTGAAGATACAACCTTCTAAAACTCTCATTGGACAACCAGTTGGTACAAAGGTGGCTGAGTTCTCGTCAAGAGGACCTAATTCGATTTCCCCAGCGATCCTTAAAGTATGTCAGAATCCATACAGATAACTTGTGTCAAAATGCTTTTAATCACATTATGATTTTCTTAATGCAGCCGGATATAGCAGCACCAGGAGTGAGCATACTAGCAGCTACAAACACCAACACCACTTTCAACGACAGAGGATTCATTATGCTGTCAGGAACATCAATGGCGGCTCCTGCCATTTCAGGAGTTGTTGCACTTCTCAAAGCTACACACAGTGATTGGTCTCCTGCTGCCATTAGATCAGCCATTGTCACTACTGGTCCTTACCTTCTTCACTTATAAACTAATGGAGCTAACTCTTTAAGAACATATATACTGATCCTGACAAATGTGTTTAATAACTATGCAGCTTGGAGAACAGATCCATTTGGAGAGCCGATATTCGCAGAAGGGTCACCCCGGAAGCTAGCTGATCCGTTCGACTATGGTGGAGGTCTTGTGAATCCAGAGAAAGCAGCAACACCAGGTCTTGTATATGACTTGGGCCTTGAAGACTACGTTCTCTACATGTGCTCTGTTGGTTATAACGAGTCATCAATCTCTCAGCTTGTTGGTAAAGGAACAGTCTGCTCCAACCCCATACCTTCCGTACTTGATTTCAACTTGCCTTCCATCACAATCCCAAACCTGAAAGAAGAAGTTACTCTCACCAGAACCCTCACTAATGTTGGACCACCCAATTCGGTCTATAAAGTAGAGGTTGAGCCACCATTGGGAGTTCAAGTGAATGTGACGCCAGAAACGCTAGTGTTCAACTCAACCAACGAAAAGGTCTCTTTCAAAGTGAGAGTCTCGACCACACACAAAACCAACACAGGATATTACTTTGGAAGCTTGACTTGGAGTGACTATGTTCATAACGTTACAATTCCTTTGTCTGTGAGAACACAGATTCTGCAGAACTACTATGATGAGAACTGAATTTCTCTCTGACTGGTAATTGTGATTGTAATTGTAATTATACTATATTGTATGTATCCAACTATTTTAACTTTGTATGTAATGTTGAATAATAACTTTGTAATTTAACCAGGGGATATACAGGCAAAAACAATGTTGAATAATTAATAATGATAGAATTTTCTACTTTGTTCTCTAATCCCCAGTTTTTAGAGCTCAATGGATCTCTGTAGGTTTTACCTATCTCAAAGACAATGCCTTCAATAAAAGGTGGCTAATGCACCTGCAAATGTAATTCCATTAACTTGGGTTCACATCAGTTGTACTAAACTTCCTTGGATGATTACAATCACTGGGTTCTTCTTATCTCACTCTAGTTCTTTCTTTCTTTTCAGGATGAATCAAGACACACACTGATTATCATATTAATTTATCACAACAACAAAAAGCAAAAGAAAAGTGTGCTCTCACTAGTTCAGTAGCGACCCGGTCTTGGAGGGTTGATATCTAGCGCCGAACTCAGAACCCTTCTACTGTACTCCAAACCGGTTCCATTTGAAACCCCTGGCGGAGGTGGCTCTGCAAAGACCCAAGAGACTAGGGTTAATGGAAACTAATTAATTACTCTGTTTCTTAATAACAATTACAAGATCAAAGGCAAAAGACTGAACAGGCTCGTAACACATAATAAGATGTAACGAATTATTTATCTCAAACAAATGATATATACAGTAAGTCAGTGTCTTTATCAAAGAAAAGTTTCCATCTTTTTTTGGTTAATTCCATGAATCAATCAAGAGGGATAATAAAGAAGAGACCTTGAGTGTAATCAAGAGGCATGGGAGAAGGTGAAGACATCAACTGTGACGAGAATCTCTCCGAATGGTGATGATCGAAACTCAGAGAATGAGGTCTTGTCCTGTGACCGGAACCTGACTGTGCTTTGTCTTGTCCAGATATCTAAAATCCACCAAGCGAAAATATCAGCACCACACACAAAGTCAAAGAAAGGAGGGAGGGAGGGAGGGAGGAGAGGACTCACGGCGAATTTGAGAGTTCGATTGAAGAGAGAGACAAGACCGGAGAAGAGCTTGACGGCGTAGTCGGCGATCTCTTCAGTCTCATACTCTGCGAACGCGAAGCCTTTTGGTTTATCGGTTTCTTTATCGCGAGGGATGTGTAGATCGGTTACTCTCCCAGCTTGGATCAAGATGTCATACAACACCCTATCGCTTACTCGCTCGTCCAGGTTCCCTATGTAGACGGTACAGTTGGTGTTCCCCGACATGGATTACCCTAAAAAAAGAGGAGAAGATGAAAAGAGATGCTACTGTTTCCAAGATTCGTTTCCGTGTGAAGTGATTGTGAATTTGAGAAGAGAAAAGCTTCAAGAGGGGTGGAACTGTAATTTCCTTTAATTTTGAGAAAAAAAAATTACGTATCGTACTAGTGGTTTCGGTTTACAGCAGCACCTATACCGAGTTGTAACCATCTATTTAACTCATTAACCATGGGTGTTGACCAAGATTCTAAAAAATCAGTATAAGCAGCGTCCAGGTAGACATCAATTCGGTTCTTTATAAAATGTTTTTTTTTTAATTTAGTTTATACCGATTTATACAGGAGTTTATTTCACTGATGGTCATTTTATGACTTTTGATATCATTGAGAGTCACTTTCCTCTACAGAGGTAGTTTTTGATGTGAAATAACTTAACTTACCTTTGAAAAAGTGTAACTGAGCTTTGATCATTTAGAGCATCTCCAACCCATTGCTATTTTCACCTCTATAATAGCATATAGAGGTGAAAATGCTCCAACCCACCTCTATTTCTTTCTCTATTATAGAGATCTCTATTTTTTCCTCTATTTATAGAGGAAGAAATAGCAATCCTCTATTTTTTACTCTATAAAATAGAGATTGCTATTTTAGAGAAATACATTGGAGCATATCACACCTCTATTATAGAGTTCCTCTATTTTAGAGGTGAAAATAGCAAAATACATTGGAGATGGTCTTAGTTACTTTATTTTTGACATTTTCAATTTGAATTTCGAAAATGGTGTGTGGTGATGGACCCAAGACCAAAACTAAACTGGATTTAATAATAGAACTAAATTTTGACTTCCACACCCGTGCGGATGTATATTTTTATAAAATATTGTCATTTTTCATGTTAATATTAGAGTTGGGCAAAAATCCGAATCTAAAAAATCAAACCGATCCCGATCCAAAAAGAAGTACAAAACCCAAACTGAAATTGATTTTTTTTTGTCATCAAAACCCGAACTGAAATTGATTAAATATAAAAAAATTGGTATTTAGAGAACTGGAACCGAATCCGATCCAACCAAAGTAATTTAGTACCTGAATGTATTCGAAATAGATTTATATACTTATATATATATTATTTTTTAGACTTAATGTATATAAAACATCCATAATATATATGGTGCTTATAAGTTGGTTTAAATAATTAAAAATATACATGAATAGTTAAATGTAAATATCTAAAATAGTTAAAGTATATCGAATCACCAAAAATAATTAACATGATTATTGATTCTCTATCCAAATATTTAAATCAAACAAATTTATATGTTAAGTTCAGGTATTCTGATATATGTTATTCAAATTTATATGTAGTATATTATTTTGTTTATATATTTTGAGATTTTTAAAGTATATAATGAATTTAAATGGGTTATCCGAACTTGAACAAACCTGCAAAGATCCGAATCGAATCCGAATTTAGAAATATCCAAATGTAATTGAAATCTTTGACCCTGAAAACCCGAAACCCAAACATACATAAACCGAACCCGAATAGGTACCCGTACGCCCACCCCTAATTCACAATCAATTTTTTCCTTAAAAACACATCAAACATATAATTAATAGTATTTTATACGTACTATCATATAAATAATCACATATATTATATTTTTAATAATCACATATATTGAAAACATTTTTTAATAATGGTTATTGGAAAATATTTTAGTAAAAAATCATTTTTTGAATATATGTATATTTTAAATCAATTTTTGATATAAATCAACTTTAAATTAATATTTTGATTTGAAATATTTATATAAAGTTTAAATTTTTTTATGATTATTTTAGACAAATGATATTTTTAGATAATTAGATTATTTCATTTTCGTATATTTTAAAGTTGACACAAATAGATAGTTTGTCATAATATAATAGATTTCCAATTTTTTTTAATAACAGAAATTCATTATTTTCTCAATATAGTGCTATCTATGTTTCCAAACAATATAAAATCATTTTTATACTGCTATTCATATTTCTAAACAAATCTATTTTTTTAAACTGATATTCATGTTTCCAAACAAACATACTTTTTAAAACTGCTATCCAAGTTTCCAAACACACATCTTTTTAAAATTGTTATCTATGTTTCCAAACAAACCTAAGTTATACTTCAATTTTAGTAATATAGATATTATGGAGATAACATGGATTTGAATATTTACAAAATATAAAAATTCTTAATATTTCAAACGATTTTGTTTTTAAAAAATTATAATTAATTTGAAATTTATCTATGAAATTTTGAGATAGTTAGATAATTCAAATCTTATTTACAATTGCTATATGCTGGATTATAAAAGATTGCAATTGTATGTAATTCATGTTTTAAATATAATCTGGTTGAATGATATTTTCGATTATTTTATAACTACAATTATTTGGTAGCAATTTTAAAAATTCAATTTTAATTATTATCCTTGCTGATATTTTAGAATTGAACCGTGTTATATATCTTATTAAACCGAGCTTTGTTGTAAGGTCTTTTTTGTCATTAAAATGTCTGCATGGAACAGTTGACCAAAACAGGTCGAAGTTCAGAGAATTAAAACAACTAAGGTAAAAAGGAAATATAATGGTAACCAATAGGGACCAGAAACCCAAACAAAACAACAATTGAAAAAAATAATAATAGTCTCACAAAATTAACGTAATGGACTTTTAGTGTTCATGATTAAACTCGTGTAGGCCATTTAATTAGACTAAAAATTAAGAGATAAGATTAGTGGCATTCTTTTGTAATTATTGAGGAAAACTTAGGGTTAATTACTAATTGTACTTCAGTTTTAATAGTTTAGATATAGATAGCTTTTGAGATAATTTTTATTTTTCTTTGTTTTATTCTTTACACTTATAGAAAGGAAAAAAAATAAAGAGAGAAAGAGGATAAGTACTAGAGACAACGAAGATTCTGAGTTTAACATGGTGAAATTGTTGCAAGTAAAGATGAGGACAAGATCTAAACGGCATGGGAAAAAGTGAGCAGAAGGTTAATTGCTATACTGTCTAAATTTTTGTTTTCTGTTTTTATATCTTGCTTGCTGAGAATTTGAGAGTTTAGCAAGACTTTGTATGTGTACTGTACAGAATCAAAAGGTGCTTATAAAGTTCATGGAAAATGCAGTTTATTTCGAGGTGGACTTGAGTAAGCTCATAATTGGTTATCAGCTAAAACATTTTTGAGAATAGTGGAATCACTCTTAGCACTGTTTTAGAGGAGATGGAGTGAATGTACCTCAAGTTTTATGTCTAGCAAGAACTATTGCAATTTCACTACTTTTCTTTTTGAATTATTTGTGTACGATATTTGCAATTTCGATACATTCATATTTTAGAAAGCAACATCCTTTTTGTATGACACATTTATTTTAGTCAATATCAATTTACATATGAAGAATTTATTAAGTATGCAGATGTCTAAACAAAATGATTGATACAAATAAAAAAGTATAACTCACTGTAAAATGAAGTATCCTCTAGATATGTACAACCTATATAATAGTATCTATATGTACACCGTCCTAATGGTATCCACATATACAACCATACAGTAGTATCCATGTCTATGTTATATGTGTCAATGTGTGTATATGTGCACAATTGTTTTATTTATAGTGTACACAATTTTTTAATGTACACATGTACAAGATTATATGTTTTTGGTATATACATATACAAAAGTGTTTTATCTACATTCACTTCCATACAAACATATTTCTTTTTGATAAAATGGGTGGAATTTATACTACTACCAACAGAGAAAAAAGCAGTCAAGTTTGATTTAATAGAAACCTATATGAATCATAAACATATAATATGTGTGTACATATGTACAATCGTTATAGTTATAGTTACACAATTTTGTTAGTGTACACATGTACACGATTATATATTTTTGGTGTACACATATTACAAAGGTATTTTCAAACATGTTCATATCTACATTCACTTCCATACAAACATATTCATTCTGATAAAATGTGCAGACTTTATAATATTACACTACTGTCAAGTTTCCGGTGCTGTTGAGTACTTGGTTGTAGCCTTTAGCTTCCACAAGTGGAGAGACGACATCCATGGTGGTAAGGAAGTTGATGACAACGAGACTTCTTTGTTGTGGTATTGTAAACTAAAGAAGAAACAATTGAGAAAGTACTATGTTTTATTACGTTGAATCAGATTACATATATATACAAGACAGAATAGATCTTAACAACAAGATCTCTACTCATCGTATCTCTCTATGTACTTATCTCAACAACTTATGTTCTTATCTACTAACTTAAGGCCCAAGACATCTTCATATGCAAACCGTGACCGGTACACTCTTAACCAAACATAACCATCGGCTAACACTCCCCCTCAAGTTGATGCGTGGAGATTACGAACACCCAACTTGCCAAGAAGATAGTGAAATGCAGAAGCTCCTAAGGCCTTAGTCATGATATCCGCAAGCTGCTCCGTTGTGCGAACATGGCGTGTGACAATGGACTTGTCCTGAACTGCGTCTCTGACACTGTGACAGTCGGCTTCGATATGCTTCGTACGCTCGTGGAAGACGGGATTTGCAGCAATATACAATGCGGCCTTGCTGTCACAAAACATAACCATCGGTGAAGAGTGCTGTACGCCGAAGTCTCGCAGCAGGCGTTTAAGCCACTTGAGCTCTCGTAATGCGACCGCCATAGATCTGTACTCCGCTTCGGCGGATGAATGAGCAACCGTATCTTGCTTCTTGGTCTTCCAGGAGATGGAAGAGTCACCCAACAACACAATAAACGATGACAGTGAGCGGCGTGATCGAGGACAAGCCGCCCAATCCGCGTCACAAAACACACGAAGACGCAGATCACTTACAGACTTCAACATGATGCCTTGTCCTGGACACCCTTTTAGATATCGTATAACACGAACAACTGCATCCCAGTGTGCTTCTCTAGGATGTTGCATTACTTGCGACAAAACATGTATAGGATAGCTCAGTTCCGGCCTTGTGATGACGAGATAGACAAGTTTACCAACAAACCGCCGGAAACGAGCTGGATTCTTGCAGAAGGGACTCTTATCCGACAAGAGTTTGTGATTCTGTTCCATTGGCGTTGAGACAGGCTTACAGCCAAGGAGACCAGCCTCTGCAACTATGTCCAACACATATTTTCTCTGCGTCAAGAACATCCCCTGCGGTCCTCTTGCAATCTCAATGCCAAGAAAATATTTGGCTTTCCCCAAATCCTTCATCTTGAAACACTTACTTAGATGCTCCTTGAACTTTGTAACCATACTCAAGTCGTTCCCAGCTATGATCAAGTCGTCCACATACACAAGTACTCGCAATGATCGATCTCCTTTGATGTAGGTAAAGAGTGAATAGTCCGAATAGGACTGCTTGAAACCAAACTTCTTAAGTGCAGTAGTCAGTTTTGAGAACCAGCAGCGTGGCGCTTGCTTCAATCCGTGCAAGGATTTGCGTAGGCGACACACCTGACCCTGCTCTCCTGAAGCGAAACCAGGCGGCATCTGCATATACACCTCCTCCTCCAAGTCTCCGTGAAGAAATGCATTGTGCACATCCATCTGATGCACCTCCCAGTTCTTAGCAGCAGCCACTTCCAACAATGTTCTGACTGTAGTTAACTTTGCTACAGGCGCAAAAGTCTCGTCGTAATCTACTCCCTCTACTTGTTTATTTCCACAGACGACGAGTCTTGCTTTGGGACGCTCCACCGTTCCATCTGCGTTGAACTTATACTTATAGATCCACATACAAGCAAGCGCTTTCTTTCCTTTAGGTAGGTTTGTCACATCCCATGTTCTCTGTTCCTCAAGAGCTACTACCTCCGTTGCCATAGCGTCTCGGAATCGTGGGTCTAGCATTGATTCTTTAAAATTCCTTGGTTCTCTTTCTGAGGATATAGCTGCAAGAAACACTTGATGCTTTTTTGAGAATACTGCGTCTGTGACATAAGCAGATATGGGATATGAGGACGTACCTTGGACCGTAGTCGGGGACCTTGGTGGAGCACTAGTTGGAACGGGAGTGGCGTTATGTTTATCAAGACATTGAGAGTTGTAGGCTACGTAATCTCGAAGCCTAACAGAAGGCTGTGAGACGCGATGTCCTCTCCCAAGTTGCTCCACCGGAGCATTTGACGGAGCCTGCAACTCTGACTCTGCAAGTACTGCAGGCACAGCTTCCTCAGTGCTAGTCACAGTAGGTACTGCAGGCACAACTTCCTCAGTGCTAGTCACAACTTCCTCGGTGCTCCCCCTGGATTCCACAACCGGGAAATCATCATCTATTGCTAACTTCGGCACTGCAGGTCCAGCAACATCGCTTGCAGGTACAACAGTGACCTTGTCAAATGGGAAGGTTGACTCGTTAAAAATGACATCTCTAGAGACAAAGAACTTCTTACTCTCCAGATCATACAGCTTCCATCCTCGCTTCCCATAAGGATACCCCATGAAAGCACATCTTCTGCTTCTCTCTTTGAACTTGTCTTTATCGCGAGAGAGCTTATGAGCAAAACATAAGCAACTGAACACCTTGATATCTTGATACATCGGAGGCTTGCCGTACAGGCACTCATACGGTGTCTTGCCACCGAGCAGACTAGACGGGGTTAGGTTGATTACGTGAGCAGCTGCCAGCACACATTCTCCCCAGAACTTGATAGGAAGGTTCGCTTGAAACATCAACGATCTCGAGACATTAAGTATATGCCTATGCTTGCGCCGTTTTGTTGGGGAGTCGACACACACGAAGTCTGGTGAACAATCCCGTTGGCTGAGAAGTATCTTGACAGACACATGAACTCGGTTCCATTGTCGCTCCTTACTGTCTGCACTGAACGCCCGAACTGCCTTTGTACCAAGGCGAAGAAGTTGGGCAACACTATCTTGACCTCTGATTTCTCAAGAAGCAGATGTATCCATACTGCTCTCGAGAAGTCGTCAACGATCGTAAGGAAATAAACAGCTCCGCAAGAAGAAGGCTCGCGGTAAGGACCCCAAAGATCAACATGAATCAGTTCAAACGCAACAGAAGCTTTATTAATACTCTCGGTAAACACCCCTCGAGTTTGTTTGGATTTAAAACAAATGTCACAACCTCCAAATTTTTCTTTATTGTCTAAAACACCAGAAACAAAAGGCAAATTTCCTAAAACACCAAAAGCTGGATGTCCTAATCTCCGATGCCACAGTGTCTTGTCCTCTGCAGCCTTGACTCTGTAGCCTCGTGCCAAAGTAACATCTCGATAAACATAAACTCCATCCCGTTCTTCACCGGCTCCAATCAGGGTCCTCGTAAAACGGTCCTGCAATACACAAATTGTGTCAGTAAACACGGCTAAACAACCAGTCTATCGGAGTAGCTTAGCAACAGAAAGTAAAGTGCAGTTCAAGTTAGGCACAAATATAACATTTCTCAGTGTGAGTTTATCTGAGAGACGCAAGGAGCCACTCTTTGATGCCTTTACTTGACTACCATCTGCAAAACTTACGGGACAATACACTATGTCTACCGTATTGGTAAGTAATCCGAGATCACCGGTCATATGATGGGATGCTCCGGTGTCAAGGATCACTTCACCGGTTTGTCTCTTACCATTCAACTTATCTGGTATAGGCGTTGGCCTTTGCTGCTCAATAAGAGCTGCTAGAGACGCCCACTGCTCAGCTGAGAAACCCGGAACACCTGATCCCGCTGTCGCTTGAGCTACATTGGAGCGAGGCTGTTGACTAGGCTGTTGACTCCTGCCTCGTCCTCTACCTCTGCCACGACCTCCTCGATCACCACCTTGATTGCGCTCTGTCCACCAATTAGGGAAGCCGACAAGTTGCCAGCAATCCTTCTTGTCATGTCCAGTTCGTCCGCAATTAGAGCACACCAGAGAACTTCCGCGACTACGAGACACTGCAGCGGTAACTCCACTCATCGTTGACTGTCCGTCTGCTGAGCTAGCTTCTGCCGCAGACGAGAACCCCACTGCATCTTGTTTGACTTCGGCTCGAGAAGACATGAGACGTCTCTCTTCTCTCACAACTCTCTGATACACAGAGTCAAGGTCCGGTAGCGGCTCCAAACCAATGATGTTGGTGCACACATTCCCGAATCTAGCATCATCAAGTCCCATAAGAAAAGTGTGGACCTTTTCTTCTTCGTATTCCGCCACAAACTTCTCTGAGGCTCCACACGTGCACTTGGGAAGTGGTTTGTAATTGAGGAGTTCTTGCCACTTCAACACGAGTCGACCAAAGTACTCCATCACACTGGAGCCACCTTGTTTACACGCTGATAGCTCCGATCTCAGCTGATGCATGCGCACTGCGTTCCCAACCGAGAATCTCCTCTTAAGATCACCCCACATCTTCTGCGCATCCGGTGTGAAAGTCACAGTATATCTGAGTGCAGGTGATATAGACGCTCTTATCCAACCCACTATCATGGAATTCACCGTCTTCCACATCTCTGCTTCAACTGGCTGTTCTGTCTCGTTCGGCATCTTCAACGTGCCGTCAATGAAACCTAACTTACGCTTTGCACGGAGTGCGTTCTCCAATTCTGACGACCACTCGCCATAATTCTCTCCCGTCAACAAGACTGGTGAGATGGCTACTCCCGGGTTGTCCGACGTAGCAAGGAAGTAGGGCGACGACCTGTCGTTATCACTACTTGTGGCTTTGACAATTTCTTTTGACATGATTTTTATTTCTCAAGAGTTTTCTTCCAATTGATCTTTTTTTCAGAGAGGCTCTGATACCATGTAAACTAAAGAAGAAACAATTGAGAAAGTACTGTGTTTTATTACGTTGAATCAGATTACATATATATACAAGACAGAATAGATCTTAACAACAAGATCTCTACTCATCGTATCTCTCTATGTACTTATCTCAACAACTTATGTTCTTATCTACTAACTTAAGGCCCAAGACATCTTCATATGCAAACCGTGACCGGTACACTCTTAACCAAACATAACCATCGGCTAACAGGTATCATTGCTATGTTACTATACATCTAGAAACTATTATCTAAGAAATTATGAACAAGAAAATCAGATTTTGGATTCTTCTGTAAAAAAAAAAGTAACAATGAAGAAGATGAATCAAGAATAATTAGCTTAATATCACTGGATTTATTTTGACCATTCATGCTAAAAATACAAAAGTAAATCTGATGGTTGAAAAGTTAGACATATATATGTCTTGTCAAAATGTGGAACATGTGATCTTAGTCATCAAAAAGTATGAGAGATGTATGGCTGAGGTTAAATCCCGCCACTTGTGTGGTTAGGTTAGTCAACTGGATTTTAAAGACTAAACTAAATCAGTTAAGAATGAACTACTAAGTGGAGATAAAGTGTTATTGTAGAAGAATGTGACCTATTAAAAAATTAAGAGATGAAAAGTGACCCTGAGTGATATTATTTCTTTATACAATTCAAGTCAATCTAAATTAGTCTAAATATATGTTAAATTAAACAATGATATTAGTATAAATTTACAAATTTGTTTAGTTTCTTATGTTTTATATATCTAAATTTGATCATCTATCACAATAAATTTATAATTAAACTCAAAAATTAAAATATCTCATATAAATATAAATTATATTCTCCAAAAAACTTATTTTTTTATACAAATTTTGATTGTGTGAGTTTCAATTCCCATATAACTCTGCCATAGCCGCAAATCCAAAGATCAAGACCTCTAACATCACAACAAGAGAATGACTCCGAATTAAAGCATCTGCCACCATCTTCTTATGAGAAGATTTTTGTTTGATGACAAAGTGAATTGTTGCAGGAAAACTATCAATAAGGCATGTCAAAAATATAAACTATGGAGTGGAGTAATAATCGTAAATTCTTTTACGAAACTTCAAATAGACTGGAGGAAAACTTTTTGATCATTACCAATTTAGATATTTGTTTTTTTATTTGTAATACTCAATGAGTAGTATCAATTTGTAAATTGATAAATACCTAGTTGTACCAATCTGGTATCTAATGAGAAGTAGTATCCAATATTATCATACTAGTATGCAATGATAAGTACTTGTATTAGTTATATTAGTTGTACCATACACAAAATTTAAGGTGATGAATAAACCCTATAAATATAAGGTAGATTATGTAAACTTTAAAAAGTTGTGTGTGAACAAAAAAAATAGATTTGTGTAATAATTGTAAGAAAACTGAATTTTTTTTGAAAAACATTGATGGAGCCTTTTTCTCGACATGCCAATTTGGATATTTGCTTACATTTTTAAATTACGAAACTAACGAAGCTTAATCAATTTATGAAATTACAAAGTTGTATATACAAGTCATATGTAGTAGTACTAAACTGATATCTAATGAAAGGCATGTTGTACATGTTGTAACTAGTAGTAACATGCATAAATATTATATCGGAGTTTTCTCCATCAAAAAGTTCGCGAACACATATACAACAATTACAACATAACACATAGTTTTAATAGGATGAACATAGTTGTATTTTGACTAAAACCTTATAATTAGTTGTACCGTACACTATGTGTAACTGTTTTAGTTGTACCATTCAACCTAAATATACAAATTATATTTAACATATCTCCACATTACAATTTTTGTTGAAAGAGATTTGGTGTTTGTTTTCCATAATAAGGTGGCTAAGTTAGTAAAAGCTAAAAAACATTAAAATATAATGTAGATCATTTAAACTTAAGATAGTGATGTAGTAATTGCCCAAAATTTTTAAAACTTTGAATAAAGTAGATGAAACTTTTTCTAACATATATCAATTTAGATTTTTGTTTGTTTATTTCATATAGATGAAGAAGGTGAAACTTTGTCAATTTCTGAAAATACAAAGTTGTATAATTTTTATCTAGTAATACTGTAAAATAATCTTAGCTTTATTAATATGACGAGTTATAAGAGTTGAATAAATAAAACATTAAATGCAACATCTACTTTTGAATTTCTTAAAAATACCAAAATTAGTTCGTGTATTTTTCGGGAAGCCTAAAAGGTTAGTGTATTTTTTTCAGCAAAGGAAATTTAGTATGTGTATTTTTAAGGAATTTTCAAATGGAGTTTGGATATTTCATATCCTATTCAGATGCTAAATATCTGGATCGAATACAGATCCAAAATTTTATATTTGTAAACTTTCGGTTTGGTTTTGGACCGAATATTTTCGGATCAGTTTTGATCCAAGTTTTTGAATCCGGCTAAAATATCTAGACCTAATCTTGACATTTTAGCTAGATTCAAAAAATTGGATTGAAACTGACCCGAAAATATTCGGTCCAAAACCAAACCGAAAGTTTACAAATATTTGTTGGGTCCAAAACTCTTCTACTTGAAAGAATTGAAACCAAAAAGAACTGATCCGAATAGACCTGGGCCTAATAAAATCGACACAAATAGATTCAATCCGACAAGATCTTTCTGCTAACAATTTTGTTATTATATTTGCAATATTTTTTAGTTTTGTTTTTGTAACAGAAACATTTTTAATTAATATGAAACTTTCAATGTAAAATTTAGAGTTGTTTGTGAATTTTTAGATATATATGATAGATTTCGACTATATTGGACTCAACAAATATTTGTAAACTTTTGATAGATGGCAAACTGGGTACTGAACCGCGGGCCTGGCCCATAAGGGTTTGGTGCGGGGCGGGTATGGGCTGGGGATTTCATGACCCGCAAAATAGCGGGCCTTGCGGGATGGGTTTGTTTGGGTCCGGGTTCATAGCGGGAAAAGCCCAAAATTGACCGCGGGACAAACGGGATCCCGCATCTCGATTCTTCATTTGCTTTCCGTCACCTGAGAAAAAAAAAGAGAGAGAGAGTGAAAGGCGAAGGAGCATCTCGGGTTTGGTGCCACCGACGATGAGATTAACACTGTGGGAAGAAACAGAGCTCCGACGATGGCCGTTCGATGTCCGACAATGCTTCTGGTCACCACATCGTCTTCGAGCTGCAGCGAAGGAGCTAAACCGAGAAGCCTCGAACTAAGTCGATTCATCTTCTATTTTTCTTCGATATGTCTTCTATCTGTTCCATTCCTTCCTCATGAGCTTCTAAACTTCACAGATAAGACATGCATGTACAGAGTTATGTATTTCAGACAAAAAATTCTATTTTTTTGGACTTCAATCTCTGCTCTAACTTTATATTTTTTTTTCAGGTTGTTAATGTAATAAGACCAACAACATTCGATCTATAAATTTTTTATATTCAAGGCTTTCTTAGCGATCTATAGTTTGTGTTAAGTTCTTAAATTAAGACAAGACTTCTTTGCATTGTAGTAGTGCATTGAAGTTCCTCCTCTTCGTGTGTGTGTCTCTCTCCCTGCAAGCAAAGCAAATGTAAGTTTCAGATATATTTTCTAAATATTTTGTCTGTTGAAATTCCTAATTTGTGTATATGTACTGTGTGTGACTGGTCTCAGATGAGTAGCAGCAGCCAATGGAATCGTAACGTTGGGAACTTGCCTCCTCCAGATCATCATCGTTAAGTCGTTGCCTCTTCCGATCATCATCGTTAAGGTTCTTTTTTTGTCTTTTTGTTTTGTTTTTTCTTCTCGAACTCAATTAGGATCTGAACGTACGTACTCTCAATAATAAAATTGTATATTCCCTGTAGTATGGACCCATTGTGGACATTGATTTGAAGATTCCACCGAGACCTCCCGGCTATGCATTTGTAAAGGTATTTGTGAATTGTGATTCCCATAGGAGCTAAAAGGATGTATTCTATATTCTTGTGACTAAAGAGTATGTTATTGATGCAGTTTGAAGATCCTCATGCTATTTATGGACGGGATGGGTATGACTTTGATGGGTATGACTTTGATGGGTGTCGACTAGTCTACGGGTTAGTTAAGATCATCCCATTTCTTATGAGGAAGGTGTTGCCTTTGTGTGATTCTTATGATGAAGATGCTTTGGTGTGATGTGTAGGTTGAGATTGCACATGGTGGTCGTAGACAGCAGCAGCTACAGTGGGAGCCGTGCACCTTCTAGACGTTCGGACTATCGTGCACCTTCTAGACGTTCGGACTATCGTGGTTTGTATACTCTTCTTATCAGTTAGTTTTATTTTGCTTTTCTTTTTTACATTCCGAGGGAACTCAGTAAGGAGAATTGTCTTGTGAGCAGTAGTGTATCGAGTTTGTTTAATATGATTTTGCTACCTTTTTCAACTAAAATAACTTGTGTTCCATATCTGATATGCCTTCTTCTTGTATTGTCTTTGTTTGTGTTCTGTGGTGAGGTGATGGAACTATGGTGAACAATCCCGCGGGACGGCCTGCGAAGGCTTGCTATAAATGCGGTATGGGATTGGGCAGCTATATTGAAGACCGCATCCCGCGCGGGACAGACCCGCTGTGTACCACCAGAAGACGAACCCGCAGCGGTTCGGGACGGGACGGGACGGGAGAACCCAATTGTCATCTCTATACTAAACTGATATCAAATGAAAGGCATGTTGTACATGTTGTAACTAGTAGTAACATGCATAAATATTATATCGGAGTTTTCTCCATCAAAAAGTTCGCGAACACATATACAACAATTACAACATAACACATAGTTTTAATAGGATGAACATAGTTGTATTTTGACTAAAACCTTATAATTAGTTGTACCGTACACTATGTGTAACTGTTTTAGTTGTACCATTCAACCTAAATATACAAATTATATTTAACATATCTCCACATAACAATTTTTGTTGAAAGAGATTTGGTGTTTGTTTTCCATAATAAGGTGGCTAAGTTAGTAAAAGCTAAAAAAAATTAAAATATAATGTAGATCATTTAAACTTAAGATAGTGATGTAGTAATTGCCCAAAATTTTGAAAACTTTGAATAAAGTAGATGAAACTTTTTCTAACATATATCAATTTAGATTTTTGTTTGTTTATTTCATATAGATGAAGAAGGTGAAACTTTGTCAATTTCTGAAAATACAAAGTTGTATAATTTTTATCTAGTAATACTGTAAAATAACCTTAGCTTTATTAATATGACGAGTTATAAAAGTTGAATAAATAAAACATTAAATGTAACATTATACATACATATCAAAGTTATTCATATAAGTCATTCATCACAACTGGCCATTTTTACCATACGAGGAACAATATTCTTAAAGTTGTACTAATTATAAAATTTTACCAGTTATAGTGTTTATATAATCTATCTTAATGTGTGATTTCATGAATCTCCATATAAAATCAATGTATTATAATATAACATCTTATTGACTTTTTAAAAAAATAATATTTAGACACAATATATTTTTGGGCATTGAATAATCCATCTAAAATCTATTAAAATCTCAAATTGCAATTATATCATAAAAATGAGATTCGACATAATGCATAAAAATGCGATTCGGCAAACATTTTACCCAAAAACAATTATAAAGAGAAAAAAGCATAAATGTAGATTTAAGTTTTTTGCTTATAGAGAAGACAAAGAGTGTAACTGGTGACAAATAAAAAGGAATATCTGGAATGGAATGAATTATAATTTATGGAATTTAATAGAATGGAATCAACGTTCCAGTTATTTTAAAAATTTTTTGATTTGGAATGATTTTTGAAACATAAGGTATTTTTTTCTTTGGAATGATACGGAATGAAATGTAATATCTAATCAATTTTTCATTGTAATTGGTGAACAATTTTTGGAATGCACATGAATTAAGTATTTAGGAAGTTTTTATTCCAAAAAAATTGTATTGGAATTGCAGCCAAAGAAAAATACTGGAAATGGAAAATTAAGTTAGATTTTTTCATAATAAATTAGTTATGTAATAATATTATTTTAAACTCTTCAATAAATAAAAGATATTAAATTATAAGTAGTTATATAATAAATAAAATTATATTATGATCTGATTTTCCCGGGTAAATAGCATCAATCGGGAATGGTACAACAACACTTGATAATCAAACACTGAATGTCTTCATCAAGAATTTCTCGTCATTGAATATATTTTCTCAGATGCCTCAACTCTGATTTCATTCAACTCCTTCAACTAAACTAGTCTTATCTCTTTGGCAATTTTGATACCAAAGTTAAAATTTTTGATTGTCCGCCAAGCCTTGTAACTCAACCATAACTGGAAGATGCATGACTTCCCTAAGACTACTCCTTTCAATCTACTATCCATAGAGAGATATGGACGTTAATGCAGACCATGAAGCTCATGTGGGCAACAAGTGGCCTGATGAAAATATAAGGTCAGTGATTCCGAGACTTGCATGTACAGCACCTGCGTCTGAGGATGACATCACAGAGTATACAAGCGCATTTAGTACAACATGCTATGCAGATTCTGTCAAACAAGGAATTGATGTAACTATTTCACTGAGTGCATACTTCCGTCAAAATCATGAAACTAAAGTTGATGCCTGTGTGTGAATGGCTGACCGCAGACTTAAAAGAGATGATGACCTTAGACAGAGGCTTCAGATGAGAGGTGTAAGGAGCTATATTGTTTACACACATGCTGCAACAAGGATAAATGTTATACCACTATGTGCATCAAAATTCCAAGCAGTCAGGTTAGATACTGTCAAGACCAAATATGCTAAGTGTAAGATGATCATACAGTGGGAATGACACAGCTTGATTGCTTTTCGATAAGGTCAGGAACTGAAATGTTGAAGTCTGTTTTCTTTTTGAAAGAAAACAGAGACACAGACTATGGTGACTTGCGGGGTTGTCTCCACAAAAGCATCGTTAAGGTGCAGTGGAAGCTGAACAGTGAGCAGCTTCTTCTTAGTTCTATGAGACAACTTAACTTTTCCTATGTGGAAGAGAGTGGCGGAGCTCCAGAAATTCAATCCACTCTGACGCATACGGGATCAAGTTATTTTTCTTGATTTTCTTTATTAACTCAGTTCATATACTTCAATGAGTAGTGAACAGTGCATAATAACGGAACTACACAAATTGTATAGCGCAATAAGAGAAGCTGGATACAACTGTACAAGCACAGATTCATAGAACTACGTAGTATGTGCAGTCTGTTCCTAGTTACTTTAGGTGTTCACAGTTCACAGGTTGGTAGAGAGTATGATAGCTAGACACCTGAAGGATAATGGTACACTACTACTCTATCTTGTTATGCCTATCTCCACTCCCTAGGCTTCTCTTACACTAACATTGGGTTATCCGCGTTTTGCAGTTAACTTTTTCCCCGCACTGTGATTACAGAACTGAAATACCAAACTGAGACTAAAACCTAATTCTAAACTTGATTACCGGAAAAGTTTCTACCCAAAGACAAGGAGACGCTTCAACTGCTAAGACTTTTATTGAATCATCTGTACTGTACATGCCAAATTGCCAAAACTGAATCCAGAAACTGTATAGAAAAATTATCCCTGATCTACGTCTTTCACCAAAGTCAAATCTGTATAAGTACTTCCAAAACAGGCCACTCACCTTTTAGGTCCTCTACATCTGACCTTAATCAAAATCACTATAAGCCATGACTTTACCACATAAATAAATTCAATAGATATCAGAGAATTTATGATATAGAAAAAGAGATACAGTCCTCTTGAGAAAGTAAAGTCTTGATGTACTACATCAATCACACTTGCACTACTTTGTCTCGATCAGGTTTTTATTCTCATACAGAAAAGCACAAATGAATGGAAATTAAAAAAAAACGAGACAAGACTGAAAATCCAAATGCCCCATTATAGTTTTAAGTTTCTTACAGAACTAAAAGCTCTCCAGCTAATACAAAAATGAGTACACACAAGTAACATAATAAACAAGCTTGTAAAAGAATGTCCAAATCTGAACCAACCAAAATCACATTAGTCACAAGAAATACTTCTCCTAAAAGAATCTATCCACACATTCAAAGATCATCCTCAAGCAGAGCGAGTTCACCTCTAAGATAGATTCCTCAATTCTCTAAATCATCCTGGAAAGGAATCTTCATATCAGAATCAACCCAAACTCTTGTTTTCAAAGAACAAGACCCACAAGGAAGAACCACAGAGGCCACAGAAGCACCCAATCTCCTAACTCGAACACAATCGCCGTCTCTCAACAACTCAAACCCCATCGTTTCAAGCTCAGAGGAATCAACGGAGAAGTAATCACCACACCTACACTGATAAAAAATCTCCACGTCTTCTTCTCCAGTGATCTCCACCGACATATCCTCTATGCTAATCTCATCAGCAGTGGTTCCTCCGTCCTGTCTTGAAGACCGAAGGTCGTTGTCGTAAACCACGCGTAGCTCTGCATCGCTCAGGACTTGCCACGCCTTTTGGATCTTGAGAAACTTTTCGTCTGAGCTGCAAAGAGAGCTGCTTAGCTTGTCTGGGTGTGAGTGGAGGATGGCGGATCGATAGCTGTTGCGGATTTGGTCATAGCTCGCATCTTCTTTGACGGAGAGAATCTCGTAGTATGTCTCGAGGAGAGAAGTTTCACCCAGAAGCATGATTGTTGTTGAATCCTTGTGAAATTACGATTCACCAAAAGGGTTGTTAGGGTAAGGCAATTCTGGTTTCACAATTGATTTCGGTTGTATTTTGGTTCAATTCGATTCGGTTTAGAATATTTCAATCAGCTTCCAGCCGGGAAAAAGTCAAAATAACAACCAATATAATATGCTAATAAAAAAATTTAAAAGAATTGATTTGATTATCTATATTATCAAAATACATTTACTTTTTTGGTTATACATCTACAAAAACTCTAAAACTTAAAGTGTTTGAACTCTAGTCGTAGAAGGATAAATAACCTATCAAGAAATTAGACGTGATATCATATATTATGTGATGATTACATGGTTAATAAAGAAAAACTTTCAAACCTCTAAAAAATTAAAGCACCGTCCTTCACACAGAGTGGGCACACGGACTCTTGTGTGGTATTAGAGCCGCACCCAGACAAGAGTGGAGCCCTTGTGTGGGTTCACACAAACATGAGTAACGAGCCTGTTAACTTAGCTACATATATCATCAAATTGAATTTACATTTTTGGTCACACATCCAAAAATAACTCTAAATTTAAGTGTGCTTGATCTGAAGTAGTGGAAGAATAGAAGTGATATCGGGAAGCTATTCACAATATCGTGTGAGTGATGCAAAAGTACGGATAAGCGTCATATGATAATTATAGGATCAGTAAACAAAACTTTCAAGCGTCCAGAAAAAAATTAACGCAGCGTCCGTCGCACAAAATGAGACTAACGACTAGATATCTCATGAACATGCCTAGATGTTCATACCGTATCAAACATATGTGATATTGATGAACAGCTTCAAGGATAACGATCCATGACGTAACTTTCTCTGTAACACTCAGACCGATGAATAGTTCTGCATATGTAATGTTCTCGATGGACTACTCTCTACCCAGCACATAACGACAATGAATGGCTCTGCCTATGACATTTTAAAACTTCCTGTAAATTTTATTCTCCTATATATTAAATGAGAAGTCACTTAAATGATTTTCCCTTATGTGTCAATCACTAGTAAAATATTAAGAAATTGTTATAATTTGATTGGTTTTTAACTTTAATTGGATCTAAAAAATTAAAACAAGTTTAGAACCAATTAATATCACTTGCCAAACAATCTTAAGAATATTACAAAAATAACTTGTGGTAACTACTTTTCGAAATTATAGAAAGATTAATAATGTTTGATCAATTATTTTAATATTTATAACATATATAATATATGAACGAATTTTTATACAAAAATAAATATGATATTTATGTGCTTTACATAGTTAATTATATACATATATATATTATTATAAAGTTCATACATGATATAATATAAAGATTTAAAAAATTAAAATTAATTATCATGGCTTAGAAACTTATTTTATCAAAAGTTTAAATATTTATAAGAAAATATTAAAAATATAAATTTGGAGAATTATGAGAAATTTGTAATAGAAAATAGTATGTATTTAGTTAAAAAAATTAAAAAATATGATAATTACATATCTATATAAATGTGTGATTATTGTAATGTACATCGAAGAATATATATGTTAGCCCTTCGACCTATAAGCTTTGAAAATCAGACGGATTATATTCAACAAAACATGTGAGAACTTTACAATTATAATTTGTTTTGTGTTGAAGTCAAATAGACCATAATATAGTAAATAAGGTAATGAGATGACTGAAAAATGATTCTAAAAAGAGTTGTTCACTCATTAAGTGTATGGTTTGTGTTATTATTTAGGGAAAGATAGAGATATTTAGCAAAACAAAGTTACCATATGTTATTTTTATAATATTCTTTAGATTATTTTTGCAAATGGTGTTAATTGATTCTAAACTTACTTTTTATTTTAACTCCGATGAAAATTTAAAAAAAATCATCAACAAATCAAATTATAACAATTTTTAACACTTCAATAGTGATTGAAACATAAGCAGAGGCCACTTAAGTGACTTCTCATTTAATAAATACTAGGTGAAGATCCACACTTTGTGCGGAATAAGTATTATACATACAAATATTTTACGTACTATTAATTGAGAAGTCAATAACTATACATATGTAATTAAATTGGTACGGACATATAAATCAAAAAAATCATTATTGTTTATTTACAATCAATTTTATGCTAAATAAATCCAAAAATTACTTTTATCTATTTTACATGATATATAGATAACTTTAAATGATTTTAACATAGTTGTATAATATATATTAAATATGACTATTTATTCAAAATTCATATTCATATGGTTTTATGATAATTTGTATTTTTATAACAAAAGTTTTAAATCATTGATAACAAAAATTTTCAAAATAGAATTTTTATATTGTATCAACTTATGATCATTTTTACAAATTCAATGAAGATTTTGAAACTAAAATATTAAATTATCTTGTTCAAAGCAATTTTAAATTTTAAATATTTATGCATTTATATGGCATGTAGTTTAATTTAAATGATATTATATATATATCTTTATAATATTATTTGAGAAGTCAGTTTTCTACGTGGCGCGCTCACGTTAATTTATACGGCGGTTGATTACGATGATACCCCTAATGAATTGAAAATATTACATATAATTACTATATTAGAATTGATTTTCCTTTTTCATAATTTCTGTTAATTAAAGGTTTCCTTTTTAGTAAACATATATAACTAAAATATTTATAAATTTCTTAAAATGAATTTATAATAATAGATTATTTATATATAATGTGATTAAAAAAGGAAAGTTAACAAAAATAGTTTTGATATTAAGAAAAATATCAGTATTACAGTGATAAACTTATTGAATAAAGTTTTTTTTTTTTTGTCATCAAACATACAGACTCATATTGACTCTGGAATAAAGTTTATTACTAAAATATCATTATTAATATTTTAATTAAATTTTTAATAGTTTTTTCAAATCACTTTTTATAAAAAAAAAGGAAATATCTATAATAAATATACAACACTTTTAAACATGTAATTTAATAAAAAAAAAGAATTTCCTTTTATATAACTCAAAATTGGAATCTAATATAAAAGACAATATCTTTAATATAAATCTATAAATATCATTTTATATAACAAAACAATTTTTATGTAAATCAAAAAGGAATATAATATAAATAATAATATCTTTAATAGAAATATTTTTTAAAAATATATAAAACTATAATTTAATAAAAACTATTTTTATATATATATATTAAAAGAATATAATATCAAAAAGGAAATATATTTAATTTATAACAATATAACAGTTTTTTTGTATTTATAACATGTTTTTATTAAAAATGAATACCCTTTAAAATCTCAAATTCATAAAAAATATAAATTATTTTCATAAATAACGTTGGATAAATCAGTTTTCTTATGACATTATAATTTATAATATCTCATTAATAAACAAATACATCAAATTAGTAAGAAATATATTTTAAAAACATTTTTATTATTTAGAAATTTGGTCACATTAATTAGAAACATTTTTAAGGATATAATTTTAAAGAATCTTATTTATAAATTTTCACCTTACTTAAACATCATAATTACTATTAAATTTTATTTAATTACTTTTTAGTTTCTAAATTATTTTTTCTTATAATTAAAAATTTTCAATTTAATAATACATGGATGTTCATATCTTTATATAAATAAACAACTAAATATTTAAGTTGGAACCATCAAAATAAATATTTCAATATCTAAAATTCCATTTTATTCACAAAAAAAAAATGTTTTCCTCTATAAAAACGCACTCCTATTATTTTTGGTATAGAAAGATCAAATAATATCATAATGTAGACTGTATAATGTAAGAAGACTTCGAGTAACTTAGTTAACTAAACATTTTATCGAGGAAACACTTATAGCATCTAATAGAGCCCACTAAAACTTTAGTATTGTTATGTTTGTTACTCCGCCTAAATCGATATTTCAGTTGGAATAGCAGTACATGCAATTTCTATTTAGTCTTGCCTTCACAAAATAAAACCAAATATATACGTGATTTACAATAAATTTTTCTAAAACATTAGGTAGCTTTAATTGAATTTATGTTTATTATAATGTAAAATGTATAATGTAAGAAAACTTCAAGTAACTTAGTTAACTAAACATTTTTTTCTAAGAAACATTTATAACATGTAATAGAGCCTACTAAAAATTTAATGTTTAGATGCTTGTTACTCCGCCTAAATCGATATTTCAGTTTGGAATGCAGTGCATGCAATTTCTATTTAGTCTTGTCTTCACAAAGAAAACCAAATATGTGATTTACAAGAAATTTTTTTAAAACATTAGGTAGCTAGAATTGAATTTATGTTTATCTGTAACTTTTAAGTGTAAAGTTAATTTAAATAATGCAATTTTAAACTGATTTCAAACAATAAATTTTAACTTTCAATTTTATTTGTTTATAAATTCTATAAGTGATTGTGATAAGAAAAAAAATAAAAATTACAATTGAAATAACCATACAAACAATAAAAACTAACTACACTAGATTAAAATCAAACTAGAATTTTCAAAACGAATATCATAACATAATTAAATATTATGTAAAAGCAAGTATATACAATTCAATAACTCACAACATGCTTAACTAAATTAATATAAAATATGAAACTAAATTAAAACAAAAATAAATATTAATACAATTTAGATTTTAGAAAAATGTTATTCCCGCATATATATGCGGGTGAATCACCTAGTATTAGAATATTTAGTAATATATAGTTTTATGAACATTTGTATCTTTTTATTAAAAATTACATGATTAATCACAAAATTTTCAAAGTGAGAGTCTTAACAGTTTTATTAATTTATATTTGTTTTTAACAATTTAAAATATAACATATATAGAAAAAATCTAATTTTTATTATATGGTTAATTTGATTGTTTAATTTATTTTGATAATATATTTTTTTAAAATAATAGAGAACATACAAATTATTATCAAATATTTATTATTTAAAATAATTAACTTTCATATATATTTTGATAAAATTATGTATTTTCGTATCTTTTATATAAGAAAAGAAGGAAACGTATTTTTATAGCTTAATAATTAATTATATAATTATTTTAATGAATTGTATACTATATGTTTAGATCCACCAACTTATCTTTCTAAGGATTCTGAACACCATTCTTGTGATGACACGTATCATATCGCAAAGGTTGTAATGTTTCTAAAATAATATATACTAGGTGGTTGCCCGCAAATTTGCGGGTACAAATTTCGATATAATATAATATTTTGTGTTTTAGACTTGTGATAATATATTTAAATATTTTAAAAATGAAAATGGATTTTTGCTAACTAATTTTAAACAAATTTTATTTATTAATACTTTTTAAAATTTTAAATAGGATTTATGTAGTATTTAGTTAAATATTTTTGCATGATTTACAAATCAATATTTCATTAAACTGTTTTTATATTTTTGTGATTTTTTTATCAAAACATTAAATTGTTTTATACAATTATTGTTAGAACATATATAATCTAATTAGTTTGTAGATCAAAATTTCATCCATAAAAATTATTAAAATCCAAAACATCAACTAATGTAACAAATAGACCCACACTTACAACTAAACTATAAACACACAAAAAATTATTAAGAAGAAACAAAACAATATATATGTGAATTTTTTTGATTTAATAAAAAGATAAGAATATAAAAAAATTTCATAAATTTAGGAATATACTTTTACTCATAATATTCTTTGGTTTTTTATGATTGATGTAATTTTTCTGGTTACTTTCTTTTAGATAAAATCAAAACAATTTTTTTTTGTTTTTGAGATTTTGAAAAATGATGAAATTTTAAGAAAATAATATTTTGTGATTGATTCTGATTTGATAACATTTAAAACCTCTTAGAAAGGAAAGTATACAATTATAAATAATACATAAAATATTTACAAATTTTAAATTTAATGAATTATTTCTCAGAAGTTCTAGAATCCTTATAAATAGTTTCATAAATCTTTATAAATAGTTTCATAAATCCTAATAAATGGTTTTATAACTCAAGAAAATAATTTGTTATCAATGATCAATAATTTAAAATCTTAACTTTAAATAATTTTATAAATATTTTATAAACTTCTATAAATAATTTTATAAAGATTTTTAAAATTTCTGTGATTATTTAAAACTTATTAATCATCATAAACATTTTGTAAACTCCTATAAATAACGTGAAATTCTTCTTTATAAATAGTTTTGGTTATATTTAGTTTAAATAACGAGAAATTCCTCTTTATAAATAATTTTATAAAGATTTTTAATTCTTCCTATGACCAGGCTCCAGATTATACTCTCTCTTCAGGACAAGTATATTTGCGCCTTTCTTCATTATATTATGACTTATATAGAAAAATATTTTTTTAACGCTTTTTTTTATAATAGAAAAATAAAGCTAGTATATTAGTTTTACTAAAAACTTTTTAACAACATATTTCATATAATTTATAAATAGACTATTATGAAAATTGGAATGATGAAGTATTATATAGAATTTCCATATTTGATACAATTTGATACTATAAATGATTATGCATAAAACTATGTAAATAGTTTGGCAACTAACATTAATTGATTCTATGATTTACTTTTTTAGATTTGATTAAAATCATCGACCAATGAAATTATAAGGATTTTTCTCACACTGTCTGTATGAGTGACACGTGAGTAGAAGTCAATAAAGTGACTTCTCATTTAATATATAGGAGGATATATTTATATACGTGATTTAAATAAAATTTAAAAATTCATTATCATTAAAAATATTTATAAGGAATTATTAAGAAAAAATAGAGAATTTGGAGAACATCGGAATTTGAAATAGCAAATAGTATGTATTTTATTAAAAATAAAAGCAATATTATGATTAGATATCTATATAAATATGTGATTATTGCAATGTACATAAAAGAATATATATGTTAGTTCTTTGATATATGAGCTTTGAATATTAGACGGATTACGTTGAACGGAACATGTGAGAACTTTACGATTATAAAAAATTGTGTTTAAGTCAAAAATATCATAATGTTTACTATTAAAAGTTCGCTTTTGAGGCTTCGGGGAGCGTCTACATCAGCGAAACAATTTTGTGAGAAAGATGCCACGTGTCACTGTTACTTAAAAGGAAAAACAAATAAAAATAAATATAAAATATAAGAAAAACTAAATAATAAATGGTAAACTTAAGAAATAGAAATATGTACTTTCAATTCATATGTACTATTAACATATTTATGTGCTTAAATCAATTAAATATGGTAAACTTATAAAAATCAAAGAATTATAGATAATTTAAGTTAATATATAATATATTTTCGAAATTAACATAAAATATCTTACAAATATAATAAATAACTTAAAAATGCAAGATATTTAAACAATATATAAATTTAAAACGCATGATTTTTAAAATTTAGGTTATATGCTATTGAAAATATTCAATAATATGATTGAAGATACATAGGATTTAAAAAAAAAACACTACTAATAAAGAGGACTTTTGAGACTCCAGGGAGCGTCCACATCAGCAAACACAATTTCGTCCGAAAGATGCAACGTGTCATTGTTACTAAAAAGGAAAAACAAATATAAAATAAATATAAAATATAAAAAACTAAATAATAAGTGGTAAACTTAAGAAATAGAAATATGTACTTTCAATTCATATGTACTATTAACATATTTGTTTTGTTCAAAATCAATTAAATATGGTAAACTTACAAAAATCAAAGAATTATAGATAATTTAACTTAATATATAATATATTTTCGAAATTAACATAAAATATCTTACAAATATAATAAATAACTTAAAAATTCAAGATATTTAAACAATTAGAACTATATAAATTTAAAACGTATGATTTTAAAATTTTAGTTTATATGCTACTGAAAATATTCAATAATATGATTGAAGACACAAAAAAACTAATCATAATATGAGAAATCATTATTTTAGTTTAAATTTAGAATGCATGAATTTCAATGTTTAGGTTATATGTTATTGAAAATATTCAATAATATAATTGAAGACACATAAGATTTAAAACAACTAACCATAATATGAAAAATCATTATTTTAGTTTAATATTCCAAAAATGTCAATATTCCAAAAATTTGTTTGTTTCAAAATTAAATAGAAATCAATATCAAATAAGGAAAGCTAAAAAGGTAAAAGTTGACTGAATATATAATAATTTTTCAAAAATTAAAAAAATGCAAAACTTTCCAATAATTATATCGATGAAAATTTAAAACAGGTAATTTAAATTTTTGTATTATATGCTACTAAAAATATGCAAAATAATAAATAATATATATATATAAGTTGATGTCATAAATTACTGAAAATGTCCACGTATTATTTTTAATCACCAAAAATATGCCAATCATTTTCTCAATCTTTTATTTCTAATCAATGTCAATATTACCAAAAACAATTCATTTCAAAATAAAATATAAATCATATTTAAAGTTAAACTCACAAAATTAAAAACATTATATATAAGTTACTTATGTTAAACTAATTTTTGTAAAGTAACATAAAAATTACTATCAAATATAATTTTTAAATAAATATTGAAAGACTTTGATACAATAAAATAGAAATCAATATCAGATAAGGTATGTTAACAAAAATAAAAAAAAAATATACAAAGTAACTTGATATTTATAATATTTTTGAAATTTAACATAAAAATGCAATACCATAAAACAATTATAACTATATTGATTTAAAATATGTGGTTTCAAATTTTAGGTTATATGCAATTGACAATATTCACAAATAACATATATTATATATAAGTTGATGTTATAAATAATTGAGAATGTTCACATATTATTTTAACATAAATATAACCAATAAGGATAATTATTAAATAAAACTTGGAAGACTTATAAATATGTAAATTCAAAACACGTGATTTTAGAGTTTAGGTTATATGATACTGAAAATAACAAATAACATATATTATATACAAGTTGATTCAATTTTTAAATTTTATGTTATATGCTATTGAAATATCCACAAATAGCATATACTGTATATAAGTTAACTCCATAAATCATTGAATGTCAACATATTGTTTACTATATAACCTATATGTATGAAAGATAACCGTAAATTAACTAAAAAATATTAATCTTAAAAAATAAAAATATTTCAAATAAAAATAAAATATGAATTGAAAGTACATATGATTTCAAAATTGAGACTGTTGTTCATTTGACGTGTTCATATAGAATTTATAAATATTATTGAAAATATACGAAATCAACATATTAATTTGATATTTTTAAATATAAAAATATCAGTAAAATATTTCCCTCAAAATAAAATGAATATAAAATAAAAAACAAAATTCTTCATCAGATAATTAACTTGAAATCAATACAAAATTAAGTTTCAAAAAAAATCAAATATTCATGTATGTAAAATTAAAATCAATACAAAACAACAAAAATATAAAAAATGTTAAAATTATCTTGAAATTTAGATTTATGTTTATATTAACTTATTGAAAATTTAATATAAGAGATTTAACAAGAAAAAACAAAAATCTAATAGACAAATTTTAAATTTAACATTAGATTTATATTAAGGCTACAATATTAGTTAGATGTTTCTTTGTTAAAATAATCAAAGTGACATATTGTTAGAAACTAAATTAGAACAAAATTTAAAAACATAATATATTTTTGGTTTGTAATTTGATTTGTAAAATAATAGAAAATTGATGTAAAAAATAAAATTAATTATTTTTAATCTAAAAATAAATTAAGCATTTTTAAATATATTTAAATTATTTATATATTTGTGTTCCCATCGTAGGGCGGGTTTACCCCTAGTATATTAAATAAAGTATTGTAATGACCGAAGAAGGATTCTAAGATGAGTTTTTCGTTCATTGATTATATGGTATGTGTTATTTATTAGAAATGCATGTTAAATGTGATAAAAAGAAATAATTGATAATGAAAAAAATAAGAAAAGGCTGAAAAGACAAATACAAAGAAAATGTATTGGAGAAATAAATTTAATAATTGCATATATAGTTTCACTGATATTTTGTTATTATTAAATATTTATCAATTATTTTGTACCAAACTTATGAAAACTTTGAAAATGAAAATTACCTTGCATTAAAGTTGAATGTTGTGATAGATAAGATAAATCATGATTATAGGATACTTTAAAATATATTTTTAATTTAGTGATCATGCATTTGTTAATCATTTAATCAAAATCATTTAAATGAAATTTTTTTAGCTACTTACATTAATGGGAAAATTTTGATTTTGAATGCAAAAATATGTCCCAAATTAAATCAAATGCAAAAGTAACCTAAAATGCTAGTGAAATTGTAGTAACCTCCTTATGACCAAACACAAAACATGTATTGATTTTTACCATTATAACCCGTGTGAGAAGACTTACTCAGAGAAAACTTTTTGTAAGTCTTCTCGTTCAGTAGATATTTAAAATAATTTAGATTTTTTATAAAAAATATTTTGAAGTGGAAAAAGCTATCAAATCGCTAATGACCAAGAATCATGAGCTTCAGTGTCTTTATAAACGTTAAAAAGTTTGGAATCAAAATCTTTTTTTTGGATGAATTTAAAGAGAAAGTGAAATATATGTTATTTGTGTGCATAAGTAATGAGGTATGAAGAGAAAATATCAAAAAAATTAGCGCATTAAGAGTTTCAAATTGGTTGTTCATAGTGGTTGGTGTATTGATGGAAATGACAATATTGTAAGTATTTGGTGAAGATGAAGATAATAAGATAAAAGTTCATTTTCAAAATAAAGTAACAGAATTTTCGTGAATAATGCGAACGTCTATGGTGATTAAGAAAATATAAAATTTCAAAAGAAACATAGGTAATTTTAGGCCTGGGCGTTCGGGTACCCATTCGGGTTCGGTTCGGGTTTTTCGGATTTCGGTTCTATTTTGTAACACCTTCTAGGTCCCATTCTAGTAAATCTACAAGTTCGGTTCGGGTTCGGATATAACACATCGGTTTCGGTTCGGTTCGGATAGTACCCAAAGTAACCATATATCATTCGGATTCGGATTATATCAGATCGGTCCGGATATACCCTAAGTAAAATCTAAAATTCAATAGAAAAACAGAAAATATACTTATTTATATATAATGGAGTATTTAAGATATTTTTAAAAAAATTTAGATACTTATTGTTAGATATCATGTTGAAATAAATATGAAATTGAATATTTGAAGTACATATTATGTTTTAAATATTTATATTATATATTAATTCGGACATTCAGATTGGTTTATTCGGATATTTTTCGGATTTTTCGGGTTTTCGGGTTTTTCGGATTATCCATTCGGGTTCGGTTAATAACACTTCGGGTTCGGATATGTTTTGTAACACCCTACAAGATCCATTCGGATATTTTTGAGATTTCGGATTTTGGGTTACGGGTTTTATGCCCAGCCCTAGGTAATTTTTGTGTTTAACTTAAAATATTACATCATATTTGAAAAGCCCTACATTAATATTATTGAATTATAACTAAATCCCACGTTTTCAAAAATGCAATACTAAAATTGTTGATTTTAAGTTTTTAACAATATTTTGAGTTTAAAACTATCTTTTTTATATTTCTAACTATTATTCAAAATTTATGACATTGTCTATACAATATTTATACCCGTGAATTCCCGTTTAACCACATAGCATTATATTATCTACCAGAAATTGTATTATCTGGTTCGTCAAAAAAAAAAAATTGTATTATCTGGTAATTGAACTCTATGCTTGATATGAAAACATTTAAATTCTTGACCGACCATGGACTTCCACAAAGAAAAAAAGACGTATCAAGGTATCGAATCTTAGATACGGTCCAACATGCATTTAACAAGCCACCAATACTGGTCTAATTAGTGGGCACACTTTTCTCAGTTTCTGATGTCTTATAATCGAACGTTCGCTCACCGACTGTTTATTTCTCTTCTCCAAAATGACGTACTGCTTCGGCCGATTCACCGCCGCTCTCCTCCTGGTACTCTCAGCCATTCCCATAGCTTATCTCATTTCGTTAGAGCGGGCTGTTCCTTCCACACACGTCATCTCTTACCATAGCTCCGGCTTCTTACGTGAGTGCGCCAAATGGGACGATGTAGATCGGAGGTTCCTTGTGTCCTTCATGGACGGAGGAGGAATAGGCGAGGTTGTTATTAGAGATTCGGACGGTGATGATAGCGAGGTTTTGGAGGAAGTCACTTTGGTCAAAGACGTTGACATCGCGGGAAACGCTTCTGCTGGAATCGTTATCGACCGCGACAGAAACCGTCTCCTCGTCGCCATCGGCGATCTGATTGGAAATAAGTATAGCGCTTTAGCGGCCTATGATTTGTCAACGTGGCATCGTATCTTCCTCACAGAGCTTAGTGGCCATAGTAAGCTCTTCTAAATATCTATTCATAGTGGCCATCGTATCTTCGTAGACGATTTATAGCAAAAACCTCGCTGAATGTTTTATGGAGCCGGCACTCGGCTATTTAATAGTTTTGGTTTAGATTTGATCAGAGTTTTGATGCCATAAGCCCAAAAAGTTTATTTAATCTTATATAAATAAATAAAAATAAATTTATTTTAGAAATAAAAAGAAATAGTAAAAAACTAGAAAATAATAATAAGGGTAATTTTCTTAAATAGATAATTTTTAATTTCTGTCACAAAAATAGTACCCAAAAAAGAAAATGATCAAAATAGATTTAATTAAAAAGTCAAAACACCCTTATATCTTAGATATATAAATAAAAATAAATAAAATAAAATTATATTTACGAATTATGTTTTCAAATTTTCTTTTTTATTTTTAAAAATTTTAAATCTCACTCTTAGAACCCCACATTTAACTCTAAACCCTAAGTTTAGAGTAGTTAACCCTAGAATATTTCTCTCAAATTATATATCTCTCGAGAATATATTTGGGACAAAAAAAATTTAGTGTTATCCTAAAATATTTTCTAATAATAATCTAATAAGTCAATAAAACCTTAAAATTTAATTAGTAATCTTGAGTCAAAGAAAAAACTAACAATGCAACTAGTATAAATAAATAAATTAGTCCAAAATAATAGTAAATTATATGTAAAAGAGATATGGATGTTGAAAGAATTTTTCATAAATGGAAAGAATTTAACACATTGGCGGTTTAGAATTTTGGAAAAAAAACTTTGACAAAAAACATATTACTAATATAGATGACATATCAAAATTATATATATTAATATATGTGTTTTCTAATGATAAATGATACCGTAGGTGAGAGTTTCCTTATTTTTCAAGTAGGCACGGCTCTGGATTTGATTCGATTAGAGGAAAACAAATAAATAGAAATATATTATATGATGATTTAATGTGTTATCCAGTGTTTAAAAAATATAAATATAGTAGTCATATAAAACTAATATATTTTCAGCTCGTTTGTTGTAAAAAATAAAACTAGGTAATATTGGCTAACATTATAGAACTTTAGTATATTTAAATGTAATTATCACAAAATATCACTTAAGAAAGAAAATGTTTCAAAAATATTTGTTGTAGAGTAAAAATATTAAATTTTCCTTGATAAAGAATACATTTATACCAATAACTTCTTATTAAATATTATTGAAAAAATAAATAAATATCATTACTCTAAATTTTACCTAAATCGGAAATCCTAAACCTTGGAATATAACTTCTAACCCCTAGACACCCACTATTAAAGATTTAAACTATAATTCTTAACCTCTTAACCTTAAGAGTATATTTGTCTTTTTTCTTTTTAATGAAGTTATTTTGTTATTTTTATTTGTAAGCTATTTTATAGACATGGATTTTGGGTGTCCAATCGAGTTCGGTTCAAAGTTAATTTGGGTTTGGATATTTTGGAGTATAATTTGTACCCCATTCCTATATTATAAGATTTTGGTTTGGTTTCGGTTTGGATTTACTCGTGTTCAGTTTGAATTTAGTAAATCATGTATTTAAACAATAATTCTTAACCTCTTAACCTTAAGAGTATATTTGTCTTTTTTCTTTTTAATGAAGTTATTTTGTTATTTTTATTTGTAAGCTATTTTATAGACATGGATTTTGGGTGTCCAATCGAGTTCGGTTCAAAGTTAATTTGGGTTTGAATATTTTGGAGTATAATTTATACCCATTCCTATATTATAAGATTTTGGTTTGGTTTCGGTTTGGATTTACTTGTATTCAGTTTGAATTTAGTAAATCATGTGAAAATCGGTTATACCTGATCAGAACTTTCAAGTTGGTTTCGACTAAGTTTAAGAAATTCCAAAAAATCTTTTCTACATTAAGTATACTCACTACCTTGGACGAGTGACTTTAGATTTTTTTTCAATTATTGGAATAACTAAGCTAAAATAGAGACTTGGTCGTAGAAGAACTTCTGCAAAAAAACCATAACTATTAAAGATAATTCATATAGAAAAATCATTATGCTTACAATAAAGAAGAACAAAACTCATATGTAAAGATAACAATCATAACTCTTAACGATATCTCATATACAAAAACACTATTCTAACAAAAAGAAGTATATCAACAAAGAAGAACAAACTTGAGTATAGGTTTTTTCAAAAAAAAAAAAAAACTGGAGTATAGATAACAATAAGCGAACAACAAATAGTAATACGAACATCAACTTAAGTAGTGAGAACAATAAGCTAACAACAAACCATACACAAAATTTCAAAATGAACTCGCAAACCATGTGGACAACAAAAAGTATACACATATCATGGAATATATTTGAAAAAGTTCAAAATCATTGTTTAACAATTCAAACCGATAAACCCAAACCAAAACGATCAAATTTTTGTCTGTGGATATCGAGTATAAAGAAGGATTACGACTACATGTGAATATTTCCTTGAAATCTCTTAAGGAAAAAGATGATTAGAAATCAACGATTTTATTTTCCCATTTTGAGGAATAAAAGGAGTATTTAAGATTCTGAATTTAAGATTTCAGGGTTTTATATCGCCTAAAGGATAATAAAAAATAGACATATGTGATAATAATGTATAAGAAATAATATGTGGTGAAAATATCGTGATTTGTAGAGACTTATTTCTTAAATCGAGCTATGAAAAGGGAAAGGTAAGATTGGAGGGGAGTAGTTTGGAATGTTAAATTTTAGTTGGATTCATGTCAATCCGGTTTGGTTCTTTTTATATCCTAGTTTAATTTCTCTTAAAACACATTTGAATGGTATTCAGATTGCAACGTAGATATACAGAAAATTGTTGAGAATAGAAGTAAGAGAAATAAATTAATGTTTTATTTCATGTATAGTTATATATATAGAGACATATAAATACAACAAACAGTTTAATTTGGAGATTAAGTAGAATTTGAAGAATAAATAAACTTACACAGGTAAATCTAAAACATTCTAAACCATTCTAAAACATATACTTATATCTGTTCATAGAGTTATATGTGTATAATGGATATCACATAAATAATTCATAATTAACTGGACTGTTGTTTTTGAAACAAGTGGAAGTAGTTAGCTTCAAAGTTAAACATCTACCTAGCAATAATTTCACTTTCACTGTTTATCTCTTAATTTTTTTTGTTGATTCGTGTAAGCAAACCAACAACACCTGACAAAAGATTCCTCGACTTGTTTTATAATTTGATAAATGCAGGTAAAGAGATATCATTTGCAGACGATGTAGCTTTTGATGCACAAGGCAACAGCTATGTCACCGATGCAAAAGGAAGTAAAATCTGGAAAGTTGATGTTAATGGGAAGCTCGTGTCCATCATTAAAAGCCCTCTCTTCACTCCACCTGGCTGGTTCATTAACCTGGTCTCTCTTAACGGCATTGTTTATCACCCATCCGGGTTCCTCATCGTTATCCACACTTTTTCTGGTTTGCTATACAAAATCGACCTAGCGGAAGGAGATCAGGGTAATAAAGTCAATGTCATTGAAGTTACTGGTGGTACATTGAGGTTTGGAGATGGGATCGAATTGTTGTCTCCAACAAAGATTGTTATTGCAGGTAGTCTTAATATGATCTTTTGGTTTTTTGTTGTCTAACAAATAATTTTAGACAAGTTTTGCATATGGATTATTGAGTTAGTGTTTTCAGGTAATCCTTCTACGAGATTGGTTGAAAGCTCAGACGAGTGGAGGACAGCTTCTGTGACGGGTTTGTTCAGGACTGGTATGTTTCATCGGCTAGTCTCAGCAGCTACTGTAAAGGAAGGAAGAATTTATCTAACCCACATTGTTGGGTTTGGGTCTAAGAAAAGACACATACTTGTAGAAGCTGTGTTTTAGCAGTTGTTAGTACTGTCCTTTTATTTATTTTAGGTTGTGGTGATGAGGAAAGACTGTTACTAGTATAGATTACCTCTTTGCACGAATTATGATCAAATTTAAATCAATAAAATTTACCTTATTTGATGAATGAATAAATAAATTATTTAAAATTGGTATTGTAAGTTACTACTAGATTTTGATCCGCGATTCGAAAGCGAGGGTATTATTTTCTACTTTTATGAAATATATTATTTGTTTGTAATTATTGAATGTATTTATCTTAATAAAACTTTCTTAATAATAAATTCGACACATAGAGTGTCTCTGGTAAACTATGTGCTTCTCTGACTTTATTTTATTATCTCTCCAATCAACATATTTATTTGGTTTGTTGTTAAAATAAATGATTTTAGAACGCAACTGTACAATACTTTTACATTGATATTTTGTTTAAACAATATGACATATTTCTATATTAATTAAATATTTACATTGTAATTTAAATTTGTATACAAATCAATATATTTATGTAGTTTGTTGTTAAAAGAAATGATTTTGAATCCAAATGTACAGTACTTTTATATTGATTTTTTCAGTTCATATAAATTTTCTAAATATATTTATTTCAACTGAACCAACTAATATTTTGTTAAATTGGTCCCTAAAATATATTTTTATACATCGATATTTATTTTTCATAATTAGTTTTATATATTTTAGATGTATTATAATATTACTAATGATATTCAAAAGACCTGGACCGAATCAGGTTATATGGCTATTTTTGTTACAAATATCTGAACCCGTTTTAGATACCCGAAAAGAACAACATGTATACTAAGTGGACATATAATATTCATGTCTAACTGATTTTATAAATTAATAAAAAGAACTCTTTCTATGTGTTTGGTTAAATTAAGTGAAATAGAAATAGTTATTTTATCAAGTAAAATAATTATATGGAGTGAAAAATTAAGTGGCAATAAATGTAGCACACTTTAATTATTTTGATTTAAGTTATTATTTTATTCACAAAAACATATCTTTGAACTATGTTTTTGGGTACGTAATTTCCACCAATTGCAACTAAAATAAATTTTTTTTAGTAAAATAAACTAAACCAAACGCTTAATCATATGTAAAACCTAATTATTTAATATTTTTGATTTTATAATTTGCACAAAGTTAATATGGATTAACTAATAAATAAAAATATGCACTATTATTATTATGGTAATATAGTTAATGATGTAAATTATTATTAAGGTAATATAATTAATAAAATTGTTATACTAAGTTAAATATGGAAACACAACTAATAGATACTACTATTCATGTATCCAAACAAATTTCATTAAGACTACTATTTAAGTTTCCAAAAATTCCTTTTTAATCCTCTTATTTAAATCTCCAAATATTCCAATTTTGTACTTGAGTTTTAATAAGATAGACTAGATTTTGACGCGCACGTCCGTGCGGGTGTATTTTATATAAAATCTGTTGCTATTTTTTTTCATGTCAATATTAGAATTGAACAAAAAATCCAAATCCAAAAAGTCGAACCGATCCCGATCCAAAAAGAAGTACCAACCCGAACTGAAATTGATAAATATATAAATTATTCAAAATTTTGGTATTTAGATAAATGGAACTGAATCCGATCCGAACCGAAGTATTTCGGATACCCAAATGTATTTGAAAATGATTTATATACTTATATATATATATATATATATATATATATTTTTAAGATTTAATGTATATAAATATCCAGAATATATATGGTACTCTTAAGTTGGTTTAAATAATTAAAAATATATATAAATAGTCAAATGTAAATATTTAAAATAGTTAAAGTATACTCAAAACTTCAAAAATACTTAGATTCAGGGGGTGTTTTTGCACAGTTAACACCTTGTAGCAGAAAATACACTTCCAATGGTTGGTGTTATTGTTAACAATGGTTCCATACTTCCTTCCCCGATCCACTTGTTGTCCTTCTCCCTGAGACCCTCCTCCTTGAGACCCTCCATGAGATGATCTAGCTGCAGCGTCAGACATGATCACAACATAGAAAAACATGGAATGAGAATATAAACAATACACGAGACAAACTAAAATTAAAAATAAGCTACTGATATAAACAAGAGTCGACATGATCAACAAACAAGGTTTATATTAAAGAAAAACTACTAACATAAGGAGAAGAAACTATGATATAAACAAGAAAAGATAATAATTATATTAAAGAAGCTACTATCAAGTAAAAACCTTGCAAATGATAAGCTATTGCTGTAAATTGTAGAGAGGAAAGCTAATGATTTTTACTTAGGGTTTGTAAGATTCTTATATAGGAGAAGACATTAGGTTTAGTGGGATTGCATCCTAGGTTAGTGGGGGTTGTGGATACCCTCCTCTACACGCCTAATACATGGAATGGAAAGAGTATATACTTTTAGATATACTAAATATTCTGACAAAACCGTTTTGTTAAGTGTACATTTTTAAGCAAATCTTTTTTTTTGTATAAGTACGACGTAATTAAACGATGTTTTAGCGCTTTATGGATATTGCAAAAGCGAGAAAAAATCGAGATAAGCTAGAGATCTATATAACCTCGCCTGGCAAGGGTGTCCCTAAGCGTTGAGGCCATCGGCTTGAGCGCCTTAGCGCCATGGCGAGAAAAACTCTCGCTTTTTCGAACACAGAACAAGGGATCACCTATTTTTCAGTGTAGTTTCACTTCGAATCTGTGGAAAAAACTGGCGCAGAAGCTCTTCGGTATAGAATTCTCGTCGGACTGCAATGTGTTGGTAACTAACATTTCCAAGAAATCATCGAACAGAACATCTACATTTCTTAAGCGATATCTATTTCAGTCAGCTATATATGCTGTATGGATAGAAAGAAACCCTCGGTGCCATGGCGAGACACCAACACCTCAAGGTATCATGTCCCGAGGAATATATAATCACATTCGCATGAGACTATTCACAATTGGGAACAACCGATTATCTGTTACGATCCATTATATAAAGTTGTAAACCACTTGAGTCAAAATCCAAATTTAGACTGACCAAATAATGATAATTAGACTCTACCAATAATCAAACTCATAACTAATGTGGATTCTGCACACTAAAATGAAACTTTGTTCATCTTTTTTATTTATTTATAATCAAAATTTTGATGGGTCACACTGGCATAACTTTCAAAAATAACAAATATATCATCGGCCTATAAATTTAGGAATCTTAATTATTACTAGATCTTGACCCGCGCTTTGGAAGCGCGGAATATTTTACGATGAAAAATTTCACTAATAACTTAATAAATATTTTGGTAATTTTTAAAGAGTGTGCATTTAAAATATTTTTGCATTTAAATCAGTATTTTAAAATTCAAACCGATTGTGATTATACCGGTTAATCCGGAGATCTGACAATTCAATTTAGGTTTTTAAAATATTCATATTAAAAAAATTACTAAAACCCTAGACTAACCGATTGAACTGATGGATGACAGATATGTAATCCAATTTGATTTAAATTGTAATAGTTTCATAATTTTTAATCTTATAATCCAAATTTTAAAGTTCATTATTTTGCAATTTATGAAATTATGAAGTTTTACAAAATTTTAAAGAGAAAATGATAGATATAAAATAACTAAGATTAATTATTGTATTGTTTGGAAACATTGATAATAGTATAAAAATATATTGTTTGAAAACATTGATAATAGTATAAAGAAATAAGTATATTGTTTGGAAACATGGATAGTAGTATAAAAAAGGAACATTAGTGATTTAATGTAGGTTTAACTATAAAATATAAATGTGTATTTAATTTAAAAACTTACAAAATAAATGTTAGGTCCAATAGAATGTTTCTGTTTTAATAAGATAGATAGATGAGCCAGTGAACAAAAAAAATTAAAAATATTTTGAGCCTTAACCTGATTTGGAAGTCAATAGTAGACCCGATTACCCGAACCCGCTTCTAAAATACCAACGGAGGCAAAAGCCGATTCCACGTTTCCATCGTCTCTGAATCTGTTAATAATCTCCCTCTCCCTCTCTCTCTCTCTCTCTCGTTCAGGGGAAAACTTTCGTAAAGATTTGGTAGAATCGTGATGGGTTTATCAAAAGGTAGATTGAAAGCATGGTTCAATAAGAAAATCACCGATCCTCTCCTCCAGATCTTGCGTAGGTCTGTCTTCTTTCTCTCTGTCTTTACGCGTTTTCTATCGTACTTTCACATGGGATCTGATATTAGATCTCCTTTTGCTATTTGTTTTGTCTTAAAACCTGACCTATGTTGTTTTCTTAATTTGAAACATTAAAGGAAAAATATTTATGCGGCTCCTAAATGATTCTCTTTAATGATGTGGTAACTTGTAACAATCTGGAGTTTGATTTCGTTTTCAATTATCTGATAGAGGTACTGAGCCTAAGCAGCTTGCTTTCTCCGCCGCACTCGGTATTACCTTGGGGATATTTCCGATATGCGGTGCGTCTCCTAAGCTTACTTCTTTTCGCTTTTGTTACGTTCTGAGATTGAAATGTAACTTACTGAGATTGGTTTTTGGGTTCTTAAAAAACAGGTGTTCCTGTGTTTCTATGTGGAGTAGCTATTGCGTTTCTTGGTTCTGCTTGTCATGCTCCTACCGTAATGTTGGCTAACATCATTGCCACTCCAGCTGAACTTGCGTATAACCTTTATCCTATATACACTTCCTTTTAATCTGATCATCAACTCTCTGCCTGACTTTGATTTTGGTTATCATTCATGTCTTTGGGTAAAGCCTCGTGGTGCCTTTCCTAAGACTTGGTGAGAAAGTCACTGGTGGACCTCATTTTCCTTTGACATCAGATGCCCTCAAGAAGGTTTTCACTGGTCAAGCCTCCCAGGAAGTCTTTTTAAGCATTGGTAATGCGGTAAGTAGCTACAATGATACTCCTATTTTCTCTTTCCGGAATCTTGTTTTTCAAGATAAAGTCTTTTTGATTTGTTAGTCCTATCGTTTATTGGTTACTGCAGTTACTAGGGTGGCTTGTAGCAACTCCATTCTTCTTTATTGCGCTGTACGTTGTGTTGCTTCCGTGTTTCAAGATCCTTGTTCGCAAGTTTGGCGCAGCTGCTTCAACCCCAAAAATACCAATAAGTATGGAGACAGAGCTCAACCCGAAGCCAAGAGTCGCTTAGGTTCAACAAGAGTTAGGGTTCTCATTTTTCTGTTAACCCTTGAATTGTAACACTGAGAGATACATAGACGACCTAATGTATAGGGGGACACGACTGTACTATCAAATCCTCGCACTTTTGTTCAAAAACCTCTTTTAGAAAGTGTCAGCAACCGAAAATATTGGAGGGTTACATATTTAATCATTGTATCAAACATAAAGCATCAAGCCATTTCTTGTGTTTTTTTTTGTTCTTTGTTTGTGAAATTGGCAATCAAAATATCAAAGAACGAATCAACAAGAAGCATTAAGGCTGCAAAGACTAATGCGCCAATTGTGGTTTTCGCAATTCTCCAAGAAGCTATCCATTTTAGTTCGCTAGTTTGAGGGCCTGGCCTATTCCATAGAATAAACTCAGCAAATCTAGATCCGTATTCCACCTCAGATGGTAGAAGGGGCAACTCAGCCTTGTCTTTTTCTTTGGACTAAGAACCAAGGAGAATGTTCAAAGCAATAAGAGAATAGTTTTTTTCAGAGAAACTCTCGCCTCCTCAAATGAGAGCATTTGAGACTTCTTCTCATCAATTAGTTAATGAGATTTTTTTTTGCTGAAAAAGATTATTTTATTGACCTACGGCATGAAAGGAAAGCACCGCTGTTAGCTCGCCTTGTCCATGAAACTTATCATGTTGAAAATCCTATCTTGTTTGACTGCGCTGAGAAGTCTTTCCTTAAAGTATTTATTTGACTTGGAGTATCCATTTAAGTGAGAAAAAGAACTTTATTTATTTAGTTTTCAACCTTGATTTGTGAGGAGTCAAAAGGGCGTGATTACATATATTATTAGTGTGATTATAAGTATTTGTGATGTTATGAGCTATTTAGATTGTCTACATCAAATTTAAAACCATAAATCGAAACATGCCAAATTGTTAAAAAAAACGTTTATGTTTCTAAAATTTCAAAATTTTCAATTTTATATATATAAGTTGAGGCTATAAGTTATTGAATGTGTTCATATAAGTAAAATATATAGAGATGCTAATAAATTTATCAAATAAAAAATAGGTAAAATGTACGATTATTATATCTAACTTTTATCATACATATTATCATACACAATATGAATTCAACAGTGTATTGATAATTTTTAATCATACATTTTATCTAGATTAATCAAGCATCATGATAGGTAACTTTAATGTCTGATTAAAATGTATGATAAAAATAATAACATATACGATAAAACACTACACTTGCAGTTATATTAAATAAGGAACATAATAGGAAAATGTATGATAAATATATATACAATACTCCCTCTGTTTTTTAAAGATGTATGTTTTGGTGTTTTCACACATATTAAGAAAACACATTAACTATACATCATTTTTAGAAATTATCAAATTCCAATGCATTTTAACCAATAGTCTTTTAATAAATTCAATCAATTTTATTGAAATTTACAATTTTTGTATAGGAAACATAAAAAATACATCTTTGTGAAACAATTTAGTTTTCTAAAACATCTATCTTTAAAAAACAGAGGGAGTAGTGTATTACCAATTTCTATGAATCGAGAAATTTACGTAATATTAAAAAGATAAAAAATATAAATTATAAACATTATAAATACATTTATAAATATAATTTATACATTTGTCAATTCAAAGAATACATAGCTAAGAATTAATTATTTTAAAAGTAATAATTTGATAAACAAACATAAATTAAAGAACAGAAAATAATATTTTAGATACATTTTCACAAAAGATATGTATATAAATTTCTACTTAAATACTCCCTCCATTCCCGAAATAAAATTATCTAGATTTTATTCTGAATTCACAAAGATAGATTTTCTAGATTTTTAAAGTGATTTTGTATACTTTTGAAAAACATTAATTGTGAATATTTGAATTGATTAAATTTTATTGTTGAATAGTTGTTGAAAAGTATATGAAAAAATAAATAATAAATTAAGTTGTAAACATTTATTATATTTTTAATAAACGTAAAACTCTAAAAAACCTATTTTCTGAAATAGAAAGAGTAGTTTACAATTATTATAAAACATAAACTAAATATTAATACGCGTGCGAGTACAAAATCTAGTTAAGATAATGGTTCACTATATAGCATTTTTTCATCTGACAACAATCAAAACAAATGTCATGGATCTCCGCAAACGGATCTAACTTTATGATTGTAGTTTTGTTATTTTTTTAATTTAGCATTTTAATCAAATAAAAAAATTATAAATAATAATATGATTGAGTTGATTTTTTCTATAGTAAACTTGACGTCTACATATTTTCACTTTTAATATACTACTAGATCATGACCCGCTCAACCGAGCGGGAGTCAATTTTCTTTTTTATCTTTGTTTTTACTAAATGTTATATATGATCACAATCTGTATTAATATAAAATTTTGATAAATAACAATGTATACTAATGTGTTTAAATAAGCAATGTGTTTAACTACTAAATCTGATTTTTAAATTTTATGATAACGTAAAGTAGATTTTTTATATTATTTAAAATATATAGTGCTATATATTTTGTATTTTCAACATTTATCATACAAAACTTACATTGGAGTATTATTTATATGAGAATATGTGTAACATAATATATTTATATATTATATAAACATATGCACATCCGCACGGGTTTTATTTTTAAAATGTATTCTATATTGTTTAGTTTTATGTAGTATCGAGTTTGTATAATTCAATTTTGTGTTTAAAGAACAATATCAAAACTGTCTTTCGTATGTAAAAATAACGCTTTGCAAGCGCGAGTTGTGTTTTTTTATTGTAACACAAAATTTTATATAAAACTTATGTTTTTTGTACATTACGAAATTTAATTTTTTAAATAATTATTACGTAATTTCAAAGTGAATTTTATCTCTAAAGTCTAATATATTTTGTGTGTAATGGTTCAAAGCATGTTCGATATATATTATATTTCAGTTTGGTTTGTTTTTAGTATTATTGTATAAGTATAATACTATACAATATTACTATTTTCTATACAATATATGAAGCTATGTGTTATTTGTTTTAGAAAGTAGATTAGGCCTAACGTAGTTATAAGAATAGTCATATCTTTATGTATATGTCTATGACTTATCTACCCAATGTTATTAGTACTAATAAAATTAATATGGCCAATGAAAGTATACTGATCAATTTAAAATGAATTGTATAGGGTAATTATAGTATAATTAATATTTTTAGTATTTTTAGTATATATCTTATCTAAATCGACATGTAATAAATGTAAAAATCATATATAGAATATAGACAAAAAGAAGAACTGTATTTAAGGAAATACATCAATGCAAAATTAGACTATAGTACGTATTTTATATAAAGAATGGGACATTTAATTTAAATATATGAGGTCCACCTTTAAAAATCCACCTAGAAAAAGTTGTAATGTTCCTGTTTTAATAAGATAGATATTTTCATATCATAAATGTTTGAGTAGAAAATAAAATTTCAAGGTTGATATGTTAAAGTTGTTTGTTTGAAGGTTAAAATTGATAATTTAAAAAGTTCAAAAAAAACGTTTATGTATGTCATTTTCAAGATTTAAAATACGATTTTTGATTTAATGTTGAAGTCATGTTTATATTTACTAGGATAAAACACCAATATGATTCCTCAACCAACTCTTCTGAGTGGAATGATATATGCATACAACATATATATCTTTGTACATAGACTTCATTACATAAACTGTTATTATTATACTTCAACATCAAACAGTTTGTCACTTAGTCTAGAAGCATGAATGGACCATCCATGATTTTGTGTCTCTCTAAGGACTTCAGATGACAGAAGGACTCTTGTCTGTCTCACCTGAGTTTCCGGCTTCATTCTCCTCACTGGATCGTTGACTATCCAAAGAAGCTTTTGACTGAATCTGGTAAGTTTCAGAGCTAAGACTAGTGCTGCATCCGGAGCTTTTAGTCAAAGACTGATCCGAAGCTTGGACTCCAGAAAGTAGAAACCTTTGGTGGGAATTGCAGATGTGAATGGCTCCATCACAGTCATTACAGAGCAATGCTCTGTCATCTAAGCAGAAGAAGTACCCTTTTCTCTCCTACAAAATTATATGTGTTTGACAGTTTGAGTAAACTGTTAAAAGACCTCTGCGAATGTTAACAGAAATAAGGGAAACGAACCTTGCAGATATCACATAGAGGAGCTGCAGATGATGTGGTGGATGCAGATTTCTGTAGAGGAACTCGGTGATGCCTCTGGAAAAGTTTATTACCTTCATGAACCGTAATGTCACATGGTTTGCAAAGAGCAGCTTCATCTGAACAGCAAAGTACTTCTGCTTCAGCTTTTTCACACACTTCACACTGTATCTTCATCCTTCAAGTTGCTAATACAAAGACACAGAAAATGTTCTTTAACATTATTAACAAGTAGGACAAGGAGTGAATCTAAGACAAGTGACAAGTGGAATAAGAAAGAACAAACTTGAATAGGTTCACATGCTGAGGTTAGACCAACTTTGTGGGTGGCATTTAAGTCAATAAATGTTCTGCTATCAAAGTCCCTATGACAAGATTCTCCAGAAGCTTTGTGTACTACTTGCTTCCTTTTGAGATATAAATTGGCAGACAAAACAACAAGCATCTCTTAATGCACAAGCATGGCAAGCCAAAAGTAATGAGAGGACCACACTATGCAAAACTAAGATTGGGGGATAAAGTGAATAACCATAGGCAATGGAGATCCAACACTCTAGAATGTCAGGAGCTCATGGCACATTCACACTCCCCATCCCTTTCCCATGCATAGACAAAGCTCTATGACTCATCAACATTCCATCTCTGGATTGATCAAAAGCAGTAATAGTAATGGGCCAATGACAATAGGCCTGCACAGTAACAAGTGACATGGGCCAGGTCCAATTTTATTTCTGTCTTACCATAGTTGTTACATGTAGTATCTGGAACATGAGGGGAGACACTCAGAGACAACAGCCAATCCAGCGTGCAATAACTTAATTAGTGAGACGTCCATAGCCAAAAAGCTAGAACAATCCGAAGCTCTCTACAAAAATCTACCAATAGATCTTTCAGGAACCTGCTGCATTCTTTCAAAATGCATATATGTATACAGTACAGGACTGTATCTTATCTTAATAGCGAACAACAAGCAAGTAATATAAACAGAAGTTATTAAAATCCAAACGCATTGGTGTTCACCTTCTACAAGAAACGAATCCCAAACCGTAATGAAGCACTTGCCTTACGCTACTATGTTAAGCCTCTTCATAGGAGCTATGTTACTAGGAAACATGAAACCAAGTGAACCGCCGGAAGCTTGCTATCCGATCTCTGGCGAGACAGGTTTCTTGATCCATTCAAGATCTTGAAGAAGGTCCAACTAGAACTCGAGAGGGACCAGAGCGTGGATCTATCCCCAGCGAGATTGGACTGGAAAGAAACAACAGAAGGACATGAAATAATGCTCGATGTGCCTGGTCTGAAGAAGGATGAGGTGAAGATCGAAGTTGAAGAGAATCAAGTCCTGCCAGAAAGTGGAGAGAGGAAAAGAGAGGAAGAGAAGAAACGAAATCAGTGGCATAGAGTTGAAAGATAATATGGAAAGTTCATGGGACAGTTCAAACTACCTCCTAGTGTGGATATTGAATCTGTCAAGGCCAAGCTTGAGAACGTGTGTTGACTATTAACCTCACAAAGCTGTCTCCCGAAAAGGTTAAAGGTCCAAGGGTTAATAACATTGCAGCTGAAGATGACCAAACTGCAAAAACAGCTTCTCTGAATCTAAAGAACTATGGTTAATAAAATCTCTAGACCTTTGGAGTTTAAAGAGATGGAGAGTTATAGACCCAAGAATTTGAGTATTTTTATCGTGTGAGATGAAATGGATAATGATGTTTATTTTTTGTATTGAGACTGTTTTGGCAACATGAATGAAAACAGCAGTGACAAAATATGTGTAGCTTAGAGTCTCTTGATCATTTATTAAGGAACAGTGTTCATTAAATTTCCTAGAATTAGACATAGAGATATCCTATAATATATGAACCTACCATGTTTTATAATCAATACTATTAAAATTGAAACATGACCAACTGATATTAGTTGGGTCTAATTTTAAAAAACACCGAAGCAATGCTTGACTGCTTATATACATCATATTAATATAACTGCTTAACTAATTATATAACTTTAGTTAAGTATTTTAAGTAATTAAATTCACTATACATTCCACCACCAAGGCAGTTACTACTAAACTCCTATTTCTAAGGATTACGAAGATACTAATAATATTCTTTTTTTAGATCTAACCGTAATGTACTTCATGCTATTATAATTGAGAGGTATAATATTATTTATTAGTACGAAACTTATACGACTTAATGAAACATTCATTCGATGATGATCAACTATTCCACATACAAATCATTAATAGAAATACCTATACAACCCCACTTTTTAATAATTTTTGTTAGTTTTAGACAAAAATAAATATATTTTTTTGTCAGCATTAGCTTTATAAGTTATAACTAGATTTTGACCCGTGGTTTGAAACCGCAGGATAATTTTTCAGCGAATACTTTATATAATTGTATCTTCTTTTATCTAAAGTAGGCCTGTGTATAAAATTCGTAACTCGAAGTTTGAACGAACCCAAAATAATAATATCCTATCTTATATCTGATCTAAAATGTAAAAAATAACAAAAAAGAATTTTGTAGGGTGGTAGAAAACATATTCGAATTCAAAGTGCTTTTTAGCCAAATCTAAAAAATAAAAAAAAAACTAATCCCAAAAACTGATTTGAGTATCAAACCTAGATTATTTGTAAGTACATAAAAATTGCTTATATTTTAATAGCATTGATGTATATACAGAGTTTGTAAAGAATATGGAATTTAATTAGAAAAATTGATATTTTTGTTTATGTTTTCTATTGAAAAAGAAGATCCAGATTTCATTTTCAATACACAATTAAAAAAAATAAACAATAAAAATATGATAATATAAGAATACGTACTGAAACTAAAAGATTAATATCATAGATTTTATGAATTTTATGTGGAGTTGATAAAGATTGTGAGTATTTAAAAATGTAAAGTGTATTTAATATTGTAAAATATCTGTTTAGGCATTTCATCTGTTTTTTCTTTCCCCGAAATAGTTTGATAAATTTACTAACTATACGCTAGTAATTATAAAACAAAGTTCATTGTGTGGTAATGATTTCGTCTATGATTTTGTATATAGTATATGACAATGTTAATCAAATATGAAAATACAAAAAAAACTGTTTTTAAATAAACCATCACTATTGATTCTAATGCGAAAACATAAATTAAAACACTGTTATTTTATAAACTAGTGATTTTCCGGCGCTACGCGCCGGGTTCGTATATTACACTTTTACATAAATTTATAAATTATTATATGGTCTTAACAAATAAAATATGTTAAATATGAAAATAAAAATATATTAAAAATGATATTTTCTGATCTTTTTTATAGTGGTTAGTGACCGTAGTACATTATTTTGTTTGAAATTGTTTAGTTCAAATTGTAATAGCATAAGTGGTTGTTACTAATCGATTTAATAAAAATAGAATAAAAAACCGATAGTCATAACAAAATTAATTTAGTTGGAATTCAAACATAAAACAAAGTTGATGTTTTATATGGAGAACATACTTATATTATTAATTATTAAAATAACTATATATGAACTATAAAACTTTTACTAATATATTTAGTTCAAATAATAGAAAGATGGAATACATTCCAAATTTTATAAATTTTATAAAAAAAATAAGGGTGAAGTGTCAATTTTTGGTAAAATAATTGGTGAGTATCTAATATATATTTTTAAAATTACCATGTTGACTTTTAAAATATAGAGGTGCGAGTTGTATGTGTTACTTTGGTTTCAAGGTCTCTCAAAAAGATGTATCTTAAAATAAGAAACATAAAATTATTTTCTATATTAGTTTTATTATAATGGAAAATTTTGTGTGTGTTCATAACAAAATTCTTGTTTGTCCACCCTTATTTAGAATATCAACGAATCTTAATATGAATCTAAATATGTTTTTATCTAAAAACTATAAATGGTTCCTAAACTCCTCTATTTAATGGACAACTTTTATTTTAACCGGAATGGAACAATTTCACCAAATCTTCCTAGTAAAAGGTTAATTTGTTAATTAGTAAATGAGATGTTAGCATCTATAACGATCATGAAAAAGACAAATTCTAACTATCTGTGACATTCAAGCTTGCTGACTTATTGCATTTAGTAATAGTTTTGACAATAAATGGTTAGTGTGGTGGAAATGATTAATGGTGAGGGTGGTGTGTGGTTTACATCATTTTAAATAACTTTAGCAAGCAGGCAACGTTTTTAAATTTCTCTCGAATTGAAAGTAGCGATTCTTTTTTTTTAAGTTAAGTTTTAAGAGTATATTAATCATGTTCACGGTTTTTAAAATGTAAACACGGATAGCATGCATTAGAGAAGTTATTGGTTTTTTGCACAGTGTAACATGGGAAGATACCATAGAGTTTATGTGTCAATACCAATAGACCAAATGTTAGTCTTTTGGACTTCAATCGCCATCAATTACTAAACATTATTAGAGTAGGATGAGTGGAATTTCTAGATTGATTATATGACAGTTACGTCGATTGCTTTAAAGAAGGAGAATCGTAGAAGCTCCATTCTCCATCGTCAACATCAAATACAAAGAAACCTTATAAACCAGTGTTTTGACATCCGACCCGGACAATGAACTGGACGATTTACCGGGTCTCTGGATCATTGGGTCAACCGTGGGTGAACCATGGTTTAGTAAATGAATTAGTTTTATTATATAATAATATATTAGCTTTGAAAATAAATATATAAAAACTAAAGTTAATATTTTAAATGTTTTCAAACATAAAGTAATAGTTTGGATATGTATCTATTTTATGTTTAAATTTTTTTGAAAATACTTAATTTTAGTTTCCTTTTTTGTATTTTTATTTGACATACAAAATATTAAGAAATAGTTTAAAGTATTTAAAAAAAAATATGTAACATAACAGTTATGAAATCTAAAAAAAATCAAGACATAAAATTCATAATAAATTAAACTTCCAATCCAGAATTAAAACATCATTGTAATAAATTGTCAATAACAAAAATAAACTAACACCTAATCATAATTAACACCAAAACACATTAAATAAAATTGAGAAAATATTTTTATTATTAAAAGGAGAATGACACGTGACATTTCTCACCCCAAGGAGATAAAAAATTCAACTTTATTAGTATAACCACGGTTTAGTAAATGAATTAGTTTTATTATATAATAATATATTAGCTTTGAAAATATGTATAGAGAAACTCTTTTATTTACCCAGATTTTTAGGAAAAAAGAAAATTGTACTTATTTTGTTTGGTTTCTTAAAGAAACCATGTTTCCAATCTTATTTTTGCTCACCCATATAAATACTAATGAGGCTATGTTTTATAGTTGTTTAATATAAAATATTATATGAAATTAATGATAACATGCATCTTTTTAACTTTTTTTTGAAAATAGATGTTCTAGATCGATGATTATTTTCTCCTCATGTGATCACGGCTCTGTTTAAAAGATGTTATAAACTTAATTACCAAAGATAGGATGACATCGCTTTTTTTTAAATATAAAATTTGCCCTAAGCGAAAGTTTATTTTTCCTCCATGTAGGTACGGTTCTCGTTTTACATGGAGATTACTTTGACATATGGGCATGTAAAGAAGCTAGTTGGGTATTTATAACCAGAGATCATTTTCCATACTTGGACGATGAAATTGTATTAAAAGTCATTTTAGATATATTGTTAGTCAACTAAAACGGTTGACTAACGATATTCCTAAAATGATATGGTCAACGAAAGTTTGTGATTAAAATACTTTTTTACTAGAAAATTAATACTTTATTTCAACTAGATTTGAAAATTGATGATTTAAATGATGTTTTTCCTAAAAGAAATTGCAGTATGGCTACTTTGGATGTAATAACAAAACCTCATTACAGTAAATTAATATGTTCCTTTATTTCAAATTCTTTTTTATACCCTAACCATTTTCTTTATGTAAATCATTGTATTTTGTTGAGTATATATGTGAGATGATTTAAATGTATGTGGCAGATTTAGAGAAGCTGTGTTCATTTTTTTTTGGTTCTTTTCTGACTAAATGTGTTCATTTTGTGGACGGCAGATTTAGAAAAGTTTTTTGTAGACATTATTTGCTACATACGTTTTTGTTATTTGGTTTTTGATGTTTCCATGGTTTCTAGACCTTTAGGCGGAGCTTACGGGACCAAAGCGACGTATAAAATGTCTGTGGCCGAAATGGATTATAAAAACTGATAACATGAAAGTAGCAATTGTAAATTGAAAAAAAAAAGCAATTGCAAATTGGTTGATGCATTATTAGCATTTTGCTTGCGGGTATTTATTTATTTTCTTCTTGCAGGTATTTAAAATGTTTGATTCAGTGATATATAAAAAATTGTAATTATTAGTTAACAATTTGATTTATGTATTTTTAGTGGTTTAGAGCACCTTTAACGGTTAACATGCCCAAATGAGTATTTTTGTTGGGATTATGATAGTTCATGTCCAACTCTATATTATCCGATTAATATGATGTTGTCAACTAAGTTTTAATGACAAGTCCGTATGAATTTATTTTTGGGCTCCTTTCCAAAAAACTTCAGACTAATTAGAGTTGAACTTCTCTTTATATATTAGACACTCACTAATTAGAGTTGGACTTCTCTCTTTATATGTTAGGCACTCATTGTCTAATTTTCCAATGTGGGACTTATTTTGATATTTCATATTCTCCCCTTCAAACTAAGGATCACATTCATCTCGTATCCCACAACTGACTCTTTTTTTTCTACAACTGATTTCCAAAATCTTTTTGACTTGATCTCTGCCACACACACACCTCTCATTCCTAACTCATAGGATATACCATTCATCTCTCCAAGGGTATTTAGGTGTTCTTTCGGATTTCTCGTCAACCGCTTTGATACCAATTATTGGGATTTTGATAATTCATGTTTAATTCTATATTATCTAAATAGTATGGTATTGTCCACTTTGAGTTTTAATGGCAAGCTCACATGAATTGACTTTTATGCTCATTCTCAAAATGGCTCATACTAATTAGAGTTAGTCTTCTCTTTATATATTAGACACTTCTTGTCTAGTTCTCCAATAAAATTTAGTTTGATATTTCACGATCTTAGTAAACTACTACAGGTATTTTATTGTATAATTGAATTTTGTTTTATTTTTTTTAAAGTGAAAGAGTTATAAATTGACCCTAGATTTTGTTTTATCTTTACCATTTTATATCATTATTACATTTTATTATAACATAAAGTGATAGCAGACTCCCTAGATATAATAACATTACGTTATTAGTTTTTCCTTATGATTTTTATGCAACTATTTTATCTTTAATAGAAAAATATCTGTTTAATATATGATGTAAACAACAACATCAAAATTGGAATTTATGTTATAATAAAATGTAATAATGATATAAAATGTTGAGTTGTATCAAGAAATTAAAAGAAAATACTCAGGTAATACTTTTCATGTACATACTATTGTGTTTTGTAAAAATAATATGTGAAAACTTAAACCTAAATATAGATGTGAAATGTTTGTAGCTATTTTTGGTCATAATTTTTAATATACAATTATCTATTAGAAAAGAAAGTTAGTTACTTAGATATAGAGTACTTTTACAATTTTCTTTTAATTAGGCTTTTAAAAAGGAATATTATTTATTATAAAGTTAGTTTTTCTCCATGTTTTTTATTAAATAATTGAAATTGTGGGATTTTACAATTCGTTTGTTTAACATTTTTTAAAAAATTTGAATTTATCTTTTATAATTCTCTATCTTTAGTGAATTTAAGAATAAACACTATAATTTTTTTTTAAAAAGAATTAACTTTCTAGTACCTTTTTGCAATTATTATTTTTGTTTAGTCTTTTAAAAAAAGAAATTACTATCAAATATTTTATAATATAGAATTTTAAAAGACTATGTAATAGTAATTTTTCTTTTCTAAAATATATAATGATTCAAAATATATACTAAAAATAATATTGAAGAAATAATTCTAAATTTTATTTAATAGTGAAAAGTAATTATAAAAATTATTTAATAGTAATTGTTTAGAAACTTTCATTTTTTAAAGAATTTTCCTTTTTTAAATCTTTATTAAATAATAAAAAAGAGAATTATATCATATTTTTGACACATGTCACCATCTTTAAAAAAATTGAAACATGTCACAATCATGTTAATTAGTAACTTTGAAGAACAAAGCTTTATATATTAAGATATTATTAAAATTGAAGCATGACCAACTGTTATTAGTTGGGTCTAATTTAAAAATAAAAATGGAAGCAATGTTTAACTGATTATATACATCATATTAATATAACTGCTTAACTAATTATATAAATTTAATTAAGTATTTTAAGTAATTAAATTCACTACATTCCAGCACCAAGGTAGTTACCACTAAACTCCTATATCTAAGGATTACGAAGATACCAGTAATATTCTTTTTTTTTTAAGATTTAACCGTAATGTACTTCATGCTATTATAATTGAGAGGTATAATATTATTTACTAGGTGTTTTGCCCGCACTTGCGGGCTTAATAGTTTTTAGAAAAATATAAACAAATATACTATAAATTCGGAAACCTTAAAATAATTTTTCTCATGTTTTTAAAATATTTAATAACTAACAAAATATTAATTTGATATTCAATATATTCTATTCTAATAAAATATCCTTTGTTACGTAAAATAAACTTAAAATATCTATATATACATAAATTATATTTATTTTTAAAATATATGATGTTAAATATTTTAGATAATATAATATAAAATCTTGTAGATAATGAGGAATACCAAACTAATGATTTTTTAATTTATGGATAATTATATATTAACAAATATATTCTAATTATTTATTAAGAATAATAAAGATTTTAAAAGCTCTAAATTTAAACGTGAGAGCGAAAGAGTTATTTTAGATAACAACACAACACATAAGAATTATCTTATTTTTAAACTATTTTATATCTTATTTTTTAACCTTTATAATAGAAATAATTATTTAAAGATAAAAATACAGTATATAAGTTACCTTATTTTATTAGAAAAAAATAATATGATTAATATAAATTCGTTTTAATTATATATACAAATTCATTAAAGATAGTATCGATATTAAGGATAATAACTAAACAAACATTCAAACAGAAAAACTTTGTTGACAAACAAAACATTAATGTATAATGTATAAGATAAGAACATTTTCTATCTATTGTTATTTTCATTTCTAAAAGCAGAAATTTCTGTTTTCCTATAAAATATTATTTTTATTATAAAATCATAATTATAATGGTCTTTTAACTTTAAAACTTTAATAATTATAGCTAAAATGCACTTTTGAAAATTACTTTTTATATAAAAATAGAATCACATTTTTCTTTACATAATAGTCTTTTAAAAGAATTTTAATTTAAACAAAATCATAATTCCGTGGAATTCTTGAAAACATGTTTGGAAAAGAAAATACAAATATGAAGTACTTGTCGTAAATAAAAAAAATTAATAATTTCAAAATATTTTCTTTTGGAGGTAGATATTTTGAAAATATATTTAAAATATAATTTTCATTCCTAATAAAATATTTTGAAAAAAATAAAGACAAATAAATGTTAACTTTTCTACTTAAATGACTAATAATTTTTTGCAACTGAATAATAAAAACAAAATACCCCAAAAATCACTTTAACAAAAAAATATAAATAAATTTATTGTTATTGCTTATATACATCGTTAATAAATTTAATAACTTAAAAAAATATTCAATGACAGATTACATTTATAAAAATAGAAATATATTTTTTTATTTTTTATTAAACTATTTTAAATATTTTAGTTTAATTATTAATCCAATTATTATATGTTTATATATATTAATAATTACAAAAATTAACATATAGATAAACATAAATATAAATACATGGAATTGTATTTTTTTCAAACACGTTTTCATATAATTTTTTGAGATAATATTTATAATAAAATTTGAGATACTTTTTCAATTTATTTTTAAGTTCTCCAAAAATATTAGATCTTAATTTTTTATTTTCGAAATACATTAAAAAAATATTTTTTTCTGCTAACAACACAGAATATATAAGAATTATCTTTTTATTTTTAAAATATATTTTAATTTCTGAATAACTTTTATTATGACAGTTTATTGAATTATCTTGTTTTAAAAGTTTAAAACTCGTTTTTATTTATGTCTAAACTTTATAATATTAATTTATAATCAATAATCTAATCTAATAAATAAATTTAATCATTCATTAAGGGTAATATCGATATTAACCGCTTTAACTTTTAACGTGAGAGTTCCGTTGTGAAAAATCACTTCGCAAATAATAGTATAGATTAGTACGAAACTTATACGACTTCATGAAACATTCATTTTTTTGTCAGTGTTAGCTTTATAATTTATAATTATAAATATTTGTTATTATCATGACATACAACTACCAACAGCCCATGAGTAAAAATCTTAGCAAATATATATATATTTTTAGCAACATCATAGAAAATATATACAACTTAATAATATATAGTTTTAAAAACAGATTAAACTTTAGACCAATACAATAAAAATTCATGAATCAATTAATATAAACAATAAATATAAGTAGCTGTTTTATAAGAAATTAAACTATTTAATCTATCTATTATATTAAATTAGGAACAGTATCAGTTGATATTATTAGGGAAGTATTATTTATAAGAATATATTATACGGGTTTTAGTTAAACGGGTTTTAAATAGATTATTTGATTAAAAATATTTATTGAATTTGATTTTACTTAAAGTTAGTGAATACCATATTAACACATTTACAAATATATATATATATATATATATATATATAAAATTACTATTTCAAACATTTTTCAAAAAACTTGTTAGATTTTCGGTGCGGATTGGATTTGATATTGGTTTTCGGATATAACAATTTAAAAACCGTTCGAGCATATATGCCAGTTCTAATATATTATGGGACTTTGATTTTCAGGTCGATTCCGAATCAGGTTTTTTGGATAAGAATATTCTTTGATAATTATGTTATGTAACTATTAAAAAAAATAAAATATGTTGCAAACTTTATGAATAGAGTTTTAAAATAATTTCTGAAATTTATATAACATAAGGGCATAGTTATGCAACTTGACATATTTAATGTAGTTACCAAAATTATATTAAATTAAATTAATATTAAATATAAATATGATTACAAAAATAACACAAATATAAAACTAAAACAAAAAGTATACCCGCCTTTTGAAATGGCGGGTCAAAATCTAGTCAATACTGTTAAATTTGGAACATGTCTAATTGATATTAGTTGAGTCCAATTTAAAAAAATACTGCATATCAAAATATAGGGGAATTGCCGATAATACCACTTTCATGATACCACTTTTCAAAAATACACTAACCAATTTTACCATTAAAATTTAAGAAGGAGAAAGACTACTATGCCCTTACATAATTAAAAAAATATCTCTCCTCCATCTCGGTTGCTTTGCTCTCCTCGGCGTCGTTTTCTTCTGTGGATGTCGAAGATGGATTCTCTACGACGACCACCACCCAAAACCCTAGCTCCGTTCCAACTCGTCCTGGCGTCAACAAGAGCCACGCCGATTCAATCTCCACCGGCTGCTCCTTCGAACGAGGACTCGAGAAAGCTCTTGCCTTTGCTTACTTTTTTTTTTTTAATTTGGATTTAATTAGGAGAAACCTGCTTCATTGAATAATGGAGAAGAAGTCAGCGAACATCGTCGATGGCCTACCATTCAAGTGGGGTAAAAGAGTGTAGAAGATAAGGTTGTGAGTACTGTCTTTATGACTGTGTCTCTGTTGGAGATGATAGTAAAGTGGACTCTGGGGTGTTCTTTGTTGGGAAGATTATAAAAATGTGGGAGTATACTGATCAGCCTCACGCAGGCTCGCCAATCTGAATCTCAGACTAATAAGGCTTGAAGAAAGTGAGAGCGGAGATGATGAGGACGAGAAGCTGTTTTGCTGTTTTTTTTCTCCTCAAACATTGGCTCAATGTTCTCTCAGATTCTTGGCTACAATGACTGTGAATTCAAATTCTGAAAAACTTAACAACAACAAGATCACATACAGAGTATCAAAATCCATTCTTTTCCACGCAAAGTTGAATCAGAGGAACTTATTGAGTTATATGCTCGTTGTTTCGAGGAACTTATTGACTTGGCCAATTCTGATTCAATTTCCACATCTCAGTTTAGTTCAGTTTCTACCTGAACCTCTTCTTTGGAGATGAATTGACTACATTCTTTAGGAGTTATGATAGTTAGAGCTGTTCTTGCAGTTGAATGTGGATGGGAGAGATTAGGTAATATATGAGAAGAGATTATAGCTATTTGCCAAGTTGTAAGGGTTTATAACTTATTTTATAAAGAGTTATAAATTAGCTATAAAAATTTATAAAGGCATATAAATATTTATACATCATTTTGTAATGATTCCCGTGGCCTTCACATGGTTCCCGTATCAATATATCTGGAGGAGCTGGGTGCTTAAACGACTCTTCTTCTAAGCTCACTACTTTTTGTTCCGAGTCTGGTTCTTTTCTACTGATTCATTACTTCGACCAAGCTGTTGCTGGAGTGAGCTCGTAATGAAGAAAGGAGGTGATATTGCGAGGTGGCTGAAGAAAGAAGGTGATTAAGTGGCTGAAGAAAGAACGTGATTAAGTGGCTCCTGGTGAAGTGCTTTGTGAAGTTGAAACTGTAATGCTAATTTTAGATTGAATTTCTTAATGTACTTACAACGCTTTGTCGTACACTCTGTAACTGATGATACGTGGCAGATTCTGAGGCACATGTAGACATCAAACAAGGTTCCACTGCTTAAGAAATTTTACATATTCTTATAAATTGTTTTATAATCATTTATAACGGTGCATAAACTTTATAAATTATTTTTACAAATCCTTATAAATTACTTTACATACTTTTATAAACCCTTATAAATTATTATAGAGTTATGAGTTACAGGGGAAGCTCGCGGAGAGAAGCTATGTTGTGGCTTCTAAGCTCACCGATAACACAGTCTTTACCATCTCTGGACACAACGACGATGGACGCACACTGATCAAGTTGAGAAACCCCAAGTTCTATTAGACTTCTGGTTTGTGTTTTCTAAAATCAATTACAGTGGATTTGGTAATAAGGTGACTGAGATTTGGCGTGAAGAGAAGGGTTTCTGGGATTACTACAAAGAGAGATTGAGATACAATCAGTTTAGCATTACAATTTGGCTTTTCTATTCATCAAAGCATAACAAAGGTTCTGGTTTTTCTCTTTCTTTGGTTTCCTTGCCAAATATTTATTTCTCTGACCCTTTTGTTTTTTGTTTGTGGGATCGTAAAAAGGTAATCATCGGAGATGGCATCGAAACGGATTTTGAAGGAACTGAAAGATCTGCAGAAGGATCCTCCTACTTCATGCAGCGCAGGTGTGACTTACTTTGCGATTCGAATTTTTATGTTTTTTTTTTTGTTGCTCCTCTGCCTGATGATGTTGATGGATGGATGGGTCCTTCGATTTTTTTGTTTCTTCTCTTTGCTCTGGTTTTATTATTATTGATCTCTCTCGTTTTGCTTAGATCTAAATCATGTGTTCGTCTCTCTGTTCTCTTTTTTGGTTGATTTTGGGTTAATTCAGCTGAGATTTATAAATTTACCAGAGGTTCATCATGATAATAATAACCCTTGTGTTTGATTTAGCAAAGTTTCAAACTTTATTTGATTGGATTAACTTGTTAGATCTGGTTTCAGTTGAGACTTTTCTGGGATGCCATCTTAAAAAGTAGTAACTCTGAACTTCTTTTTGTTTCCTTAATTTTGATAGGACCGGTCGCGGAAGACATGTTCCATTGGCAAGCCACGATAATGGGTCCATCCGACAGCCCTTACTCTGGCGGTGTTTTTCTTGTTACCATTCATTTCCTTCCTGATTATCCTTTTAAACCTCCCAAGGTACTTCCTTTCACAGCTCTCGACTTTTATTGTTGTCCTGTTTGCAGTTATGTATCTCCCAGCTCTAGTTCTCTATGCATGTTGTGCTTTGTTTAGTTGCTCATACGTGTGGTGGTGACCAAAAACAAAAAATGTAGGTGGCTTTTAGGACTAAGGTGTTCCATCCAAACATCAACAGCAATGGGAGCAGCTGCCTCGGGTATCTCTCAATGCTCAATTATACCTTTTTATAAGGCGTTACAAAAGAAACTGTAAAAGAATGATGTTCTTTAATAAGTAAAGAAATGGTGGAAAATTGGTTAATTTGGTGATTTATAAACTCTTATAAATAGATTTATAAACCTTGTAAATTAATTTATAAACACTTATAAATAAATATATAAACTCTTATAAATAGCTTATAAGTTTTTATAAATAGTTTTATAAACCCTTTTAAATAGTTTTATAAGCTTTTATAAATAGTTATATAAATATTTTATATGTGTTTTATAAACTTTATAGATGGTTGAGATCAGGTTTTATAAGCTCTTATAAAATTTATAAATGGTTCATAAATGGTTTTATAAACCTTTATAAATAGTTATATAAATATTTATACGGTTTTATAAACATTTATAATTTTTTATAAACCCTATATAAACTCTTAAAAACCCATTAAAACCTTTTATAAACCCTTACAAATCTTATATAAACTTTTTACAAACTTATTTAAATCGTTATAAATTCTATATAAAATCTTTATAAACATCTGTAAGTGATTTTGTAAACCTTTTATAAATTCTTCTGTTTTGACACAAAGGTGATAGTTTCATCGTGTAAAAAAAATATTCTACCACAACATGCCAACTGGTCATGTCATGTGCCAACCAATGGTTTCTAAGCCAAAAGTTTTCTACAAATCCTTATTAATGATTTCTAAGCTTTTAAAAATGTTTTTAAGAACCTATAAACGAATTACCTTTAAATTTTTTTATAAATCCTTATAAATAATTTTATAAAACCTTATAAGCATTTCTAATGGTTATAGACTCTTATAAATGATTTAAAGACCTTCTAACTGATTTCTTTTATAAACATTTATAAACGGTTATAGACTTTATAAACTTCTTTATAAGCCTTTATAAATGATTTATAAACTCTTACAAATAATTTATAGACATTTATAAATGATTTACAAACTTTATAAACTGTTTTCTTATAAACTTTACAAAATATTTATAAACTCTTATCTATTATTACATATTCTTGTAAACCCTTATAAATTATGTTACAAACTCTTACAGTTTTTTTATAAGCCTTTCTAAATGGTGGATGACCATTTGTTTCCTTTTACCACTGAACATCCACCTGAAAATCAGACACAAAGGATATTGAAGTTTAGAGACACTGATATTATTGTTACTCTCAGTAAAAGAAACTGGAAGGGCTCTAGAGAAGCATCAGGCCTCATGTTGGTGGTTGAATCTCTTCACCGTTCAAACTGGAAGGGTCTAGAGAAGCATCAGGCCTCATGTTCCAGAAAAGTAAAGCATCTCTCTTCTTTGGTAGAACATAGAGTCCTTCTTTCCCACATTTCGATAGCTCGTCCACCATGGGACTGCACTAATGTAATGTTTCCTTTCGCAGCAGGGAACACTGTCTCGCCACCATCATCAACATCCGATCTAAAGTATTTGTCCAAAAGAAGATTTAAAAAAAAGCATAAAGAAATTTGTCAGAGTAAAAAAAGGTTTTATGTTTTTGTTACTTACAGGTACATAAGTACAGTAGCTATACGTTGTCCACTGTTCCTAGTGTTGAACTCATCTAAGAAATAATCATAGTGAGGCTCATACTTCTGCCCAACTTGGTAGTGAAGAACCTGAAACTTTATGACTTCGAGACTCTCTATGTCCTGGTGATAACAGCTGAACATGACTTTCAATAAATAGAAATCTGGTTCAGGAATTTGATCGAACACCAAGCGTGCGTCTTTAGTATACCCAAAGGCTCCATATAAACTTACGAGCTTTGTTGCACAAGAGATGTCAGACATTAGTCCATTCCCCTTTAAGATCGCGTGAGCTTTCTGCAGTGAATCGATGCTCTTGCACTTGCTTAAGAGGCGGAGGCTTGGGATAGATGCAGCGTAAGGTAGAGACGCATGGACTCATCATGGACGCGCCTTATTAAAACGTCGTAGCGGTACGAGAAGTCGATTGAGTTTGAGCTGGTCGGCGAGCACGGCGAGATTCACGAGTCCTCCCGAGTACACGAGTAAATGGAGGAAGAGGAGGCATCATCGATGGCGCCGGAGAAGGTCGAGAAGCGGAGGAAGAAAAATCGGAGGTGTTTGAGCGGATGCTGATTTGGAAGAAAATTAGGTCAGGGTCACTATAGTCATTTACCCATTCATAAATGTGGTATTTATAAAAAGGTTCATTCATTAGTGGTAAAGTTGAATAGTGGTACTAAAGAAAGTGTAAAAGTAAAATTTCCCCCAAAATATAACTGCTTATACGCATATGTAAATATAACTGTTTAACCAATTATCTAACTTCAAATAATACCGCAATCGGTTTTCATAGAAGATTATAACATGTATAACGCGGTTTTTGATCATTCAACTAACTGTGTGGTGGGACCCTTTAACACATATATTGCTTACAAGTAAATAAGTTGATATTATCATTATTATTAATATTACACCCACACATAAACAAGCTTTTTGTGTCTAAGCGTCTTACATATGACAAATCCATCATGTTATATCCGCCCTTTAAAAGTTTATCAAAATTTAAAGAATCACAAATCATATAGTTTATTCAAATTATGTACTATTTTAAATATATAAAAAACATTGAACCAATTTTTTAAAAATATAATCAGACTTAAATGGATGTTTATCGGTTAACCAATATCGGATCGCGGGTTAGTGACGGTCTTTAAAAATTTTACAGGTTTAGCTGGTTTTTAAATATCGGATTTTAAGTAAATCTGAACCACACTACATATGCCGGATTACCCGTTTGACTGCGGGTATGTATCGAATACAAAAGCGGGTTTGGATCGCCTACAAACGCATAAAACAAAGAAAAAATATGATTTAAAAACATATATAAAAATTAAATTTCTAAAAAAATAAAGGAAAAATATATCCGCCTTTTTAAGGGAGGTTAGAATCTAGTCTAACCTATTAATTTAGGTTTCTATTTGAATTTTACCATGGCATGTTTTTACTTTGGACTTATTGAATATGTTGTAACTTGTAACCAATGATACTTATACTATCTTATACCATGGGAATTCTTCACCATTATTTATTTATTTTTAAATGGCTATAAAACAATTATGTAATTCTTTAGTTTTTTTTAGGGACTCCAATAAAATAAATATTTTTCCTCAAGAATTACAACTTTTAATTAACGAATATATTTTTCTCATGAAGTAGTCAAAATTATGTATCGATGAATTGTGGTGTCGGTAAATACCGACGAAAATTCGTCGGGATTTCTCGATGAATTTCCCACGAAAACTCTACTTTGAATATATTCAGTACTTTGTCGACAATTTTTAGTAATTTTAAAGTTACGATTTTCATCAGAAAATACCATATTTTTGTGTGTAAACTTTTTAAGCTAATTAAAACTTAAGTTTTAAAACTTAAGTTTTAAGTGTCACCATCCAAAATACCAGTGGGTATATTGGAATAGGTATATATATACTAATATTTGCGAAGTGATTTTTCGCAACGGAGCTTTCACGTTAAAAGTTAGAGTGGTTAATATCGATATTGCCCTTAATGAATAAAAAGGTATATATTAGCTAAAAATAAAAACGAATTTAAAACTAATAGCAGTAAGAATTATCCAAAATCTTAAAATATATGTTATATAAAAAGATAATTTGTATATATATATATATATTGTGTTGTAATCCGAAATTTTTTTTAATAGAAAGTTTAAAATTAAAAAAAAACATGTTAATCAAGTAAAATTCTTTATTTATATAATGGAAAAAATATTAAGTGACAAATGTATATTTATTAATTAATATGAATAAATATAATATGATCATGTATATAATAAATAGTTATACATAATATGTTCTCTAATTAAAAAGATATTTTAATAATTTTATGTGTATCTATTAAATTAGATAATTGAACGTAAATTAATATAATGCAATTTTTTCCAAAAATGAATAAAACAATTCTAATATATATTATGTTATCATCTGAAAATAATATTTTAAATTATAAAGATTAAAAGAATTAAATTTAATAATGGTCATATATATAGATCGTAATGAGAAACATCATTATAGATACATATTTTGCCAATTTAAAAATTTAAGAGATCTTAAAATATATATGTTAAATAAAAAGATAATGTGTATATATATTGTGTTGTAATCCGAAAAGAATTTTAATAAAAAGTTTAAAATTTTAAAAAAACACATATTAATCAAGTAAAATTCTTAATTTATATAATCGAAAAATATTAAGTGACAAATGCATATTTATTAATTAACATGAATAGAGATAATATGATTCATGTATATAATAAATAGTTATATATAATATGTATTCTAATTAAAAAGATATTTTAATAATTTTATGTGTATCTATTAAATTAGATAATTGAACGTAAATTAATATAATATATTGTTATCTGAAAATAATATTTTTAATTATAAAGATTAAAAATTAAATTTAATAATGGTCATATATATATATATATATATATATATTGTAATGAGAAACATCATTATAGATACATATATTGCCAATTTAAAAATTTAAGAGTATAGACATAACTTATCATCCTAATTATTGAAATAAAAATATATGTATTAATAAATAGGGGAAATTTCAAAATTAAACTTTGTTTGGTACCACTTTTCAGTTTTACCACCACTCTAAAGACATTTTCACAAATACACTTTTCATTAATGAGCAAATTACAAAAATAACCCTCTTATAATCCTAACTTAATTTCATCTCTTTGTCTCTCAAGAGAAATCTTCGACGGCGACGGCACTGAAGTGAGATCGACGACGGCGACGAGATCGATCGATGACGGCGATGATGGCGACAAGATCGAGCGAGTGGAACTAGATCGAGTGTATCCTATCTCAGAAGCAAACGAGATCGAGCGACTACCGCGACGAGCGGTGATGGTGACGAGATCGAACGACAGACACGAGATTGAGTGTATCCTCTTTCATGAAGCAGACGAGATCGAAACTCAAAACCTCAAAATATTGAATCCTCAGCAAGAATCACAACTTGTAAGTATTTCTCTCGGATTTTGTTGTCTTGATCTAAGAGAAAGTGTTATATGTTAATAGTCGGATCTAAGAGAAAGAGTTTTGATAGTGAACATTGAGTTTTTGAAAATTTATAACCCTTTTTAAATCTAAGTTATTTAGTAATGTAATTGACATGTTCAGTTCCCGACACTCATGGAAGAAGTGTGTGTTCAAGCTTAAATAAGAGCCACAACCCTGCCAACACACATTTTCTTCGATCTACAATGGTAATCACCATATTCATCATTGGCTCTTACTTTTTTCTTAAGTCTTATTAACCAATCACTCTAATGTTTTTTGTTTCTTTTTAGACTGCAGAGTTTCTTCCCTTTAGCAGTGTCAAAAGGTATGCTACGACGAAAGTGAAGGTTCCACCTCAGCTGCAGAAAACAGTGTGTTAAATAACTCAGTTTCTGTTGCTCTTTCTTGCATTTTTGTTTCATATGTCAGTTGTTTCCTATGATTTGATGAGTTTTTTTAAGAACTGCAAGTGAGTTACAAGTTTGTTGCTTTTGCAGGTGCTTGTATGTGTCATTTGAGTCTTTGAGAAGTCTCTATTCCACACAGGAGCTTGATGGCGTCTCTGTGGCTGAAATAAATCTCCTTCAAAGGATATAATCCAACATGTCCTCTGATTTTTGCTTATTTTGCTGAGTCAGTATCTCTGTATAATTTGTATCTTCTAGTTTATGTTGCAGCTAAAGGGTGAATATTGTCTGATTAGGTTCTAGATAATTTTGTAAACAATTTATAAAGACTTATAAAAATTGTAAAGTCTATAAGCAATTTATAAATGTTTATGAAAACGGTAAAGTTAATAAAATAGTTATAAGGTCTACATAGGTTTACGAATCAATTAGAAAATCTCTAAATCATTCATAAGAATCTATAACCATTTTGAAAGGCTTATGAAACAATTTATAAGAGTTTGAAACATAATTTATAAGGGTTTACAAGAATAAAAATAATCAATAAGAGTTAATACATCTTTTTTGTAATGTTTATGAAAAACAGGTTATAAAGTTTGTAAATCATTTATAAATGTTTATAAATTATTTGTAAGGGTATATAAACCATTTATAAATGCTTATAAAGAAGTTTACAAAGTCTATAAACTGTTTATAAATGTTTATAAGTTAGTGTAATCAACAATATCAGGCTCAAACCCAGCTTCATTCATCTGAACCAAAACATGCTTAGCTTCCATCATCTTCCCTTCTCTACACCAACCATATAACAATGAAGAAAAATACCTACGATCCGTTGGAAAAAACTGTAACCTCATATCCTCGAAAATCTTTGCAGCATCCTTAATGCAACCGTTCTTACACAAGGCATCGAGCAAACATGCGAACACATACTCGTCCGGTTCAGGCATTTCGTCGAGCTGCTCGACAGCTTTCTTCACCATTTCGAACCCTCAAATCTCCTCGCGAGAACAACGAAGAGCTTTGGCTCGATTAGGTGAGGATTCTCCTTCCTCATCTCCTCGATTAGACTCCAAACGGCTCCGAACCGCCGCATCTTATAAAGGATTATAAAACAATTTATAATAAAATTATTTGTAAAAGTCTATAAACCATTTATAAAGGCATATAAAACAAGCTATAAAATCTATAAACTGTTTATAAATGTTTATAAGAGAGTTATGAAAGTTATAAGTAATTTATAAGGGGTATGTATACTATTAATAAGAGTTTATAAAAATGTTATAAAAGCTTATATTCAATTTATAAGGGGTGATATAAGAGTTGTATAGTCTATAACCATTTAGAAAACCTTATAAAACAATTTATAAGTGTTTGTATAATAATTTATAAGAGTTTGTAAGGGTATGTAAATAATTCATAAGAGTTTATAAAACTAATTTATAAAGTTTATACACCATTATAAAGGATTATAAAAAAATTATAAGGGTATGTAAAATTGTTTGCAAGAGTCTATAAACCATTTATAAATGCATATAAAAGAAGTTATAAAATCTATAAAAAATTTAGAAATCATATAAACCTTTATTAATAGTTTATATATATTCCTATAAATGATTTATAAACCTTTATAAAATCACTTATAAGAATATACCAAATATTCAGGGTTTGATTCGAGTGGACCTTTCTGCAAATCTAATAGTTAAGGGGTCAGATCGTAAATATTCAAAAGAAGGAGGACCAGATGTGCAAAACATCTCAAATCCACCATTATTGCTTCGTGCTTTCTCCGTTACGAGAAGACTGCAACTCCTGACGACGGTGGAGCACGAGATCGACCCAGAACATGACTAAGCTGAGCACGACGAATAAGACAGAGCTGAGTGTAAGGCGGATTGAGCAAAGGAGAGATACATCCAAGCTTGACGACGGTACCGGAGTTTCCATGGCGGACTCACGGCGAGGATTTCAGCAGAGGCAACGACTCCATAGCTTCTAGACAGGCTGCCACGACTCGAGCTGGGGTCACAGCGGCGATACCTGACAAAGAGTGAGGATTGTGAGCGTTTCGAGCTCCGATTCGTTTTGAGCTCCGACGCGTTTCGAGCTCCAGGAGCCGCTCGCTGGATCTTCACTGCTGGATTTTCACCAGACGAGCATGGCGATGCAGTTGATGAGAACAGCTATGGCGAAGTAATTAGGCGGCGACGGACTCGACTCGGACTCGTGAAATGTAGGAGAAATAAGATATTAGTTTTATGCTTAATTAGTTAGAGGTATAAAAGTACTTTATCAATTAAAAATTTAGTGGTAAAGTTGGTTAGTGTAGAAATGAAAAGTGGTATCATGAAAGTGGTATATTTGGCAATTTCTCTAATAAATATCTATAAGATTATTATGCCCGCATGAGCGGGCCCACCATCTAGTTTTAATTGATTTGGTGAGCTTTATAGAATGTTTTGATCATTAATGAATGGACAATTTTTTCAAATAACATTTTTTTAAATTTTTGTTACAAAATAACTCTCAAAAAATAAAATGACCAAAATATCTTTTTTTTATTTTGAAAATTTTAATATTTCTTTTTTTATTTTTTTTTGAAATTTGAAACCCATATCCAAAACTCAATTCTTAACTCTAAACTAAGTTTAGATTAATTAACCTAAATGATATAAATTAATATTTTGCCCTTTACTAAAACATTTTTTGGTCATTTTTCTCTTTGATAGCTATTTTTGTGACATTAAAGTAAATTAAGCTATCCAATATAATTTCTCTTAATGATTTGGTGAGACTTAATATTTGAAGGTGTTACGTTGGAGATATACTAGAAAAAATGTTGGTGAAGTACATGATTTCTGCAGCACGAATCAGTACATAACGTATGAACTAAAAACAGTGAATAATTATTGACAGACTGAAAAACAGTAAATAAGACACAAATGCATGAAAAACAAACGAAAACAAAACAAGAATATGGGAACTTTTGACAGACTATGAATGAATCCATTAACTTTACAAGGAGCAAGCGGATAGCCACAGAGACAGTCCTTATTGCCGGCGAACGCGCTTGCAGGAAACTTAGTCACCGGAAGTTTTCCGCAAAGATGGTTCTGACTCAAGTTTAGTCTCTTCAACCCATCCACTGTCACGGGCACCTTCCCAAACACTAAATTCCTCGACAAATCCAGCGTCTCAAGCGACTTGGAGATACTCAACTTCTCCATATCGAACTGGAGTTTGTTCCCAGACGCCCGAAACTCACGCAGCTGATGTTCTTCCTTGAATAGCGTCGCGGGGCTGCCTCTGATATCGTTCTCTGAGAGATCGATAGAAACGTAGTGGTCGGTCCTTGTCGGCTTCCAGTCATCTAATCTCATCTTGATTCCACAGTTCGCCAGCTTCAACGAGTAGAGGAGCGACGTCGAGGTAATCCAGTCCGGAATCTTTTTCATCTGGAACTTGTTGTACGATAGATCAAGAGTCAAGATGTCATCTTTCACGTTCATAACAGGGAACGGATCGGTTAAAAGATTATGTGAGAGATTGATGTTGGCGATTTTAGTCAGCTTGGACAAGCTCTTTGGAACTGCTCCTGAGAATCTATTCTTGGAGAGGTCCAACGTGTCGAGGGAATTGAATCTTGATAGATAGCTAGGAATCGAACCAGAGAGATTGTTCTGGCTCAGTTCAAGAAACGCAAGAACCGGAGCGAGGGATGCGATTGATGGAGGTAGTGTACCAGAGAAGCCGTTGCGAGAAAGAGTGAGGACTCGTAGCTTAGTCAAGGGTTTGAAAATGTTCGGGATGGTTCCAGAGAGACGGTTGTCGTCGAGGTTCAGATTCGACATGAGCTTGAGATTAGCGATTCCTAACGGTATAGTACCGGTTAAGAGATTACCGCCGAGATTAAGGTAATTTAACCGGGTCAAGTTTGATATCGACTCTGGTATCGGACCGGTGAATTGGTTTCCTTTAACCGTCAACGTATCTAAGTGACTTAGCGAACCGATGTTAACCGGAAGAGGACCGGATAGACCGCTGTTCTCGAGGTAAACATACTCTAGACGTGGTAACCGGAAAAGAAATCGTGGGAAAGGACCAGTAATGTTTTTGAGGTTAATAAAGACGAGACCTTCTAAATGCTGGAGTTTGGCCAGCGACGGGGAGATAGTGCCGGCGAGAAATATTCCGGCATCAACGGACTCTATGTTGACAGTGAGTGTGACGACGCGGTCGCTGTTACGGCAATTAACACCGTCCCACGAGCAGCAACTAGTATCATTCTTCCATGAACTTAAAATTCCTGAAGAGTCTTTGGTTATACCTGATTTGAAAGCTAAAAGACCCGCCTCATCATCGGGATTACAATTCGCAGCTCTGGTGGGATTTAGACACCGGAAAAGGATGACTACGGAGAAAATGAGGAGATGGAATGAGTTCATATTTCTGTTTCTTTTTTCTTGTAATGAGATTGAGCGAAGGAATAGATAGAAAGATTCAATTCTTGACCTATTTAATAAGCAATTAGTCAAAGTTGACCGATTTTGACAAATAGATTTGCGTGCGAGCTTTAGTATGGTGTATATTATAAGATAATTAAATGAAAGAATAAAACGTGACAAATAGAGAGTCGGTGTTGTTTTTAAACCGAAACTAATAGGCCACCATCATATGTCAAAGGTTCTTTTGACATTATATAGCATTTCATAGAATGTGAAAAATTGATCGTTCGAGGTTATATACATAGACTTTTTTTGTAAAATGTCAAGATTTATACCAGATTTTCAGTTTTGAGTTACAACATGTGGAGAGACCACTTATTAATACAAGAAAGGAAATAGCAGATAGCAGAAAAGATATACAGCTAGGGTACATCAAAAAGGAAAGATAAATAGAGCTGCAGAAGCGAAGGTTGAGACTGAGATGAAGATGGGAGAGAGAGCAGCCTGTCTCTAACCATGCGATCTATCCTGGAGAACAGCACCGAAGCAGGGGATGATGTGGTGGTGAAGATGCGTGCATTTCGTTCTCGCCATAAACAATAGATGGTAACCTGCAGGATCAGCTTGAGAACAGAACCAGCTCCAGGAGTAGACGTGAACTGGTGATCTCGCAGGAGAGTTGCACACTCCAGAATTGAACCCGGAGGAGACAGTAGAAAACTCCCAACACAGAAATGCGACCAGGCAGAGGAGGCATATGAGCATCGAAAGAACAAGTGATCATGTGTTTCTTCCCCTGAAGAACAGAGCATGCAGTTTGTGGGAACGTTCATCCCCCAAGAAGACAGACGATCCCTAGTAGGAAGCCGCTGCAACACTGATAACCAAGATATAAATAAACACCGCGGGATTTCCTCTTTAAACCAGACCAAGTTGACCCAGGAAACTGGCTCAGCAGCCACTCGAATTTGTTCCCAAGTTTTCTTAGTAGAGAATTTTTTATCATAACTGCTGTATCCACTGCGCCATAGATAGTAGTCTTGACCTCTTGTAGGAGATGGTGGAGGCATTGTTGAGAGGACTATTTGTAGTGTCTCAACTGCATCCGATCTAGCTGCTGGAAGTTGCCAATTTCCATCACGCGTTGCCTCTGAAATTGTAGAGGATAAGGGAAGTCGAAGATCTCTTGGACCTGTAGGACCAATTGCAGAGATCAGAGGCCCCATATCAGTCCACCAGTCGAACCAAAAGGACCCAGACCTGCCATCTCCTATAGCGCACCTGAGGAAGTACTCTACCGTCTGCTTAATAGAGACCATATTTCGCACTGTTGCAGAGACCCGTGCTGTAGATTCCATTATCCAGTAGGAGTTTCGGTGGAACACATTATTGGACAGATAGCGACTCCATAGGGACTCAGGAGAGGAGAAATAGTTCCAGACTCTCTTCAACTGAAAAACAGACTGATAATCTTCAAGCTTCCTGATACCCAGTCCTCCTTCTTGTTTGGGTTTACAGATACTCTCCCAAGATACTCTTGCTCCTACTGCCGATGTTGTTTTATTGTTCCAAAGGAAAGCCGAGCAGAGAGAGTCAACCTTCGCATTGAACCGTTTAGGTAGAGTGAAGACAGAGCTCCAAAAATTAACCATCCCATAGATAACAGACGTGACCATTCTTATCTTTCCAGCAAAGGATAGACACTTTACAGTCCATGAGTGAAGCTTGTTGGTGATTCTTTCCAGGAACGGCTGCAGCGACTCAAAGTTTAAGCGAGAGGGGTTCAATGGCAGGCCGAGATAGCGAGTCGGGAAGGACCCCCGCTTAAACCCTGAGAGATCACTTAACACGGAAGCTTCGATGTCAGCATAACCCCCAATAAAGATTTCTGACTTTGCCGGGTTAATATCTAGACCAGTCCAGCATTTAAAAATCCTCATCACTCCTTTAATCCCAAAAATAGAGTGGCAGGAACCATCAGAGAAGACAAGTAAGTCATCCGCAAACAGTAGGTGTGTCACTCTTGGGTTAGCACACGAAGGGTGCAATCTCATACCTTCCTCATCAACCAATTTCTCAAACAATTTGGAGAGTACTTCCATGATCATAATAAAGAGGTAGGGGGAGATGGAATCACCTTGACGAAGACCTTTCTTCCCCGCAAAGAACCCTGCGAGTTCACCATTAATGGAGACAGAGAACCTTGGGGAGGTCATACATTCCCTGATCCAAGTGATGAAGATCGGTGGAAAAGACTGCGCCTGTAGGAGCTTGATGACAAAATCCCAACATACTGTGTCGAATGCCTTCCGGATGTCTACTTTGATGGTGCAGCTGTGCTGGCAATTTGCTGAGTTATAAGATTGAATCAGTTCTGTCGCTAGAAGGACATTGTCTCCCAAGCTTCTGCCCTTTAGGAAAGCTGACTGATTCGGACTCACACATGACTGCAGTAGAGGCTTGAGTCTGTTGGTAATTATTTTTGAGATCACCTTGTAGACTATGTTGCAGCAACTTATCGGTCTATAGTCACCGAGTCTGCATGCTTCCGGAGTTTTAGGTATCAAGGTAATGGCCGTTGTATTTAGGTCTTTCAGGAGACGACCATTCCTGAAAAACTCAGTGACTGCATTGATAACATCCTGCCCAACTGTGGATTAATATCCACAGACCTCTTTTCGGAGCCTTTTTGGAAACTCATGTACAAGAAAATAACCAAGCTCGGATATTATCTGCTATACCCGTAGGATGGAGACATTTTGGGAATTTTGCTGCTCATCCAGGCGGAAGAATTGTGGTCGTTTGGGACCAATCGGTTTCAGTTTTCGTGTATAGCGCGCCTCTGCGGAGGCAGTAACTTGCGGAATTTTCATTATGGCGGAGAACATAAGCTTCACTGTCACCTTTGTTTACGGGTTCAATGATGTGGAAGCCCGGAAGTCACTATGGGATGAACTCTCCTCCCTAAACAGAACAACCCCGGTCTCTTACTCTCCTTGGTCGGTTGTAGGCGACTTATATTCTATAACACGGCCTGTTGCGAACAGATGTTGCTGAATCTTTGAATCAAATATATTAGGTGTTTTCATGTACCATGTGAAGTAAATTTCTTTTTAAAATTTAACTTATATTTTTAATAAATTTGGATAAATATTATATATTTTATTATTTTCTTACCAACATTTAAATATAGATTTGATTTAGTTAAATATTAAATTAAGGTAAATGATTTTGTTTATTTGAAATTATAATCTTGGACATATTTTTCTATCTATTTATATTGTTTAAATATATTAAATCAATTTGTATAAAACTAATAAATGATATAAAATTGTATAATTAACAAAAATTTAAACTAAACAACATTTATAAAATTTGTAGATATATAAGAAACTAATGATTTTACAATTAGAAATTTAAATTTTCAAAAAATTGTAGCAATTTTCGAAAGCTTTAGTAATACAAATTGTATAATTATAAAAAAATAAAATAAAATTTCAAAACTTTTAATGTTATATATTAATATATTCATTTTATAGATGATGTATGATTTATTACCATATTTTAAAAAATTTACACAAAATAAATATCAATACTAAATGCAATGTATGAGTTATTACCATATTTTAGAAAGGTTACCAAAAATATAAATCAATAGCAAATGAAATTTATATATGTCATACTTTTCGGAAGTCATGTCATATTTCTTTTGTAAAACTGATTGTACAGATGACATGTAGCAAAATCACTTCTCAAATAACGTCTAGGGTTTATGAATTTGCGGTAAGATAAAGAAATCATGGAAATATACTAAGGGAAAATTGGAAAAATATGACATTCTCAACTTCAGTTTGTCGCTCTAATATGTTATCCAAATTTTTCTATCCTACTAGAACTTTAATTTCTTTAAATACAATTATACCCTCAAATTCATTTAAATTAAATTTAACTAAAATATATAATATTTTAATTTACAGAACTTAATACAATTTATAGGTAAAAAAGGAAAGGGAAACACTACGACTGCATTTTGTCTTCTTCTTCCTCATCCCAACTGCGTCTCAACTCGAGCTTCGTCTCTGTCAATCGTACCATTACTCCGGTGGTTCTCCGTGGTAGTGCTCAATGGCGGATCCAAGGTAGGTTTTAAAGTATGTCACTAATTGGGCTTGGCCCAGACTAAAACTAAAACAAATAAGGAAAAAAGATAACATGTGGTGTTTGAACCCATGTATCTCAGTTATAGAGGGGTCATGAAAGGAGTTAATACACCAATTGTGCTATGTATTTTTCAGTTACACCTTACAAATTTGCTAATATATAATGTTAACCTGTGACAGGTGCAACCCCTTTATCCAATGTGGGTCCGTCTCTAGTAGTTCTACTTTATCTCTACAACACATTGCTCCGGTATCACTCTCTCTCTCCCATTTGTCGACTCATCTCCTTCATTGCAGCCGCTGTCGCTTCACCGTGCTTTGTTGGTCGCCATCAACTTCTCCTCTCACCGGAACCACAACTGCCGTGTCATCTCCGCCGCTACATGGGCTTATCTTCTCCGTTCAAGCAGTCACAGCCAGAGAGCATTGAATCGAGCAGACCACACGTTCACGCATTGCCCGATTGGTTCTCTCGGATTGTGCAGCGTCGTTTGGACTGAGCCAGACGGATTGAGCATTCATATTCTCCACATCGAACCCTCCAAATCACGAAAAATGGCTAACTTCTAATATAATTGCACACTTGGCTCCTGAGATTTGTTACTTTCTGATTTTCCCCATAACTTTTATTTTTACAGATTAGTCCTCGATTTCGCCCCAAAACTTTTGATTCAAAGAAATATCTTTAATGTTCGTCCCAATACTTTTAAATACACAGAAATATCTTTATGATTTCGTCTTAAACTTTCAACTTGCACTTTTGACTTTGTTTTTTTATAACATCATACTTTATTGATAATAAAGATTTGAGTTTACATAATCTTCATGTAGAAGATTTGATAGGAATGTTGGTACATAGTTATGAAAAATAAAACCTTACAATTGTAATACCCTACTTTTTGCAAGCTTATCAACACACTTATTTGCTCCTCATGATGTCCATTGAAAACAGACTTCATCAAATCTCATAACCCACCATTTGATCTCCCTGATCCAGTTATAAAAGCTAAAATGTAATGTTTTACCATTGAGAATATCAATTGCTTTGCTACAATCATTTTCCAGTATGATCTTCCGAAATCCTAAACCCAACAATGCTGTAGCGCCATTACGATGCCTTGTAGTTCGCTCGCTGAGGGATTCATAACTCATTTACCTGTAGCTTGAGCCGCATCTTTATACACACCATTCTCATCTCTGATAATCCATACAACAATACTCTGTACTCCTGTATTCAGAAAATATCCATATGTGTTGCATTTAATCCAATCCTTTTGGGGTCGTGTCCAATGACCATCTCGTCTTGGTCTTCCTCCTCTGTTATTCTGACCTCCTTAGAGTAATTGTGAGACTCTGTTTTGTTTTCATTCAGTAGCATCATTACGAGCATACTGAAGAACAGGCGGCCAATGTAATTGCTTCTGTTGAATACAAGAACATTTAGGATTTTACATATCCTCCAAATATCCACAAAGGAAGTTCTTGCAAATGGGATAACCTAGTAGATGAACAGCTGGATAAACATGCTTCTATTTTTTCTTCTAGCATTGCATTCTGTCCCACTACAACCAAATTCATAAATCATGAATCTCTCTAGATTTGTTTAGCATAATCACATTCAAATAATAAGTGATCTTCTGTTTCTTCAGCTTGACAGCATCTCCGACACTGGTCATTTTGTATTACATGTCTTCGTTTTAAGTTACTTCCTGTAGCAAGACCGTTTAATAATATCCTTCATAGAAAGTGCTTTAGCTTCATTGGTAATGTTGTCCTCAAAATCTTGTGCGTCAATTGAGAGTTCCCTGGAATCGGTACATGATGATTATGATCAGGGAGGTAAGTTCCCAACCAATATCCTGACTTCACTGTGTAGTTCCCATCTTCGTTATAATGCCACCCAACTAGATCATTAGCTGCTTTGGAGCTTATCTTTAGTGCAAATATTCGTTTTACATCTTCTGGATCCACAAATTGCTGCAGTCTTTCCTCATTCCAATCATTGCCCACTGTATTAAAATAGTTGTTAACCTTTTCATCGGGATTACCTTCAGAGCGTGGTCTTGGTGGTCGTGGTGGATGATCTGGTATCCAAGGATCTGTCCACATATTAGTCGTTGAACCATTCCCAACTGTAATTTTCAGCCCTTTTGTAATTAAATGTCTCCCATATAGAATTGATCTTCACGCAAATGAAGCCTTCTTCTTTAGGGTTGCTGTTAAGATATTTCCATCAGGAAAATATCTTGCTCTCAAAATTCTCGACATTAAACAGTTTGATGTTGCATAATCCTCCAAACTTGTTTACCAAGTAAATCTTGATTGAACACTTCCAAGTCTCTGGAATCTAGTCCTCCTTCTCTTTTAGGTACACTGATGCGTTTCCAAGAAAACCAATGAAATCTTCTGTTTTCTCCTTATCCCCACCAAAACTGAGCTAGAATTTTATTAATGCCCTCACAAATCTCCTTGGGTAATCGAAATATATTAATCGAGTATATAGGCATTGCTAGAGCCAGTGCCTTTAACAAAACCTCCTTTCTACCCAGTGACAAATGTCTTTGCTTCCAACTTTGTACAACTCTCTTGAATTTATCAATAATGTAGGCAAACATCTCATTCTTTTTTAAACCAATCTGCTCAGGCAATCCCAAATACTTTCCGATCCCCCCTTCATTATGAATATCCAATAGATTCCGTATACTTGTTTTAACGTTTGGAGAAACCCTTTTTTCCAAATGTAATAGATGACTTACTAAAATTGATTGCTTATTCTGAAACTGATCTTCAACTTATTGGCTACTTTCACATTAGCCAAAGAATCATCATCGAACAGGAGATGATTTACTGAAGAGGCTTGATTGGAGACTTTGATACCCAGTAGAGATCTATCTTCCATAGCTCTATGCATTAGATGAGATAGCACTTCAGCACAAAGAATAAACAGGTACGGTGACAAAGGGTTTCCTTATCGAAGTCCTCATTCTGGAGTAATGTAGCCTTCAGATGATCCATTAATGAGAACTGAATACTTGATTGAGGTAACACATTTCATATCCAGTGGATCCAAACATTCTCAAATCCCATATGTCTCATAACTTTTTCTGAGCCTTAAGACTGTGAAACATCTCATGAAACACTACTATATTATCTGAGATCAGTCTGTTCGGTATAAAAGCGTTCTGATTTTCAGAAATAATGTGACCCAGATGCTTCTTCAAACGGTTTACCAATACTTTTGATATGATCTTGTACGATACATTACATAAAGCGATTGGTCTGAATTCCTTCATACCTGATGGTGGATAAACCTTTGGTATGAGACACAAATTAGTGTGATTGTGTTGTTCATCAAAAATTCCTCTTTCAAAGAAGTTCTCAAATTCTTTCATAATCTCAGGCTTGAGGTCCTCCTAGAATTTTTGATAAAACACTGCTGTAAATCCATCAGATCCTGGTGCTTTTGTGTGGTCTAATGTCAAATAAAGCCGCTTGAACTCCATTTTCTGTAATCCTCCGAGTTAAATCATTAAAATCAGATTTAAATAATATGTTCCTTTCTCAAAAAATCTCAACCGCCTTTCATCAATGGAAATTGGGGTCCATTATGGAGATAACTGAAATCGTGGATGAAATCCAAACCGAACTTCCCACAATGTTCCATAAATCATCTTCAACCACACTAAACGTGGCGAGTTGTCGGAAAAACCATCGGAGAAATAACTGTAATAAAATCGCCCTTTTCATCACCTCTTTGGTCTTCTTTCAAATATTTTTTTTTTGCATTTTTGACTCTGTTATATGTAAATGCCATGTATACAAAACTCAGAAATTAATTGTGGATCAATCCAAAATTAGATTTATTTATTTTATTATACTTGATAGTATAAAAACTAGTATACATATCAAAGTAGTGTGAAATCCTACATGATTTAGTGGTTTGTGTGTGCAATTTTCTCTTGAATAAGGGAAGTCGAAGATCTCTTGGACCTGTAGGACCAATTGCAGAGATCAGAGGCCCCATATCAGTCCACCAGTCGAACCAAAAGGACCCAGACCTGCCATCTCCTATAGCGCACCTGAGGAAGTACTCTACCGTCTGCTTAATAGAGACCATATTTCGCACTGTTGCAGAGACCCGTGCTGTAGATTCCATTATCCAGTAGGAGTTTCGGTGGAACACATTATTGGACAGATAGCGACTCCATAGGGACTCAGGAGAGGAGAAATAGTTCCAGACTCTCTTCAACTGAAAAACAGACTGATAATCTTCAAGCTTCCTGATACCCAGTCCTCCTTCTTGTTTGGGTTTACAGATACTCTCCGAAGATACTCTTGCTCCTACTGCCGATGTTGTTTTATTGTTCCAAAGGAAAGCCGAGCAGAGAGAGTCAACCTTCGCATTGAACCGTTTAGGTAGAGTGAAGACAGAGCTCCAAAAATTAACCATCCCATAGATAACAGACGTGACCATTCTTATCTTTCCAGCAAAGGATAGACACTTTACAGTCCATGAGTGAAGCTTGTTGGTGATTCTTTCCAGGAACGGCTGCAGCGACTCAAAGTTTAAGCGAGAGGGGTTCAATGGCAGGCCGAGATAGCGAGTCGGGAAGGACCCCCGCTTAAACCCTGAGAGATCACTTAACACGGAAGCTTCGATGTCAGCATAACCCCCAATAAAGATTTCTGACTTTGCCGGGTTAATATCTAGACCAGTCCAGCATTTAAAAATCCTCATCACTCCTTTAATCCCAAAAATAGAGTGGCAGGAACCATCAGAGAAGACAAGTAAGTCATCCGCAAACAGTAGGTGTGTCACTCTTGGGTTAGCACACGAAGGGTGCAATCTCATACCTTCCTCATCAACCAATTTCTCAAACAATTTGGAGAGTACTTCCATGATCATAATAAAGAGGTAGGGGGAGATGGAATCACCTTGACGAAGACCTTTCTTCCCCGCAAAGAACCCTGCGAGTTCACCATTAATGGAGACAGAGAACCTTGGGGAGGTCATACATTCCCTGATCCAAGTGATGAAGATCGGTGGAAAAGACTGCGCCTGTAGGAGCTTGATGACAAAATCCCAACATACTGTGTCGAATGCCTTCCGGATGTCTACTTTGATGGTGCAGCTGTGCTGGCAATTTGCTGAGTTATAAGATTGAATAAGTTCTGTCGCTAGAAGGACATTGTCTCCCAAGCTTCTGCCCTTTAGGAAAGCTGTCTGATTCGGACTCACACATGACTGCAGTAGAGGCTTGAGTCTGTTGGTAATTATTTTTGAGATCACCTTGTAGACTATGTTGCAGCAACTTATCGGTCTATAGTCACCGAATCTGCATGCTTCCGGAGTTTTAGGTATCAAGGTAATGGCCGTTGTATTTAGGTCTTTCAGGAGACGACCATTCCTGAAAAACTCAGTGACTGCATTGATAACATCCTGCCCAACTGTGGATTAATATCCACAGACCTCTTTTCGGAGCCTTTTTGGAAACTCATGCACAAGAAAATAACCAAGCTCGGATATTATCTGCTATACCGTAGGATGGAGACATTTTGGGAATTTTGCTGCTCATCCAGGCGGAAGAATTGTGGTCGTTTGGGACCCATCGGTTTCAGTTTTCGTGTATAGCGCCTCTGCGGAGGCAGTAACTTGCGGAATTTTCATTATGGCGGAGAACATAAGCTTCACTGTCACCTTTGTTTACGGGTTCAATGATGTGGAAGCCCGGAAGTCACTATGGGATGACCTCTCCTCCCTAAACAGAACAACCCCGGTCTCTTACTCTCCTTGGTCGGTTGTAGGCGACTTATATTCTATAACGCGGCCTGTTGCGAACAGATGTTGCTGAATCTTTGAATCAAATATATTAGGTGTTTTCATGTACCATGTGAAGTAAATTTCTTTTTAAAATTTAACTTATATTTTTAATAAATTTGGATAAATATTATATATTTTATTATTTTCTTACCAACATTTAAATATAGATTTGATTTAGTTAAATATTAAATTAAGGTAAATGATTTTGTTTATTTGAAATTATAATCTTAGACATATTTTTCTATCTATTTATATTGTTTAAATATATTAAATCAATTTGTATAAAACTAATAAATGATATAAAATTGTATAATTAACAAAAATTTAAACTAAACAATATTTATAAAATTTGTAGATATATAAGAAACTAATGATTTTACAATTAGAAATTTAAATTTTCAAAAAATTGTAGCAATTTTCGAAAGCTTTAGTAATACAAATTGTATAATTATAAAAAAAAAAAAAAAAATTTCAAAAATTTTAATGTTATATATTAATATATTCATTTTATAGATGATGTGATTTATTACCATATTTTAAAAAATTTACACAAAATAAATATCAATACTAAATGCAATGTATGAGTTATTACCATATTTTAGAAAGGTTACCAAAAATATAAATCAATAGCAAATGAAATTTATATATGTCATACTTTTCGGAAGTCATGTCATATTTCTTTTGTAAAACTGATTGTACAGATGACATGTAGCAAAATCACTTCTCAAATAACGTCTAGGGTTTATGAATTTGCGGTAAGATAAAGAAATCATGGAAATATAACTAAGGGAAAATTGGAAAAATATGACATTCTCAACTTCAGTTTGTCGCTCTAATATGTTATCCAAATTTTTCTATCCTACTAGAACTTTAATTTCTTTAAATACAATTATACCCTCAAATTCATTTAAATTAAATTTAACTAAAATATATAATATTTTAATTTACAGAACTTAATACAATTTATAGGTAAAAAAGGAAAGGGAAACACTACGACTGCATTTTGTCTTCTTCTTCCTCATCCCAACTGCGTCTCAACTCGAGCTTCGTCTCTGTCAATCGTACCATTACTCCGGTGGTTCTCCGTGGTAGTGCTCAATGGCGGATCCAAGGTAGGTTTTAAGGTATGTCACTAATTGGGCTTGGCCCAGACTAAAACTAAAACAAATAAGGAAAAAAGATAACATGTGGTGTTTGAACCCATGTATCTCAGTTATAGAGGGGTCATGAAAGGAGTTAATACACCAATTGTGCTATGTATTTTTCAGTTACACCTTACAAATTTGCTAATATATAATGTTAACCTGTGACAGGTGCAACCCCTTTATCCAATGTGGGTCCGTCTCTAGTAGTTCTACTTTATCTCTACAACACATTGCTCCGGTATCACTCTCTCTCTCCCATTTGTCGACTCATCTCCTTCATTGCAGCCGCTGTCGCTTCACCGTGCTTTGTTGGTCGCCATCAACTTCTCCTCTCACCGGAACCACAACTGCCGTGTCATCTCCGCCGCTACATGGGCTTATCTTCTCCGTTCAAGCAGTCACAGCCAGAGAGCATTGAATCGAGCAGACCACACGTTCACGCATTGCCCGATTGGTTCTCTCGGATTGTGCAGCGTCGTTTGGACTGAGCCAGACGGATTGAGCATTCATATTCTCCACATCGAACCCTCCAAATCACGAAAAATGGCTAACTTCTAATATAATTGCACACTTGGCTCCTGAGATTTGTTACTTTCTGATTTTCCCCATAACTTTTATTTTTACAGATTAGTCCTCGATTTCGCCCCAAAACTTTTGATTCAAAGAAATATCTTTAATGTTCGTCCCAATACTTTTAAATACACAGAAATATCTTTATGATTTCGTCTTAAACTTTCAACTTGCACTTTTGACTTTGTTTTTTTATAACATCATACTTTATTGATAATAAAGATTTGAGTTTACATAATCTTCATGTAGAAGATTTGATAGGAATGTTGGTACATAGTTATGAAAAATAAAACTTTACAATTGTAATACCCTACTTTTTGCAAGCTTATCAACACACTTATTTGCTCCTCATGATGTCCATTGAAAACAAACTTCATCAAATCTCATAACCCACCATTTGATCTCCCTGATCCAGTTATAAAAGCTAAAATGTAATGTTTTACCATTGAGAATATCAATTGCTTTGCTACAATCATTTTCCAGTATGATCTTCCGAAATCCTAAACCCAACAATGCTGTAGCGCCATTACGATGCCTTGTAGTTCGCTCGCTGAGGGATTCATAACTCATTTACCTGTAGCTTGAGCCGCATCTTTATACACACCATTCTCATCTCTGATAATCCATACAACAATACTCTGTACTCCTGTATTCAGAAAATATCCATATGTGTTGCATTTAATCCAATCCTTTTGGGGTCGTGTCCAATGACCATCTCGTCTTGGTCTTCCTCCTCTGTTATTCTGACCTCCTTAGACTAATTGTGAGACTCTGTTTTGTTTTCATTCAGTAGCATCATTACGAGCATACTGAAGAACAGACGGCCACTGTAATTGCTTCTGTTGAATACAAGAACATTTAGGATTTTACATATCCTCCAAATATCCACAAAGGAAGTTCTTGCAAATGGGATAACCTAGTAGATGAACAGCTGGATAAACATGCTTCTATTTTTTCTTCTAGCGTTGCATTCTGTCCCACTACAACCAAATTCATAAATCATGAATCTCTCTAGATTTGTTTAGCATAATCACATTCAAATAATAAGTGATCTTCTGTTTCTTCAGCTTGACAGCATCTCCGACACTGGTCATTTTGTATTACATGTCTTCGTTTTAAGTTACTTCCTGTAGCAAGACCGTTTAATAATATCCTTCATAGAAAGTGCTTTAGCTTCATTGGTAATGTTGTCCTCAAAATCTTGTGCGTCAATTGAGAGTTCCCTGGAATCGGTACATGATGATTATGATCAGGGAGGTAAGTTCCCAACCAATATCCTGACTTCACTGTGTAGTTCCCATCTTCGTTATAATGCCACCCAACTAGATCATTAGATGCTTTGGAGCTTATCTTTAGTGCAAATATTCGTTTTACATCTTCTGGATCCACAAATTGCTGCAGTCTTTCCTCATTCCAATCATTGCCCACTGTATTAAAATAGTTGTTAACCTTTTCATCGGGATTACCTTCAGAGCGTGGTCTTGGTGGTCGTGGTGGATGATCTGGTATCCAAGGATCTGTCCACATATTAGTCGTTGAACCATTCCCAACTGTAATTTTCAGCCCTTTTGTAATTAAATGTCTCCCATATAGAATTGATCTTCACGCAAATGAAGCCTTCTTCTTTAGGGTTGCTGTTAAGATATTTCCATCAGGAAAATATCTTGCTCTCAAAATTCTCGACATTAAACAGTTTGATGTTGCATAATCCTCCAAACTTGTTTACCAAGTAAATCTTGATTGAACACTTCCAAGTCTCTGGAATCTAGTCCTCCTTCTCTTTTAGGTACACTGATGCGTTTCCAAGAAAACCAATGAAATCTTCTGTTTTCTCCTTATCCCCACCAAAACTGAGCTAGAATTTTATTAATGCCCTCACAAATCTCCTTGGGTAATCGAAATATATTAATCGAGTATATAGGCATTGCTAGAGCCAGTGCCTTTAACAAAACCTCCTTTCTACCCAGTGACAAATGTCTTTGCTTCCAACTTTGTACAACTCTCTTGAATTTATCAATAATGTAGGCAAACATCTCATTCTTTTTTAAACCAATCTGCTCAGGCAATCCCAAATACTTTCCGATCCCCCCTTCATTATGAATATCCAATAGATTCCGTATACTTGTTTTAACGTTTGGAGAAACCCTTTTTTCCAAATGTAATAGATGACTTACTAAAATTGATTGCTTATTCTGAAACTGATCTTCAACTTATTGGCTACTTTCACATTAGCCAAAGAATCATCATCGAACAGGAGATGATTTACTGAAGAGGCTTGATTGGAGACTTTGATACCCAGTAGAGATCTATCTTCCATAGCTCTATGCATTAGATGAGATAGCACTTCAGCACAAAGAATAAACAGGTACGGTGACAAAGGGTTTCCTTATCGAAGTCCTCATTCTGGAGTAATGTAGCCTTCAGATGATCCATTAATGAGAACTGAATACTTGATTGAGGTAACACATTTCATTATCCAGTGGATCCAAACATTCTCAAATCCCATATGTCTCATAACTTTTTCTGAGCCTTAAGACTGTGAAACATCTCATGAAACACTACTATATTATCTGAGATCAGTCTGTTCGGTATAAAAGCGTTCTGATTTTCAGAAATAATGTGACCCAGATGCTTCTTCAAACGGTTTACCAATACTTTTGATATGATCTTGTACGATACATTACATAAAGCGATTGGTCTGAATTCCTTCATACCTGATGGTGGATAAACCTTTGGTATGAGACACAAATTAGTGTGATTGTGTTGTTCATCAAAAATTCCTCTTTCAAAGAAGTTCTCAAATTCTTTCATAATCTCAGGCTTGAGGTCCTCCTAGAATTTTTGATAAAACACTGCTGTAAATCCATCAGATCCTGGTGCTTTTGTGTGGTCTAATGTCAAATAAAGCCGCTTGAACTCCATTTTCTGTAATCCTCCGAGTTAAATCATTAAAATCAGATTTAAATAATATGTTCCTTTCTCAAAAAATCTCAACCGCCTTTCATCAATGGAAATTGGGGTCCATTATGGAGATAACTGAAATCGTGGATGAAATCCAAACCGAACTTCCCACAATGTTCCATAAATCATCTTCAACCACACTAAACGTGGCGAGTTGTCGGAAAAACCATCGGAGAAATAACTGTAATAAAATCGCCCTTTTCATCACCTCTTTGGTCTTCTTTCAAATATTTTTTTTTTGCATTTTTGACTCTGTTATATGTAAATGCCATGTATACAAAACTCAGAAATTAATTGTGGATCAATCCAAAATTAGATTTATTTATTTTATTATACTTGATAGTATAAAAACTAGTATACATATCAAAGTAGTGTGAAATCCTACATGATTTAGTGGTTTGTGTGTGCAATTTTCTCTTGAATAAGGGAAGTCGAAGATCTCTTGGACCTGTAGGACCAATTGCAGAGATCAGAGGCCCCATATCAGTCCACCAGTCGAACCAAAAGGACCCAGACCTGCCATCTCCTATAGCGCACCTGAGGAAGTACTCTACCGTCTGCTTAATAGAGACCATATTTCGCACTGTTGCAGAGACCCGTGCTGTAGATTCCATTATCCAGTAGGAGTTTCGGTGGAACACATTATTGGACAGATAGCGACTCCATAGGGACTCAGGAGAGGAGAAATAGTTCCAGACTCTCTTCAACTGAAAAACAGACTGATAATCTTCAAGCTTCCTGATACCCAGTCCTCCTTCTTGTTTGGGTTTACAGATACTCTCCGAAGATACTCTTGCTCCTACTGCCGATGTTGTTTTATTGTTCCAAAGGAAAGCCGAGCAGAGAGAGTCAACCTTCGCATTGAACCGTTTAGGTAGAGTGAAGACAGAGCTCCAAAAATTAACCATCCCATAGATAACAGACGTGACCATTCTTATCTTTCCAGCAAAGGATAGACACTTTACAGTCCATGAGTGAAGCTTGTTGGTGATTCTTTCCAGGAACGGCTGCAGCGACTCAAAGTTTAAGCGAGAGGGGTTCAATGGCAGGCCGAGATAGCGAGTCGGGAAGGACCCCCGCTTAAACCCTGAGAGATCACTTAACACGGAAGCTTCGATGTCAGCATAACCCCCAATAAAGATTTCTGACTTTGCCGGGTTAATATCTAGACCAGTCCAGCATTTAAAAATCCTCATCACTCCTTTAATCCCAAAAATAGAGTGGCAGGAACCATCAGAGAAGACAAGTAAGTCATCCGCAAACAGTAGGTGTGTCACTCTTGGGTTAGCACACGAAGGGTGCAATCTCATACCTTCCTCATCAACCAATTTCTCAAACAATTTGGAGAGTACTTCCATGATCATAATAAAGAGGTAGGGGGAGATGGAATCACCTTGACGAAGACCTTTCTTCCCCGCAAAGAACCCTGCGAGTTCACCATTAATGGAGACAGAGAACCTTGGGGAGGTCATACATTCCCTGATCCAAGTGATGAAGATCGGTGGAAAAGACTGCGCCTGTAGGAGCTTGATGACAAAATCCCAACATACTGTGTCGAATGCCTTCCGGATGTCTACTTTGATGGTGCAGCTGTGCTGGCAATTTGCTGAGTTATAAGATTGAATCAGTTCTGTCGCTAGAAGGACATTGTCTCCCAAGCTTCTGCCCTTTAGGAAAGCTGACTGATTCGGACTCACACATGACTGCAGTAGAGGCTTGAGTCTGTTGGTAATTATTTTTAAGATCACCTTGTAGACTATGTTGCAGCAACTTATCGGTCTATAGTCACCGAATCTGCATGCTTCCGGAGTTTTAGGTATCAAGGTAATGGCCGTTGTATTTAGGTCTTTCAGGAGACGACCATTCCTGAAAAACTCAGTGACTGCATTGATAACATCCTGCCCAACTGTGGATTAATATCCACAGACCTCTTTTCGGAGCCTTTTTGGAAACTCATGCACAAGAAAATAACCAAGCTCGGATATTATCTGCTATACCCGTAGGATGGAGACATTTTGGGAATTTTGCTGCTCATCCAGGCGGAAGAATTGTGGTCGTTTGGGACCCATCGGTTTCAGTTTTCGTGTATAGCGCCTCTGCGGAGGCAGTAACTTGCGGAATTTTCATTATGGCGGAGAACATAAGCTTCACTGTCACCTTTGTTTACGGGTTCAATGATGTGGAAGCCCGGAAGTCACTATGGGATGAACTCTCCTCCCTAAACAGAACAACCCCGGTCTCTTACTCTCCTTGGTCGGTTGTAGGCGACTTATATTCTATAACACGGCCTGTTGCGAACAGATGTTGCTGAATCTTTGAATCAAATATATTAGGTGTTTTCATGTACCATGTGAAGTAAATTTCTTTTTAAAATTTAACTTATATTTTTAATAAATTTGGATAAATATTATATATTTTATTATTTTCTTACCAACATTTAAATATAGATTTGATTTAGTTAAATATTAAATTAAGGTAAATGATTTTGTTTATTTGAAATTATAATCTTAGACATATTTTTCTATCTATTTATATTGTTTAAATATATTAAATCAATTTGTATAAAACTAATAAATGATATAAAATTGTATAATTAACAAAAATTTAAACTAAACAATATTTATAAAATTTGTAGATATATAAGAAACTAATGATTTTACAATTAGAAATTTAAATTTTCAAAAAATTGTAGCAATTTTCGAAAGCTTTAGTAATACAAATTGTATAATTATAAAAAAATAAAATAAAATTTCAAAAATTTTAATGTTATATATTAATATATTCATTTTATAGATGATGTGATTTATTACCATATTTTAAAAAATTTACACAAAATAAATATCAATACTAAATGCAATGTATGAGTTATTACCATATTTTAGAAAGGTTACCAAAAATATAAATCAATAGCAAATGAAATTTATATATGTCATACTTTTCGGAAGTCATGTCATATTTCTTTTGTAAAACTGATTGTACAGATGACATGTAGCAAAATCACTTCTCAAATAACGTCTAGGGTTTATGAATTTGCGGTAAGATAAAGAAATCATGGAAATATAACTAAGGGAAAATTGGAAAAATATGACATTCTCAACTTCAGTTTGTCGCTCTAATATGTTATCCAAATTTTTCTATCCTACTAGAACTTTAATTTCTTTAAATACAATTATACCCTCAAATTCATTTAAATTAAATTTAACTAAAATATATAATATTTTAATTTACAGAACTTAATACAATTTATAGGTAAAAAAAGAAAGGGAAACACTACGACTGCATTTTGTCTTCTTCTTCCTCATCCCAACTGCGTCTCAACTCGAGCTTCGTCTCTGTCAATCGTACCATTACTCCGGTGGTTCTCCGTGGTAGTGCTCAATGGCGGATCCAAGGTAGGTTTTAAGGTATGTCACTAATTGGGCTTGGCCCAGACTAAAACTAAAACAAATAAGGAAAAAAGATAACATGTGGTGTTTGAACCCATGTATCTCAGTTATAGAGGGGTCATGAAAGGAGTTAATACACCAATTGTGCTCTGTATTTTTCAGTTACACCTTACAAATTTGCTGATATATAATGTTAACCTGTGACAGGTGCAACCCCTTTATCCAATGTGGGTCCGTCTCTAGTAGTTCTACTTTATCTCTACAACACATTGCTCCGGTATCACTCTCTCTCTCCCATTTGTCGACTCATCTCTATCGTTGCAGCCGCTGTCTCTTCACCGTGCTTTGTTGGTCGCCATCAACTTCTCCTCTCACCGGAACCACAACTGCCATGTCATCTCCGCCGCTACATGGGCTTATCTTCTCCGTTCAAGCAGTCACAGCCAGAAAGCATTGAATCGAGCAGACCACACGTTCACGCATTGCCCGATTGGTTCTCTCGGATTGTGCAGCGTCGTTTGGACTGAGCCAGACGGATTGAGCATTCATATTCTCCACATCGAACCCTCCAAATCACGAAAAATGGCTAACTTCTAATATAATTGCACACTTGGCTCCTGAGATTTGTTACTTTCTGATTTTCCCCATAACTTTTATTTTTACAGATTAGTCCTCGATTTCGCCCCAAAACTTTTGATTCAAAGAAATATCTTTAATGTTCGTCCCAATACTTTTAAATACACAGAAATATCTTTATGATTTCGTCTTAAACTTTCAACTTGCACTTTTGACTTTGTTTTTTTATAACATCATACTTTATTGATAATAAAGATTTGAGTTTACATAATCTTCATGTAGAAGATTTGATAGGAATGTTGGTACATAGTTATGAAAAATAAAACCTTACAATTGTAATACCCTACTTTTTGCAAGCTTATCAACACACTTATTTGCTCCTCATGATGTCCATTGAAAACAGACTTCATCAAATCTCATAACCCACCATTTGATCTCCCTGATCCAGTTATAAAAGCTAAAATGTAATGTTTTACCATTGAGAATATCAATTGCTTTGCTACAATCATTTTCCAGTATGATCTTCCGAAATCCTAAACCCAACAATGCTGTAGCGCCATTACGATGCCTTGTAGTTCGCTCGCTAAGGGATTCATAACTCATTTACCTGAAGCTTGAGCCGCATCTTTATACACACCATTCTCATCTCTGATAATCCATACAACAATACTATGTACCCCTGTATTCAGAAAATATCCATATGTGTTGCATTTAATCCAATCCTTTTGGGGTCGTGTCCAATGACCATCTCGTCTTGGTCTTCCTCCTCTGTTATTCTGACCTCCTTAGAGTAATTGTGAGACTCTGTTTTGTTTTCATTCAGTAGCATCATTACGAGCATACTGAAGAACAGACGGCCACTGTAATTGCTTCTATTGAATACAAGAACATTTAGGATTTTACATATCCTCCAAATATCCACAAAGGAAGTTCTTGCAAATGGGATAACCTAGTAGATGAACAGCTGGATAAACATGCTTCTATTTTTTCTTCTAGCGTTGCATTCTGTCCCACTACAACCAAATTCATAAATCATGAATCTCTCTAGATTTGTTTAGCATAATCACATTCAAATAATAAGTGATCTTCTGTTTCTTCAGCTTGACAGCATCTCCGACACTGGTCATTTTGTATTACATGTCTTCGTTTTAAGTTACTTCCTGTAGCAAGACCGTTTAATAATATCCTTCATAGAAAGTGCTTTAGCTTCATTGGTAATGTTGTCCTCAAAATCTTGTGCGTCAATTGAGAGTTCCCTGGAATCGGTACATGATGATTATGATCAGGGAGGTAAGTTCCCAACCAATATCCTGACTTCACTGTGTAGTTTCCATCTTCGTTATAATGCCACCCAACTAGATCATTAGCTGCTTTGGAGCTTATCTTTAGTGCAAATATTCGTTTTACATCTTCTGGATCCACAAATTGCTGCAGTCTTTCCTCATTCCAATCATTGCCCACTGTATTAAAATAGTTGTTAACCTTTTCATCGGGATTACCTTCAGAGCGTGGTCTTGGTGGTCGTGGTGGATGATCTGGTATCCAAGGATCTGTCCACATATTAGTCGTTGAACCATTCCCAACTGTAATTTTCAGCCCTTTTGTAATTAAATGTCTCCCATATAGAATTGATCTTCACGCAAATGAAGCCTTCTTCTTTAGGGTTGCTGTTAAGATATTTCCATCAGGAAAATATCTTGCTCTCAAAATTCTCGACATTAAACAGTTTGATGTTGCATAATCCTCCAAACTTGTTTACCAAGTAAATCTTGATTGAACACTTCCAAGTCTCTGGAATCTAGTCCTCCTTCTCTTTTAGGTACACTGATGCGTTTCCAAGAAAACCAATGAAATCTTCTGTTTTCTCCTTATCCCCACCAAAACTGAGCTAGAATTTTATTAATGCCCTCACAAATCTCCTTGGGTAATCGAAATATATTAATCGAGTATATAGGCATTGCTAGAGCCAGTGCCTTTAACAAAACCTCCTTTCTACCCAGTGACAAATGTCTTTGCTTCCAACTTTGTACAACTCTCTTGAATTTATCAATAATGTAGGCAAACATCTCATTCTTTTTTAAACCAATCTGCTCAGGCAATCCCAAATACTTTCCGATCCCCCCTTCATTATGAATATCCAATAGATTCTGTATACTTGTTTTAACGTTTGGAGAAACCCTTTTTTCCAAATGTAATAGATGACTTACTAAAATTGATTGCTTATTCTGAAACTGATCTTCAACTTATTGGCTACTTTCACATTAGCCAAAGAATCATCATCGAACAGGAGATGATTTACTGAAGAGGCTTGATTGGAGACTTTGATACCCAGTAGAGATCTATCTTCCATAGCTCTATGCATTAGATGAGATAGCACTTCAGCACAAAGAATAAACATGTACGGTGACAAAGGGTTTCCTTATCGAAGTCCTCATTCTGGAGTAATGTAGCCTTCAGATGATCCATTAATGAGAACTGAATACTTGATTGAGGTAACACATTTCATTATCCAGTGGATCCAAACATTCTCAAATCCCATATGTCTCATAACTTTTTCTGAGCCTTAAGACTGTGAAACATCTCATGAAACACTACTATATTATCTGAGATCAGTCTGTTCGGTATAAAAGCGTTCTGATTTTCAGAAATAATGTGACCCAGATGCTTCTTCAAACGGTTTACCAATACTTTTGATATGATCTTGTACGATACATTACATAAAGCGATTGGTCTGAATTCCTTCATACCTGATGGTGGATAAACCTTTGGTATGAGACACAAATTAGTGTGATTGTGTTGTTCATCAAAAATTCCTCTTTCAAAGAAGTTCTCAAATTCTTTCATAATCTCAGGCTTGAGGTCCTCCTAGAATTTTTGATAAAACAATGCTGTAAATCCATCAGATCCTAGTGCTTTTGTGTGGTCTAATGTCAAATAAAGCCGCTTGAACTCCATTTTCTGTAATCCTCCGAGTTAAATCATTAAAATCAGATTTAAATAATATGTTCCTTTCTCAAAAAATCTCAACCGCCTTTCATCAATGGAAATTGGGGTCCATTATGGAGATAACTGAAATCGTGGATGAAATCCAAACCGAACTTCCCACAATGTTCCATAAATCATCTTCAACCACACTAAACGTGGCGAGTTGTCGGAAAAACCATCGGAGAAATAACTGTAATAAAATCGCCCTTTTCATCACCTCTTTGGTCTTCTTTCAAATATTTTTTTTTTTGCATTTTTGACTCTGTTATATGTAAATGCCATGTATACAAAACTCAGAAATTAATTGTGGATCAATCCAAAATTAGATTTATTTATTTTATTATACTTGATAGTATAAAAACTAGTATACATATCAAAGTAGTGTGAAATCCTACATGATTTAGTGGTTTGTGTGTGCAATTTTCTCTTGAATAACCCAGGTTCAAGTGGAGGGAAGAGTAATTTTGATGATTTTTTTACTTGGGAAATAATATACGGTGCGAGATTTAGGGTAGAATTTGTGTTGAATTAGGAAAGATAATAAACTGAAATATAGAATTTTTTTTTATTTTTGTGATTTGACTATTAATATGTATTATACATTGACTACTACACTGCATAGTGGGTGGAAAACATATTATTCCCTACACGAAATATTAGGTAATATTTACAAGTTATAACATACAAACAAGATAAGGTCAACCGTAGAGTTATTTTTATAATTTGTTATCAAGCTTCAGATAAACTAACGACATCTTGCTAGAATTAAATCGAACGAATTATAGCAAATGTAGAATATATAAGAAATCTTGTTCGCATTATATACCAACGACAGATCTGTGTATAATACTTAGTATCTGATTTCTAGACTAAGTAGATGGCCAAAAGGTAGATCTATAAGTCATTATACTTCATTTGGTAACCTCTTGTTGCTTAGATATGTTACCTTTTGAAGTACTTTTTTGTTGCTTAAACCTTTTACATTATTTTGACTTTTTGGTCTGTTTTCAAACCATTTGAATGTTTTTGGATTTACATGTTTTCAGATCTGAGTCAGACTTTGGAAGACTTCCCTCTAACATATAATGCACTAGAAGACTTCCTAGAAGTCTTATGAGTGAGTGTCTCCCATATCTCATCTTTCATAACAGACTTGAACGTTTTGGATGAAAAAATCGTAGCTGCTCAAGAAACAAGCCAGATTTGATACTTAGAAGGAGTGCGATTGACACTGTCGCTTAACACCGACGTAAGTAGACAGGCCAACTTGTTCTCGACTAACTTGAAGCCCAAAAGATCCACATATTTACAAGAATACTCCTGACCGATTTTTTACCTAATATTTTTAGTGTTTGCCATTGTTTGGACAATATACATTCTTTACCACCACTGTTACGCACATCATACAATTTTAAGGGTTTAAAGCATATTGGAGATAAGATCCAATACTCTTTCATAGATTTGTATAGGAACTCTAATATTTTTTACTTTATTTTATTTATGTATTCTATTCAGATTATTGCTATGTTTTGCATTACTATGTATGAGTAGTTTCCCTATATTAGATATAAGGTTAATTAGGGTTTTGATGGATTAGTAAACCATAGAACTTCTAGGTTGAATTATTAGGTTTCCTTCATCAGAACTGTTCTTATTGCTTATGTTATAGAATAGCTAACTAGAACCCTGAACTTATGATTATTTACAACTAAGAATTGTAGGTTCATTACCTGAATTAGTTTTTTTTTGAGCCAGATTGTTAGATACATGCGAGACCTAGTCTAGGAATCTAGTGAACATATCGATTAGAACAATAACGCTTGCCTAAGGAAGTATCAATTGATACCTAGTTAGTACTATTGATCGACACTCGATCTTTGTTCACGTGCGATAGCTGGAGCATAGGATTTAGTCATCTGATTAGACTCGCAGCGAAAACCAGATATCTTTGCAGTAGAATTCGAGTTATAGGATGGTTATTCACACATCCTTAGCATCTATAATTTTATAATCATTGATTTTCGGAAACCCTAAATCTATATTTAATCTTATATCCTCACAAACAATCAATCAATCTACTTTACTTTATTTGCTACTTTATATTAATATTTGTCTAGCTTAATTTTGATAATTGTTGAGTCTATTGTGTGCTCATTCTCTCTCTGAATTTGATCCCTAAGCACTACAATTGAACCTCTTATTTAAGAGAGTAAAGCTGCTCATAGGGTAATTTGAGTGATATGAAAGTTGGCGCTATTGCCGGAGAGCATTGGATCGCCATTAGACTTAATTAATAGGTTTTGTCTAGGTTATTTTTATTTTTAGATTACTTATAAAAAAATTCTTGTTTTTCTGGTGCATGTTCAGCAGTGCCGGAAACAACAAGGAGAAACAACTTTTATTCTCAGATCCTGCACGTTTGGAACGTTCAATCCGCAAAAAGAGACACAACATCGATTGACATCAAATCTTCTTGCCGATCGACATCAACTCTTCTTGTCGATCGACACTTGTAGCGAGCACCGATTGATTCTTCTCAACTGGAATCGATGGACATAACCCGCGAGCAGTCATGGCCATGACTCTTGTACTATACATGATGAGAATGGAGACCTGCATGACCACGAGGGTCTTCTGCGTAATGGAATAGGTCAGAGGATAGATGAGGGAGGGCATTAATCCCTGATCCCGAAGAAACTGTCCAACATGCTGCTAATGATGAGAATGTTGCAGCCAATGCTCAGGCTTAGCTGATGAGAATGTCAAGGCTGCTCGGCCCAGAACTTTGGCTGACTACAAACTGTCCAGATCAATACTATGCCCACAGATCTGCAATTCATCTCCAGCTTTCCAGAGGAACAATTTTTATCTGAAGCCGTCATACTTTACACTAGTGGTACATACAACTTATCATGGTCACCCACATGAGTATCCTATGGAGCGGTTTGAGGATATAGTTTTTGCTATCAGAGCCAATGGATTCTCTAAGTTTTAGACTATCTTCTTTGCAAGCTCTTCAAGTACTAACTTGCTGGAGATGTTTTACACTGGCTTAAGTAGTTACCATCAGGATCTCTTACATCTTGGATTGACCACTATTGGGGGTGAGCAAGCATTCATCACAACTAGGTGTCGTGTTTATCTATTCTATTAATTTTGCTGTATGACCTATTGATATTAGTTGTGTCCAACTTAAAATATAACTGCATTTAAATTAACCACTTCCACTATCAACAAATTTTATGCAACCGTAATATTTCTTCTTTTTTAGAAGTAACCGTAATGTGCCTTTGATATTATCATGATAAATAACTACCATACGTGAGAGGTATAACTAACTAAGTAGTTAACGTGCCTTTGATATTTCATGAAGTATATATTATCATACTATTAAATATTGAGAGGTATAATATTATTCATTGGTATGATTATGTGATTATATAGACTTTATGAAATATTCTTTTGATGATGATTTCCACATACAAAATATTAATAGAAATAACTATACAACCCAGATACAAACCCACTTTTAATAATTTTTGTTAGTTTTAAACAAAAATAAATATTATTTATTAACTTGATAATATTTTTGTCATCGTTAGCTTTATAACATATAATTATAAATATTTTTTATTGTCATGATAAATAACTACCAACAGCCCATGAGTAAAAATCATAGCAAATATATAACTTAATAATATATAGCTTTCAAAACAGATTAAAATTTAGACCAAATACAATAAAAGTTCATGAATCAATTAAGATAAATAATAAATATAAATAGTTGTTTTATAAGAAAATTAAATAATTTAATCCATGTGTTCTATTAATTTAAGAACATGATCAGTTGTTATTATTATGGAAGTATTATTCATAAAAATATATTTTATGAGTTTTAGTTTAATGGGTTTTAAATAGGTTATTCGATTAAAAATATTTATTAAATGTGATTTTATTTACAGTTAGTGAAGACTATATTAACCTGTTTACATATATATATATATATATATATTTAACAAAATATATTTTAAAAAAAAATTAAATATTTTTCAAAAAATTTGTTCTGTTTTCGATGCGGGTTGGATTTGATATTGGTTTTCAGATATAATACTTTGAAAACCGCTCGAGTGTATATGCCAGATGTAATAGATTATAAGACTTTGATTTTTGGGTTGATTTCGAATCATTTTTTGGATACGAATATTCTTGACTAATTATGTTAGGTAAATATTAAAAAAAAATATAATATGTTACAAACTTTAGAAATAAAGTTTAAAAATAATTTCTGAAATATATATGATCTATTTTATTAAAACACAAGTGTGACTAGTTGATATATGTTGTGTCCAATTTATTATTTCTATGTTTTAATTAAAATTCAAAAACTATAACTACCGCTTATTTCCTGTGAATTATGATGTAAATCTCATACATGTTATGTGGTTACGTTCTCTCCACCCAAATTAATTTTGTGTTATTTAATAATCTCATTTTTTTCAGAGAATTTCAACTATTTATTTGATTAATATAACAATATGTTAATCAATATCTACTATGTTAAAACATTAATATAAGTGTGGTCTAACTATTTTAATACAATTACTAGATTATGATTCGCCTTTAAAAGAGCGGGTTTATTTTTTGTTTTATATTTTTTTAGAAATTTAGTTTTTATATTTATGTTTTTAGTCATATATTTGTTTTTCTTTGTAAAATATTTATTTTTGTATGATAAATAAAAAATTTTAATATTAGGAGAAATATTATATATATATATATATGAATAAAAACACAAATATAAAAATTAAATTTCTAGAAAAATATAAAACAGAAAATATACCCGCCCTTTTAAGAGCAGGTCGTAATCTAGTTACATATTAATTTAATTTATATCTATTTGGTGCGCAAAGTACGAGTTCATTGACTTACAAGTTTAGCATCCCATACTGATTCCCTATTACTCATCTCTTTTCTTCTCTTTTTCAGGTGAAAGTGAGGAAATTGTCACAATTTCTTTTTAAGAACTCATTTATTTTGGGTTTCAGGAGCATATATTAATCTTCACTTGGATATTTATTCATATGACCTTGTATGCGGTTAAAATCGAAAAAATATAACTTATTCATATGTTGCATGGATTTAAAAGAAAATATAATTCATTTATTAATTATGAAATGCTAATTTTGAAAACTTGAATTATTTAAAATTTACATAATTGTTATTTTTATTTTTTGTTTCTAATGTATAAACCCCTCAACTAAGTTTAGTTAGGGTAATAACCCTCAAACTAAAGATTTACTTATATCACATGTTTCTTTTACCGGTACTGTAGATTGAGCGTCTATTTTAAATACTTAATTTTATGGGTTTTTATCCAATACAAACTTAATTGAGGAGTTTTATTGTTAAAATTTGTTTACTTTATAGTTAGTTACATGGGCAAATCTCTAAAATATCATTTTTTAAGTTTTTATCACAAAAATAGCACTCAAAAAATAAAATACCCAAAATAGCACCTTTTTGTTTGAAAATTTTCATTTTTATTTTTTATTTATAAAAATTTGAATACATTCTTAAAACCCCACCCTTTAACTCTAAACCCTAAGGCTCTAACTGGTGACCAAAGGAATGAGTAGGAATGGCTAATTCCTCTTTATTCCTTAAACTTGACACCATTTATAAGGAATGAGTATAATCAATTCATCTTCATTCCTTAAATTCGACACCATTTATAAGGAATATTTTTTCTTTAGTATTCCTTCTCATTCCTTTTAATTTAAAGAATCAAAGAAGAAATATGTTCCTTATGAAATCCGGGGAAGGAACAGTAGGAAATAATATTCCTATTATTTTTTCTTTTTTATTCCTTTCCTCGTTGTTCCTATTATTCTTTACTGGTCACTAGTTAGAACCTAAGTCTTAGATTAACTAACCCAATGGTTATAAATGCATATTTACCCTTCAATAAAACTTATTTTTGTCATTTTCTTTCTTGTGATGCTATTTTTGTGACAAAAACTTGATTTGGTGTTATTTTTTCTTTTTCTCTAGTTACATTGTATTCTTATTATTAGGATTGTGCATATTTTAAGTTTACATACATATATATGATTGCAAAGAATGTATTTATTTATATGTTTGCAAATTGTTTGAAAGAAATAAGATAATTCTTTTCAAAATCTTTAAAATTCCTACCTAGTGTATACAGTTAAGGGACACAATCACACATAACAACTGAGTTAAACTTTTTGTTTTGAAAAAAAAAAAAAAACTGAGTTAATATTTTACATCTCGTATAAATATTTAAACTTCAATTATATTTCTTCGTAGAGTTATGGTAGTTTTTATTAAAAGATAGAGTTATGGTCGTTCATAAAAATATTTAAATCTAAGAGGTGAGTTGAATGATAGGTTTGTAAGAAGGGGACCACTAATCCAACCCTAAGATGTGTGTTGATAAAATATTTATATCTTGATGTATTAAATCACTGGTGTTTTTGTTGTGTATCAAATTACCTCTTAACTTTATATAGCGTTCGTATTTATAATAATTTATATTTTGTAATAATAAAATTTGAGCCTTCTTGTTTGTCGACAAATGAGGACAAACATGACGACTAGATATTTTTTTTATGAAAGCCAGTTACAAAAAAAAAAAAAAAACATGACGACTAGAAAACAACAAAAACGAGGGCAAATGTAACATCTAGATCCTGCGCATATGCGTTGTGGTTCGAGAACACTCTTTCCACTTTATGTAAAAAATGCTATCTTTCCATTATGTACTGATCAAAGAGAAAGAGATAAGAGAGTGATATTCGGATCCACTGATCAAAGCTAGCATGTTTTATAATCAAAGAACTGCACTAATGAAGTCGACGAAAGATGTTAATGTAACTGTATTTTAGTAAAAAAAGATGAAGAATATGTAACTGTATTTGTAACACATCGACTTTTTGAAATACCCAAGAGGTATTGAAAGAAAATTTTACAAGGTACGATACATTTTAAGGATAACTGTAAAACAAAGAAAAGAAACTAAAATAATTTTGAAGAAGAAATGAAGAGCAAAAAGGCTTTTTAGGAAAGTATTATAGGCTAAACATATATATATATATATATATATATATATATATATATATGTATATATATATATATATATATATATATATATATATATATATATTTTAACTAGCGGATTTGGGCTATATTTTTATATATATTTTAAAATGGGTTTGAACTAGTGACGCTTGAGAGATAATTCCAAAATACGGCGAATTCGCAATTCGGTTTTTATTGGTCATTCAGACTGTTTTAAATGGTGAGAATACATTGCTGCTATAGGTTTAGTGAGACTAGTCGATTGATCTCGGTCGCCGAATCTCTACAGTTAAAAAATGAACAATAAATATATTATGTCTTATAATTAACATCCCAATTTTTAAAATTAGAATTATTCTGTGTAAAAGAAAAATATATACACCCAAAGTATATACTTGTATCAACAATTTTTATTTGCTATCGTTTTAAAAAATGAACAAATAAATATACCACTATCGTTTAAAAAAAATAGAATAACACTGTAGATCAATTCACTCAATTACAGCCAACAATTTTTATTTGCTAAATACAGTTATCAAATTATTTATTGTTTTAAGACTCGTTTCTTTTGTGTTTCCATTCATTACTAGTTTTACATTCCTTCTCAACAACTGTTTCTTCTAATTCATTCCCTACAATTCTTTTGATTTTTCCCCATAGTTTTTACTATTCCTATAGTGGTCACCAGTTATCACTACAAGAAAACATCGTTATTCTGAGGAACATACCGAAGGAAATGAGTTCCTCAGAATTTTCTGACCAAAAATCGAGGAAATACCGAGGAAACCAAGGAACGTGGTTTCCTCGGAATTTCCTCGGAAAATTCTGAGGAAGACACACTTCCTCGGTATATTCCGAGAGAATATCGAGAAAACCCTGTTCGTCGGAAAAAACCGACGAACATCCGAGGACATTTAATAATTATGACATTTAATTTGGAGATTTATGGATTTTCTTCGGAATTTCCTCGGTATTTAACTTGGATATTTAGGGATTTAAATGCAATAGTAATGTTCCTCGGAAAAGCTTCAGAATATACCGAGGAAATTCCGAGGAACATGGTTTTGCTCGAAAAACCCTTAGTTCCTCGTAATTCCGTCAGAATATTCCGAGGGAATTCCGAGGAAATAAGGTTTTTAAACGAAAACAACGTTTTGCGGATTGAATAACACGTATCAACCTTCATTAAGTGTCTTAACCAGATTATGATGTCAAAAATTGGTGTTTTACCCGAAAACAAATTTTTTTACAATTGCATGAACGAAAACCACACAACATAAGAGAAACACTTATACACTTTAATAAACGGTAAAGGGAATACTTACAATCATTTTTGAAATTTTGTTATTTTATGGTTTATGATCATCTATACAATGAATCATCAATGGTATGCATTACATATTTATAAGAAATAATATAGGGCAAAAAAAATTGATGTTTTGAAACCCAAAACCCTGTTTCCTCAGAATTTCCTCAGTATGAGTGTTTTTTGCGTTTCATATTCATGTGGGCATAGTTCCCATATACTGTATTTTTTAAAAATATCTTATGCCAATGAGTTAATAACTAAAAATTAACCTTCCTATATTTACTCTAGAGCCTATATTACAAACCAGCATGGTGTAAAATTCGGTAAATAACCCTAGAAATCAATGATTAGTGGTTTAACATTAATTTCATGAAATCCATAAATCTTACAGGTTGTTTACTCAGAGATAATCATGGACCACATTATCAGTGAATGAATAAATTACGTAAAATATAAGATACGAAACTGGAGTTCCAATCGATCTCTAAAGAAAATCTCTGATCTTCTCTTCAAATATAGTTCAGAAAAAAATAAAGCGTAGCCGTCAATATAGACTTGGAAACATTAAATATAGGTAAAAACACATACAAAACATTTTTGAAAATAAGAGGAAATTTAGGGCAATTTGCAATTATTGAACTTCATTAAAACTCGTCGGGATTTTGATTAGAAGGAGTATTGATCGACAGAGGTATCAGCTGACACTGAATCATAATCTCGACACAATTCTCTCGTGTGGCAGACGGATTACTCTTCAGTAAATTGAGCATAAATTTTGATCTAGGATCCGGATTATCCTAAAAAAGGTGGAATTAGAAATCTAACTCAAAGCTATATATTAATAAACTTAGGATGCATCTGCGTAGTTCTGCACCTCAAATTGCTCCAGAATCTCCAAAGTTGCCCAAAACATACCTAACTTGGAAAAACTCTATTCCAAACATATAATATAGACTATAAATAGGAGTTATACCATGGTCTAAAATTGATAGAAACCATTGAATATCATAAATTTAGGGGAGAAAGAACTTATGGGGAACAATATTCTCAGTACCATAACAACGTAATTAAACTCAAGTTGACGAAAATATATTATGTATTAATATAAAAAGGTTTAAAACATTTTTATGAAGAAGAATCAATCTAAGCTAATGATGAGCCTAATACCAAATAAGGTCGGAGTGTTTTATATAGTGAGCCTGAGGTTGAGTTGTATTGTATGTGTGTGTGTGGGTGTGAATGTCCATCTCCTCTTGTTATCCTCTCCTTTACTACTCCTTCTCGTTGTCTAATCTTGTAGTATCTTCTCCTCTTCCTGTTCACTTGATCCCAACAATCTCAGTGGCTTGGTTGTTTCTGCAAACATCGAGAGCCCGTAAAGCATAATTCTCCTTTAATGCTCCACTTGCAAAATTATTACAATTAGATTGCAGCTGGTAAAAATTGTGAATTACATCAGATGGATGTGCAGAATGCTTTCATTCATGTTCTCTTCATTCATGGGAACATGGAGGAAAAAGTGTATATGAAGTTACCACAATGTTTGAATTATTTTGAGAAAAGAATTGTATGTAGATTGCATATGTGTTAAAACAATCTCCACAGTGGTTGTTTGAAAAGCTCACAAAGGCTATTTTTGGTTATCGATTCAAACAGTGTAATGCCTATCACTCACTTTTCTCATTGGTTCGTGGTGGTTCACTTTCATGTTCTAGTTTATGTTGATGATCTTGTGGTGATAAGAAGATTAAGTGAGGTTATCCAAGAGTTTAAGACACATTTGAGCAGTTTTCCCTATGAAAAGATTTGGGTAATTTGAAGTACTTTCTTGGATTGGAAATTGCATGAAATCTAGAGGGTATCTATTTATTGGAAGAATGCTCCGGAAATTATTGTTGATGGGGGTTTACTTGTTCATAAGCCGATAGATTTTTCTATGGAGCCAAATCATCAGTTGGGGAGGTCGACTCACCATTACTCATTTATCTATAGTAGTGTTGATGACTTTTTTGTAAACTAATTCATTTAGCTGGCACGAGACCTAATATTGTTTACTATGTTCTCAGTCATGCAAATCCATGAGAAGATTATTGTACAGGTGCATTGAGGGTTATTAGTTACTTGAAGGAGTGTCCTGAAATGAGATCTATCTCAAAAAGTTTTTTTCTAGTTTCCATCTTACAGCTTGGGGTAATTTGGATTACGCTTGATGTTCAATTAGATCGAGATCTTTGAATGGGTGGTTGGTACAATTAGTAAACTCTCAAGTACATGAAAGTCGAAGAAGCAGGATATGGTGTCGTGTTAATCGGCCGAGGCGTAATATCGATCTATGATTTTATTGCTGTAATGAGTTGAATTGGTGTAAGAGTTTGATTTTATGACAGGTATTGGGCATTCTAGAGAGATGGATTTGTATTGTGATAGCCAATTGATGGTTCATATCGCAGCTGGCCTTGTGTTTCATGAGCATATGAAACATCTGGAGCTGGACTGTTATTTTATTAGAGATGACATAAAAATTGAGATCATTCGAAAGAAGAATATATTTACAATGGAAAAATTGCCAAATATCTTTACCAAAACACTTGTTGGTCATCCTTTCCATACACTAGTATCCAAGTTGAACATTTATAATCTTTGTGCTCTAATCTAAAGGAGGGTATTAAGAGATATATCATATATTTAATTTAGAAATTTTAACAATAAACCCTCCCCAACTAATTTTATTTAGGATAAAAATTTCTAAACTAAGTAATTATCATAGAAACCCCCGAACTCACTTTATTTAGCGAATTAGACCCTCGATTTACAGTACCGGTAAAAAAAAACAGGAGCTAGCGGTAAAAAAACAGGGGCTACTGCACTACAAGAAAACATCGGTATTCTGAGGGACATACCGAGGGAAAATGAGTTCCTCGGAATTTTCTGACGAAAAATCGAGGAAATACCGAGGAAACCAAGAAATGTTTCCTCGGTATTTCCTCGAAAAATTTCGAGGAAATTGCGAGGAAGACACATTTCCTCGAAAAATTTCGAGGAAATTGCAAGGAAGACACATTTCCTCGGTATTTTTCGAGGGAATACCGAGGGACAATAGGGTTTCCTCGAAATTTCCTCGGAATGTCCCTTCACGGTTGAGGGGTTTGATTTAAAACCCCTTGTTCGTCGAAATACCCTCAAAATATTTCGAGGAAATTTCGACGAAACAAATGATTTTCGGTATTTCCTCGAAATTCCCTCACAATATTCCGAGGGAATTTCGAGGAATAAGGGGTTTTAAACCGAAAACAACGTTTTGCGGATTGAATAACACGTATATAACCTTCATTAAGTGTCTTAGGCAGATTATGAAGTCAAACTTTAGGGTTTTAAACCGAAAATAATTTTTTGCGGATTGAACGGAAACCACACAACATAAGAGAAACACTTATACATTTTATAAACGTTAAAGGAAATACTTACAATTATTTTTGTAATTGTGTTATTTCATTGTTTATGATCATCTATACAAAGAAACCTCATTAGTATGAATTACATTTGTATAAGAAATGACATAGAGGAAAAAAATCGATGTTTTCAAAACTCCAAACCCTGTTTCCTCGAAATTTCCTCACAATATTGTGTGGAAATTTCGAGGAACCTGCTTTCAAACCATTTTTCCTCGAAATTTCCTCAGAATATTGTGAGGAAATTTCGAGGAATCTGCTTTCCTCGGAATATTTTTCATTAACCCGGTAACCCTAGCCGCCAAACGTTTCGCGAAAATTAGATTAGAAGATTTTGAGAAAATTTCGAGGAACCTTATTAAATTTTGTGAGGAAATTCCGACGGACAGTGTCCGTCGGACGTCTCATAAATTAGGTCTTCCCCATTTCTCTCTGCCTCTCCTCACTTCCTCTCCTCTCTTGCGCGGCCTCCTTCCTCTCCTCTCTTCCTCTGCGCGGTAAATCCCCTCTCTTCCTCTCCTCTCTTCCTATCATGTAAGTTCATCTCTCTTCTCTTCCTCTCTTCATATATCGATTCTTTGGATGTTAGATCTCGAAATTTAGGTTGTTAGGAAGGAAATTCTAGGATTGAATGGATAGCTCAGGATTTTCAAGTTTGGATTGTTGTTTGGATTGTTGTTATATATTTTTTTTAGTTCTTTTGTGTTTTGGGTAAAATTCAAAACGTTTTTCATGTTTTAAAACGTTTTTTGATTTTTTAAAACGTTTTTTGATTTTTAAAAATGTGTATATGATTTTTTAAAACGTTTTTTGATTTTTTAAAACGTTTTTTTTTTATTTTTAAAAATGTGTATATGATTTTTTAAAACGTTTTTGAATTTTTAAAACGTTTTTTGATTTTTTAAAACTATTTTTATATATTAAAACTATTTTTGTACTTATTAAACTATTTTTTATATATTAAAACTATTTTTGTAATTATTAAACTATTTTATATATATTAAAACTTTTTTGTAATTATGAAATTGTTGTTTTATTTTTTTTTCGATTTATTTTGTGTTTTGGTTAAAATTCAAAACGTTTTTCATGTTTTAAAACGTTTTTTATCAATTTTAAAATTATTTAAAAACCTTTTTCTATATTTATAAACGATTTGTAATTTTTTATAAATATAAATATATATATATATATGTATAAATCATGTATACTAAAAACTATATATAATAATTATTAAACTATTTTTTATATATTTATATTTTTGTGATTAAAAACTATTTTTGGATTTTTAAAATTTTTATTTATTAAATTAATTTTTAATATATTTTAATTTGTACAATTTTGAATAATATTATCTAATATATTTTCAATTTCAATTTTTATTTTATATTTTATATTTTCGAATTTCATTAAAAAATTAATATTTTTTTTTATTTTTTTTTTTGAAAATTCCGAGGAAAGGGTTCCCTCAGAATATTTCGACGACCACGTCCCTAGAAAAATTTTGAGGACTTTTGTGACGAACCCTCGTCCTCACAATTTCCTCGGAATTACTGTTCTTCGAAATTCCGTCAGAAAATTTCGAGGAAATTTCGAGGGAAAATGAAATTTCGAGGAATTTTTTTCGAGGATCTTTTTCCTCGGTATTCCGACGACATACTGAGGAAAAAGTCTCTCAGTATCTGCATGTTTTCTTGTAGTGCTGGTAAATCCTAACTAAACTTAGGTGAGAGGTTTATACATATCACTATCTTCTTTTTCTTTTGATGGTCTTCATGGTGGCATATTGAGTGGCTTATGCATCGACTATATTTTGCATTTTGGTTTCTTTTCCCTCACTAAGAAATTTCATTTTATTTCATCTGTCTAGGATTTTTGGGAGTATAGGTTTAAGTTCCCTTACATAAGAGATCAATTTCGATTTGGATTTAAAAGCATGTAATTGAAAAAATAATATCAAACAATAATGAATATATTGATTTTAAAGGAAATCTAATTCATCTATTTGCATAATTTTTTAAAAGTGTTAAGTATGAATCCCATAATTGAATCCTCTATAATGAGAAACCACTATTGGGGGTGAGCAAGCATTCATCACAACTAGGTGTCGTGTTTATTACATATTAATTTAATTTATATCTATTTGGTGCGCAAAGTACGAGTTCATTGACTTACAAGTTTAGCATCTCATACTGATTCCCTATTACTCATCTCTTTTCTTCTCTTTTTCAGGTGAAAGTGAGAAAATTGTCACAATTTCTTTTTAAGAATTCATTTATTTTGGGTTTCAGGAGCATATATTAATCTTCACTTGGATATTTATTCATATGACATTGTATGCGGTTAAAATCGAAAAATATAACTTATTCATATGTTGCATGGATTTAAAAGAAAATATAATTCATTTATTAATTATGAAATGCTAATTTTGAAAACTTGAATTATTTAAAATTTACATAATTGTTATTTTTATTTTTTGTTTCAAATGTATAAACCCCTCAACTAAGTTTAGTTAGGGTAATAACCCTCAAACTAAAGATTTACTTATATCACATGTTTCTTTTACCGGTACTGTAGATTGTGCGTCTATTTTAAATACTTAATTTATGGGTTTTTATCCAATACAAACTTAATTGAGGAGTTTTATTGTTAAAATTTGTTTACTTTATAGTTAGTTACATGGGCAAATCTCTAAAATAGCATTTTTTAAGTTTTTATCACAAAATAGCACTCAAAAAATAAAATGACCAAAATAGCACCTTTTTGTTTGAAAATTTTCATTTTTATTTTTTATTTTTAAAAATTTGAATACATTCTTAAAATCCCACCCTTTAACTCTAAACCCTAAGTCTTAGATTAATTAATCCAAGGATTATAAATGCATATTTACCCTTCAATAAAACTTCTTTTGGTCATTTTCTTTCTTGTGATGCTATTTTTGTGACAAAAACTTGATTTTGTGCTATTTGGTTTTTTTTTTCTAGTTACATTGTATTCTTATTATTAGGATTGTGCATATTTTAAGTTTACATACATATATATGATTGCAAAGAATGTATTTATTTATATGTTTGCAAATTGTTTGAAAGAAATAAGATAATTCTTTTCAAAATCTTTAAAATTCCTACCTAGTGTATACAGTTAAGGGACACAATCACACATAACAACTGAGTTAAACTTTTTGTTTTGAAAAAAAAAAAACTGAGTTAAACTTTTACATCTCATATAAGGGGGGTGTATTGAATTAATGATTTTGGGAGATTCTGGGATTTTGTTAAAATCTTTTTAAAATCCAGTGTTATTCAATATGTGATTTGTATAAAGTCATTTAAATTCACCTACAATCCTCTGTTATTCAATTAACAATTTATAAAAACCATATCAAATCCACTGTTATTCAATTGAAAACAATATTTAGTAAGAAAAGTTAATGATAGAGATTTTAGGAGACTTCACATTCATTTTTAGTTAAAAATCATTCTTGTGAAATACCATCTCTACATATGGTATTTGATCATATTAAAAAATTAATTAATTAATCGTTCTTTCTCACCAAGCCACCCTCTCTTCTCCGTATAACCCCACCCAGAACTGACCCCACCTCCTCTCTCCTGCACCACCAAGTCAACAAAAATTCTTGACTGAAACATTCATGGCATTAAAAAAGCTATGACCTTTGGATCAAATAATCACTTGATGAATCGAATAAAATTTCCTTTGTTCCATTATCCCCAAACCCAATATTGATAATCTCTAAACCAACAAAAGTTTCCTTCCAGAATTGATTTGCTTTGTATATGAGAAAATATCATTAGTTAAACATTATTATTCCAAATCACCTAAACAATTCTAAAATTTTCAGAAAATATCTCACTAAATCACCTATGAATTCTGTGTATATTTTTTTAGAACTTTATTAAAATCACTCATACCACTACAAAACTCATCCAAATCCCACCAAAATTAAAACACTCCAAAATCTCTTAAAATCATTAATTCAATACACCCCCTTAAATATTTAAACTTCAATTATATTTCTTCGTAGAGTTATGGTAGTTTTTATTAAAAGATAGAGTTATGGTCGTTCATAAAAATATTTAAATCTAAGAGGTGAGTTGAATGATAGGTTTGTAAGAAGGGGACCACTAATCCAACCCTAAGATGTGTGTTGATAAAATATTTATATCTTGATGTATTAAATCACTGGTGTTTTTGTTGTGTATCAAATTACCTCTTAACTTTCTCGTCGACATATAATATCGGTCGATGGCCAACTTTATATAGCGTTCGCATTTATAATAATTTATATTTTGTAATAATAAAATTTGAGCCTTCTTGTTTGTCGACAAATGAGGACAAACATGACGACTAGAAAACAACAAAACAACAAAAACGAGGGCAAATGTAACATCTAGATCCTGCGCATATGCGTTGTGGTTCGAGAACACTCTTTCCACTTTATGTAAAAAATGCTATCTTTCCATTATGTACTGATCAAAGAGAAAAAGATAGTGATATTCGGATCCACTGATCAAAGCTAGCATGTTTTATAATCAAAGAAATGCACTAATGAAGTCGACGAAAGATGTTACTGTAACTGTATTTTAGTAAAAAAAGATGAAGAATATGTAACTGTATTTGTAACACGTCAAAAAAAAAAAAAACTGTATTTGTAACACATCGACTTTTTGAAATACCGAAGAGGTATTGAAAGAAAATTTTACAAGGTACGATACATATTTTAAGGATAACTGTTAAAACAAAGAAAAGAAACTAAAATAATTTTGAAGAAGAGATGGAGAGCAAAAAGGCTTTTTAGGAAAGTATTATAGGCTAAATATATATATATATATATATAAGAGATGGAGAGCAAAAAGGCTTTTTAGGAAAGTATTATAGGCTAAACATATATATATATATATATATATATATATATATATATTAACCAGTGGATTTGGGCTATATTTTTATATATATTTTAAAATGGGTTTGAACTAGTGACGCTTGAGAGATAATTCCAAAATACGGCGAATTCGCAATTCGGTTCTTATTGGTCATTCAGACTGTTTTAAATGGTGAGAATACATGGCTGCTGCAGGTATCGTGAGACTAGTCGATTGATCTCGGTCGCCGAATCTCCACAGTTAAAAAATGAACAATAAATATATTATGTCTTATAATTAACATCCCAATTTTTAAAATTAGAATTATTCTGTGTAAAAGAAAAATATATACACCCAAAGTATATACTTGTATCAACAATTTTTATTTGCTATCGTTTAAAAAAATGAACAAATAAATATACCACTTTCGTTTAAAAAAAAATATAGAATAACACTGTAGATAATTCACTCAATTACAGCCAACAATTTTTATTTGCTAAATACAGTTATCAAATTATTTATTGTTTTAAGACTCGTTTCTTTTGTGTTTCCATTCATTACTAGTTTTACATTCTTAAATAGGACAGAGTGTCATGTCAAATTCCTTGGATGCTGATGAGTTTTTCTTGTGAAGAAAGCGCAGCAACGAGCGTTTTCGAGTCAGACCACAAGGTGACCGAAGTAAGCGGATACTGGATCTGAGATTGCAGTTTTAACCGCTAGAGCTTCTGCAGTAAGTGCAGAGCCGACATGCCTGCGTTTTGAAGACTTGGAGCGTGTAGCTCCTGACATGGGGTCCTTGAATATCCATCCAAAACCTCCCCTATTTGTTGCCGAGACCCAGGCTGCATCAACATGACATTGTGTCTGATTGAGCAAAGGTATGGACAGGGACAACTTACTATCAGGGATTTCGGTGTGAGATGGGTACTTGCTAAGTTGTGCGGATTGCCAAGTGATGGCTTCCTTGACAGCCAAGGTAACAATGTCCCTCTCTTGAGCCGCAGGTTCTCAAAGATTAGTTTGTTTCTTGCCGACCAAAGATACCAGAGAATCCAAGGAGCCAGCGCCACTTCAGAGATCCCTGTGGGAATACCAAATATAAACCATTAAATAAAGAAAAGGGAAAAAAGAAACATTGTCATTGATCAATAACATAACTCTACATGGATCACAATCTCTATCGTTGGTTTAGATTTAATCCAACGGATAAGAATGATACAGTTAATTGTTTTTTTTTGTTTTTTTTTTTCTTTTCTTAGATCGACAGATCTATCTAATATATATATAATTCATTAGGGCCGGGCACCTTCATATCGTGAACATATATCAAATCCCATGAGCTTTAAGTTGAGTCATGAGTGCATACTTGTGGTTTCCGGGTTGTTCTTTAAATTTCCCACTAAGTTGGAGTGTAGTGGTAGGTGTGCATGGTACTTTCTTCTTACATTTTTTCAACGTCTATAGATTCATCTTCATCCAATAATACGCTTCCCAGAATACTAAATGGATTCCACATATATTCTCAACTAAAATTATAAATTGTTATCTTTTTGTAAGGAATCGCTGAAGCTCATATCATCTAAACATAAAAAAAACAAAAACTAAAGCTTGACCTGTATATATATGCGTGTGTTTGTTTTAAAATGAATATATAAACATTTTCGAAATACACCAATTCAGTGGTTGCATTTACAAAATATAATGTCACATGGTTAGAGATTTAAACTCCATTGAGGTATTTACAAAATTTGGTTCTTGTTCGGTTTGGATAAATACATGTTCAGTTTGAATATTCGTTCAAATTATATAAAAATAAAATCCTCAAGTTAAAAATTGAAGGTTTAGATAATTGCAAGTTCAATTTGAATATCCATTCAAAATTATAAAAATGAAGGGGAGTGTTATGAACCGACTGGTTCAGGTGGATGTTTATCCAAAAGATACTAGTAGGCTTTGACCCATTATTGGCCCATCTTGTAGTCCCTATATAAGGAGTTCATATTCGACATTAATAAGACACACATTCACAACACGTTATCAGCACGAGCTAAGCTCAAAACCCTAGCAAAATTCGTAGGTCACCAAAACCTTAAAAACTAGCAGCATCTTAAAACAGTCATATCTCCCTAACCGTAACGATCTAGACGGCGAGCCACCTATCAATCTGAAGATCTCGACGAGACGAAGCCATCGCCGCTAACCTCGCGAGGATCCGATCTCAGACGCGCTGGCACGCTCTATTTTAGTACGCGCCGTCAATTGCTCAAGAACCCTAATTTTGACGCAACTTCAAATTGATCGTTCTCCCAAACCGTAACGATCCAGAAGACGTGCGACATATCAATTTGAAGCTATTGAAGAGGAGCATCCAACGCCGCAGACCTCACCTCAATCCGGGATCAGACGCGTTCTCTACGACAGCTACAAGCCGCGCCGTCAAAATCAGAAATAAACCTAAGACTGCAAACTTTTTTCTCTAGTGTTGTTTACAGCCGATTATCTTTGATCTTACTAACTCTTTTTGATAAATTTGTTTAAGGAAAACAAAGGATCCCAGTAAGATCAATTGAGGTTAATATTTCCAAAGGAACCAAAGAGCGAATCGAGTTAATCCAAAGGTAAGTCATCAAACCCTAATTTTGATTGATCCGATTTTTATGAAAAATGTTTGAGGTTGAGATTAGAACTTTAGAGAACTCGTATACCCTAGTTGATGGAATCATTAGGTTGCTAGAAAGTTTCCATTTTTAGAAAGTTTCTATTTCTAGAAAGTTTCCATTTTTAGAAAGTTTCTATTTCTAGAAAGTTTTCATTTTTAGAAATTTTCTATTTCTAGAAAGTTTTCATTTCTAGAAAGTTTCCATTTCTAGAATTCTCTGGAAAACTTTTGAAATCAGTTCCTCAGAACATATTACTAAGATCTAGCTTATGAAACACTAAATATTTCAGATGTTGAATTCCTCCATCATAATATCAGGAGAAAACTACTTGCAATGTGTGCAATGGGCACAAGATATTAAGACCGTACTTGAGTCTGATAAACTATGTGAACGCTTCACAAAGGGTAACATTGCAAGGAAGATAGAACTCCTGAACACTCGTCATCATCTCTGTCTAAAACTCAAAAGTCTATATCTAACCGATGATCTCTCAAAGCTTTGGACAGATCTAGAAAATAGAAATTGTATCCAAGAGGTTATACATACCAAAGCTTTACGAGAATGGATCAACCTCAGATTCCGAGACTATAAGTCTGTGGGAGAATATAACTTTACACTGCTCAGAATAGTTTTCGAAATGAAACTATGTGGTGAGGTAGTGACTGATGAAGATATGTTGGAAAAGACATTCTCCACCTTTCACCCTACCAACTTGTTGTTAGTACAACAATATAGAGAGATGGGTTCTACTACCTATACATCTCTAATAGCAAGATTGTTGCAAGCTGAGCAAAATCATGAGTTGCTAATGAGCAGTAGTGAAAGAAAGACTACGGGATCAACTCCATTGCCACTGGCTATTGCACTACCAGCCGGCAAGGCTGACTTAGAAACCAACCATGTCAAGAGAGGATATGGACGTGGGGGATGGTCTAAGTTGTGCAATAATTGTGGAATGAAAAACCATTCGGGACAGAGATGCAGAACTCCCAAGTATCTAGCTGTTCTTTATGAGAAAAGCTTTAAAAGAAAAGCCAAGGTGGTTCGGAAAGATGAAGGAAAATTGTCAAAGATATTCTCATGGATCAAGAAGAGTGTGGTCGGATGGATCACAAGAAAGATTAATCCAGTGAAGCATAAGAGAATAGATCACCATGATGACTCGACATCAAGCCCTTAGTGTTCTTACTTAGTTATTTCACACCTTATTATTTTCCTTTAAACATTATTCACTTCCTTTGGTTGCTATCTTTAAAAGAATCAATAAATAAAAGCTTTTATATCATAAACAAAACGTCCATTCATGTGAATACCTTTATGATGTACAGTGGATCAAACCACAGACATCTTAAGACACAAAATCCACGACCAAATATCCTATTGCCTCAAAGGTACACAAAGAGAGGACGTGTACAATATAGAGGTCGTGTGCATTGTATTCACATTTGAGGCTATGTACACAAAAAGAGGACGTGTACAATAATCATTCTTATAAGTGAAAGACTTAAGAATTGATGAATGGATAGTTTCATAATGAATCCATGGGCAAAAGAAACAAGTATTTCCTTAAAGAGAAACCGCCCAAAGAAGATTATGATAGCAAAGACTACCAGTCTTGGTAAAAGCTAAGAGAACTCACGTCTAAAAGTATTCAAATATGATATATCCATGGGGGTAAGTGTTAATCACTCCATGTAACATGAACATACACAATATTGAAACATCAAAGAGTTCACAAGAACAAAGATAGACTTATCCCATTCGGATTAAACCAAAGATAAAGGAAAACATGTTACTTCAAAATGTCCAAGTGAATATCGATTAAAGTGCTCACGTCCCAAAATGGTTTGATAAACATTATCTGATCATGGAGAATGTAGAAAACATCTCATGACTCAATGTAGACGTGAAAATTCACAATGAAAGGAAAAGAATAGAAAAGAAGTAAACTAAAGGCAAAGGAAAAGGTCCCTTATAAATCGCCTTAAAGACTACATGTCTTGATATATGCCAATGAACTCACGTCCAAGTGCTTCATAAGCATGAAATGTCCATGAGGGTAAGTGTATAGCACTCCATGATACATGGACATACATAAGAATAGACGTGGATGAGAAGTAAAAGAAAGATGTTTCACCCTACAGTTGAAACTAAGAGCAAAGAAATGAGTTCCTTTCAAAGAAAAGACTATATGTCAAGATATGTTCACATCCTAAGCACTCAAAGAGTATGATATGTCCATGGGGGAAGAATAAGAATAAAACACACCTTTTATTCTACATGGACATACACACACAGAAGTGAACATTGATACCCATCCCATTAACTGAAACAGGTCAAAGGCCAGACACACCTCATCTTAGCACATAAAGAAGTGCCACTTATAAATTCTATCGCTCCACCACAGAAATATAAGATGAGAGGATGGGAATAGATGTTGGATATTATATAAGTTCCCCACGTTTCTAAGTACCTTGAGCCATCCACGGACAAGTTGTTTAAAGGCTAGGTACACGGATAGTCACCTCAGTGAATCCGAACATCCAACATTAAAGGGAAGCTGGATAATAGAAAATTATATGGAATCAAAACATCCTTATATTGGCAAGATCCTCAGACTCTAGAATGAGTTCTAGAAGTCCATAAAGTTTATACAAAAGCTAGCTTAATATAATTGCCAGATTCCTGACCCGAATAGAATGACTAAGTCATTTCTACCAGCTATGAATGCACCAAATAAGATTTGATGTTCAAGAGAACACAATCAAGTTGCTACTGAATCTAAACAAGTTAGATCAATAAGTTCTAAAGATAAGATCCCTCGGATATTAAAGTAAGGTGCAAATCCGTGGATGAGGGACTCCTAGACATAATCAAAATGTACATGTACAAAACTAAAACAGTGATCACGGATGAGGAAACCATAAGAAATGGTTGTACCTAAGGTACCTAATGATGTTTGGGACGCCAAACTTCAGGGTATTGAAGGACATAATAAAACCTCAATAAGATATGTCATGTCTAGGACACAAAGGAACAAACGAGTACTCGAAACTAATGATAAAATATGCGCAATGTAGCACTTGAGATCATGAGATCAATGAGGATCATGAAACCCACATCCACATGAATGCATTCAAACATATGAGATTAAGATCAAATAAGAAAGTAGACGTGGAGTTAAGGGAGGATAGGTCCCATAAGTACGGACACCTCTAGATGCTAAACCAGTTGGACAGAAAACAGTCTTTGGGAAAGAAATTTCTATGGCGAGATACAGTTAATGTAAGGCACGACCATATGCATAATATTAAGCATAGTCATGTGCACAAGGATTATCACAAAGACCAGGAATAAATTAAAAGGAGATAAGCTCCTTATGGTGGATGCAACAAACATTGAGATTCCTCGATAAGTCTGGCACATAAGAAAAACTTATACTTGCGGTTCAAGGATGTAAACCGCCTGATTATATAAGTCCACTGGAAAATATATATGTCTCAGAGGATATACAGTTGTCTAATGCAACAAAGTTCTCGAGAACTAGAGTATACAAGAATATTTTGATCTAAAGAAAATATCTTAGGAACCTCTGGAGACACTTCCCAAAAGACTATCTAAAGAAAGCATTGAAATGAATGTTTTGGGAAAGATTAAATTTGGGACAAACAAATATTGTTTGGGACTACAAAGTGAGTATCTTAAATATACTTAAAGATGAAATCCTTGTGCATCAAATAAAGCATAGATTAAAGATGTCAAAATGATAGGTATGAACCATTATTTAAAGCTTATAAGATTCATTGACCCTAAATGCTTACTATAAAGTCTATGGCTCGCCCCACTGTATGGTAACATAGTCCCATAGTCTATATATATGTACATAGACCCATTTGGTCATAAGGACGACAAGAAAGTTGTGCCTTAGTCCGGATACAAGCCAATGCAAGACTCATGGTCGAATGGTTTTCACTTGGTCCGAGTACTGACCCATTTTATTCTAAGAAGGAACATGGTCATGAGACCATCTGAGATAGGTCACGGATCCTTTGATCCTAGTTTGGACAGAGACATATTTCCTTGGTCTAGAAAAGACTCAAGGCACATCCGGATGTAAATATTCACAAGTGAAACTATAGTTAAGTTTAAACTTAATACTATACATCTAAATAATTTCAAAGTGCAGTATGATCATATATGTTGTTAAATGATCAAACCATGAGGCATTGGAAATAAAGCCATACATGTCCCTTGCCAAAAGTGCCATTGGCGCCTTGCCTTAATGTGTTTGTTACACACATCCGAACATAAGCATTGAATTAAGCTTATGTTATTTCTAAATATAAAGGCAATGAGACAGGATTGAAATATCCTTTTACTAATGTTTGAGATTATTTTATACTAACCAAACCCAAAGATGTGTTTGCTTGGTTTTGTTTTTGATTATGATACAGGTTATAAATTGGATCCATACATGGATAGTTCTCAAACAAGCAGTATGCACATGTTGGAAAACAAATATGAAGAAGTACGAATCCAACCAAAGACATGTCAATCGGCTTCTTCACCATGTCTACATCAGCACCACGTCCATGAGACCTTCCTATCAGTCCAGGACGTGCACATTACGAAGACCATCTCAGAGACTTGGTGTCCATAAAATTCCCACCAGTCTACTCATGCGCCAACCTCAGGAGCATATACGGAGGTACAAATCAGGGGAAGTGATACATGTTGTACTCTTTTTCCTTCACCATGGTTTTGTCCCACTTGGTTTTCCTGGTAAGGTTTTAATGAGGCAACACCAAGTAATTGGTAAAGTGTATCACGAGCCCAAAAAGGATTTGGTATCTGGCGAACTCAAGATGGATTCAACATCCAGGGGAAGTGTTATGAACCGACTGGTTCAGGTGGATGTTTATCCAAAAGATACTAGTAGGCTTTGACCCATTATTGGCCCATCTTGTAGTCCCTATATAAGGAGTTCATATTCGACATTAATAAGACACACATTCACAACAGGGAGGATATTTAGAATCTGTTTTACATTTCAAAAACGTCAATTTTCTCAAATAAAATATATTTAAGGTGTATTATTTTCAGTGGAATATGTAAAATGTTCATAGAACAACATACTTAATAAGGTTTAGATATTATCACACAATATGCATTTGCTTTAAAATAAGGTTTATCCACTACAAGAAAAATGGGGTTTAATAGGAGACCGGGATAGCGTTTTTTAGATTATGTTACGGTTGATAAACCTCTTACTTTTAGATAGCGTTTATGAAAATGAAACGCTATGTTTGGTTGGACGCTTTTTCAAAACGTAGTATACATAACACTTTTAGTTTGAAACGCTATGCATATTTAAAGCGGAAAATAATTGATTTTCCCTCTCATATTTGTTTCACTTTCCTTCTCACTCTATTTTATTTGCTTCCAAAATCCTTAAACCCTAAAACTTACTTTAAACACAATCCCTAAACTTTAAACTCTAAAATTTTAACACCATATCTTAAATTTAACTTCAAAACTTAAATATAAACACAAAATTAATACTTTTAAAAATTAATCTCAAAAATTAAATCAATACCCTAACCCTTTAACCCTCAAACCCTATACTCATACATTTATTTTAAACATCAAACTTTAAATCTAATCTTAAATTAATCATATAGCATAAACTCTAACTAAAAATCTTAAAAACTCTAATCTTTTTATCATTTAATTTCAAATTTTAAATTTAATGTCAAAGTCTAATCTTAAAATCTTAAATTTAGACCTAAAGCACTATATTCCAAACACTAAATTCACTAATCATTTTGTTGATCTTATATCATTAGTTTTATTTAACTTAAAATTGCTTATAAAAAGTGAAATCTAATCATTTTGTTAGTCTTGAGTCTTAAATGTAAACCCAAAACACTATACTCCAAACCCTATAATTATGTATATAACTTAAATTTATTTAAATAGATACTTCACATTAATTCATACTTTATAAAGAAAATCTTATAAAAATTCTAGTTAGTCACTTTGTTATTTATATATCATTAACTTTACAAATATAAATGATTAATTAATTTTTAACATAACCTTTATAAATATCATTGTTTTTTAATTTCTTCCTTTTTACATGGGGTAGGAATTAAAGGGGTACATTAGAACACCCACCAGAAAGAAAAAAGAAAACCAATGTCAAGATTACACAGGTGAAGTTTGGATTGTTCTTTTAAGATGTATTCTCGGGTTTGATTAGTGAATCACTTGTTCTGTTCTGAGACTTGCATTTGATTCTTAATATGCCAGAGGAAGCTAGCGGGCATTTGATTCTTAATATGGCAGAGGAAGCTAGCGGTGGTGGTGGAGGTGAAGCCGAGCAAGAAGAAGAATAAGAAGAAGAGAGGTGGAGAAGGAGAGAAGACAGAGACAGAGAGGAAGAAGAGGATGCGGCGAGGTGGATGGGAGAAGACAACACATGCGGCTGAGAAGATTAGGTCTAGGTTTTTTTTTAATCTAGTTTGAGGCTTCTTTTTTAATTTCGGTATAGTTTTTTGTAATACAATTTTAATTTATCAATCAATTTTAATTTATATATCAATTTTAATTTTAAATTAATTTTAATTTTAAATTAATTCTAATTTATAAATTGAAATTTTGATATATAATTTTTTTAAAATATTATATTTTTGTTATTATTTAATAAGGTAAATGATAACAAAAAATAAACCCTATTAGAAAATATTTAATTGCATACACAAAAGCGTTATAATATATAACAATAAGATAGCAGCACAAATAACAGCTATCTAATGTGCATGACCTATTATAACGGGCGATGATACATCGCTTCACAAACCGCTATCATATTGTTAGATAGCGTATTTCGTCCGCTAATAAAAGCATTTTTTCTTGTAATGATCGAAAGGAGAGAATGCGTGTGACCCGAATAATTGGTGTCATAATGAACTAACTAGACTATGATCCACCCTTTGAAAGGGCGGGCATATTTTTTGTTTTAATTTTTCTTTGAGAATATTTTATAAAATTTTGTGTATTTTTGTAATCATATTTTTGTTGAATATTAGTTTAATTTAATATAATTTCGGCAGCTATATTAAATATATCAATTTGTATAACTATACACTTGTACTATATGTATTTAAGAAATTGTTTTTTAAACTTTATTTTTAAAATTTGCAACATATTATATTTTCTTAGTATTTACTTAACATAAATAGTCAAAATATTCATACCCAAATAACTCGAATCGATCCAAAAATCGAAGTATAATATTCTGTTAGACCTCTTTTAGACATGGCTTGTAGGCTTGGGCAAAAAAACCGGAACCGAAGAACCAAACCGGAACCAAACAGAAATACCCAAATCAGAACCAAAACGAAGACCTTTAAATATCTGAATGCTTCCTATATTTCTATATCTAAAATAACCGAAACCGAACGGGTACCCGAATATATAAATATATTAATTATATATACATATATCATAACTAAATATATATATTTATAACTTAAAATTTTATTTAAAATCTGAAAACATTAATAAATAAATTATTATAAAATATCCGAACTATCCAAATTATCGAAAAGTATCCGGATAATTTTATCCAAAGTAACCGAAGTAATCCAAAATACCCAAGTTTTATTTATCTAATTCATCCTAATTATTTTATATTTTATCTTAAATAATCAATATTTTATCCGAACTATCTGAACTTTCCGAACCGGAACCGGAACCGAATGAGATCCGTTTTTGGGTATTTTTCGGTTCCTAGTTTTATTATCCGAACCGAACCCAACCTAAAACTATCTGAACCGAACCAAACCAAAAATAGGTCAAGTAGTAAATGGATAGTCTAACCCTCTAATCGAACTACCCGAGATACCGAACCGAACCGATACCCGAATTGCCCTGGCCTAGCTTATATACTCGAACAGTTTTTAAAATGTTATATCTGAAAACCGATATCAAATCCAAACCGTACCGAAAACCGAACAAATTTTTTGAAAGATGTTTGAATATAATAATTTTGATATATTCTATTAAATATATATGTAAATGGGTTATGGTCTTCACTAATTTTAAGGGAAAATTACATTTAATAAATAGTTTTAATCGAATAACCTATTTAAAATCCGTTAAACTAAAAGAGTTTATGTGAATATTTATTATTAAAAATCCACTTAACAAAAACAAAATTTATCATTGTTTTATCTGGTTCTCTTTAAAATATTATTTACCAGTGGACATATATAGCTGACTTCATATATGTGAGAGTTATACATTGTCATTAACAAAAACCAAATCAAATGATATATTCATAGGTTTTGTACCAGTGGTCATATATAATTGACTTCTTACATCTGAGAGGTTTAGATGGTGTTATTATGATTGGAAAAGTGCGTTGGTTGGTATCTGGATCAATCTCGAATGACTTATAGTATTAATTAAGTTATTAAATTGTTAATATTTGTTTATTCATTAGTATTGAAATAAGGATAATTAGTTATATGTATAGCGAGATTTTAGGTTATTTAGGTGGTCGAAAATTCATTTCCTAAATTATCCTTAATGAATTTTAGTTTTTAAGTTAAATCTGATGGCACAAAAAGTAATATACCAAGAAAGAGTAAGAGTAAATTCATAAAAGGGATCCTGATTTAATTATATTGATCATTGTGTTTATTTGATTGGAATATGTTATGTAATTATGATTAACATTAGCATTTGTCACGATTTGTTAACAGTAAAATATATATACTGGCGATAAAATATACATTGTGATAAAAAGATATATCGATATACTGTATAGTGAAAAACGTAAAATAATTATAATTAGGAAAGTTAGATTTCAGTAAATCACGCATGATTGTAGAGAAAATACAATTAGGAATATCCCCTTTTACAATAATAAATGTATCATAGATAAAAAGAAAAAAAATTTAGTACTAGAACCTATAATCATAGGACAATGAGAGGCACAAGAATGCAATCGATTAACAGAATCTGAACCATGATGGATTAGATACCTATTCACGGCGAGAGTTGGAATTTGATTAGGGTTAGACATCTGAATATTTTATCGCATGCGAGAACTGGATAACTTACTATAAAATTTAAGTTTTGGAATTGAACCTATATATCTCTTTTAGGCTGTGACTGGTGACATAGGGAACTAAGGGGAATAACCAATTCCTACTCATTCCTTAAAAATTACACCATTTATAAGGAATTTTTGCTGTGTGTGATTTCTCACCATTCTTTAAATTTTAAGAAACTATATAACAAAAACATTCCTTATCATAATTCATATGGAACAAAAGTAATAAATTTCTTTTTCATTCCTTTTATTTTGTTTCTGCACATTTTTTCCTACTCATTCATATTCCTATTTTAATGTTCACCAGTTAGAACTGGATAACTTACTATAAAATTCAAGTTTTGGAATTGAACCTATATATCTCTTAGTATCCTTGATTTGTGTTTTGAATCTCTTGATTGATAGATCCCCAGATCTAGTGCTTTCTTCTGATTTTTACAAACTACTCTTTGTTACTTATTTGCTACTTATTTGCTATTTACTTTAATATTCTTGACTTAGCTTAACTAGAAACTTATAGTCTATTGTGTGATCCACAATCCCTGTGGTATACGATCCTAAATTACTACATCGATACTCTTATTTTAGATAGTGTTTTAAGGTTAATTTAAGCATATCACTTTACAAACAAATACTTTCAAATTCTAGGTGTGGGGTTTAAGATCCGAATTGTGGGAACCGAAATTCGCATTGTCGATTTTCGTTTAAATTAAGAACGTTAGGAAAACCCTAATTTCCCAGAGGTCCTGGATATCTGCTAAACCACACGCCAAGCAATCAAAATACGAAAATAAAAACGAGAAAAATATAAGAAATCGAAAAAGGGCAAAAGGTGTCTTATTCCGAATCTGGGTATGAACTTTACAACAAGGTATGAGCCTTGTCTACGAGAGCTGTCGGCGAGATCCGTAGTTCTAATAACCTAAGACTAGAGAACGTAGTTGATTTGTAGCTCGAATAACAAAAACGGAAAGTTGCCTAAATGCTCTAAGTGCTAAGTTTGATGTAAAAAAATGCTTCCTTTGCCTCTCGTCTAGAGCTCCTTATATACTCTCTTCAAGGTCGGTTTACGCTTTCCCATTATTCCCTTAGGCCGACTTTGCTATCTAGCGCAAATATTCCATTTTTCTCGATCTTCATGATTATCTTCGGAAACTTGACATTTATCTTCTCCTGCGGTAAGGTATAAACCGTCATATAATTGATGGGATCTTTCTTGGTAAAATCGTAATTGGGCTCCTGGTCTCGTTTAGGTCTCTTTGGGCCGTCTTTCGACTTGTCCCGTTTATTACGATTTTTGGATAATAATAAGTTTTCACGATTTTTCAATAAAAATAATTTTTCAATAACTCCGATCAAGATGGAGTAAGGGGCAGTATATCCATACTTCGTAAGAGGTTGTATGGAGGAGTAGACAAGAATGCACATATTCGTATCATCCCGGACGTTTCGCATCAACTCGTGCTTCGGGACGGACCGGTCGCCGTACGTCGACAGGTTCTTGCTCGGTCGGCCGCCGTACCTCGACCGGCATGATTGCTCGGCCGGTCGCCGTTCGTCGACCGGCCTGACTGCTTGGCCGGTCGTCGTACGTCGACCTGGTACGACGACCGGTCCGTGCTTGGTCGTTCACCGTACGTCGACCTGCCAAACCGGTCGCCGTACGTCGACCGGTTCAGTTGCTGGTCCGACAATCAGTTCGTGCGTTCGTCCGGTTGTTCCTTTTGTGCATGTTTGCGGATCTTTGGTGCTTCCTTAGGCGTGTTTCGGATAATTTTTCCAAGAATTTTATCGTAAAAATTCTTTTGCAGTAATTTTAACGAAAGTTACTTCTTCAAATAATATTTTGATAATTATTTCAGAAAAGACTTTCCCGAAATAGTAATCCTAACCGTTGATTTCGAGATAACCGTTTTCAACCACAACAGTTACTCCCCCCAGCATGCGAGTTTCCAGGAAGATTCTTGCGGGCGAGTGATGTGTTTTAAGAAATCGGAATATACGGCTAGGGATATGTTTCATCTCTCTCGGGATTGTTCTGCTCTAGAAAGGACAGTTCCTGTTTATGCTTCTATAAGTAGTGAGCTCTCATCCTTCATTTTCTGCACACCTTCATCTCTCTCTAGATTCTCTTTGACTTCTCTCTTAAACCACAAGATGTCTCCTTCCCAAAGTGAAAGGAAAGATTCCGATGTTTAGATGGGCGATGTTAACCCTCTCGTACCTGCGTCGGACCCAGCTCCTTCCGACGATACACTGGCTCATGTCCGGCTCGTCTGCGACGCTGGTCCCCATCGATGATAAGGAACAGGACACCAAGCTGATGCCCCTTCCCCCAGCTAGGAAAGAGATCGTTCTGGCGTTACATGCTCCCAGCGCTATCCCAACTGTTTCCTCCAAAGAGTCAGAAGAGGAAATGCACCAGAGGCAGTAATGGGGAGTCTTCACAGCAAGGAGGATCGGGTCTAGCGTCGGGACACCGCGCAAAGGTATGCCTTTGTCATGTCCTTTCGCTTCTAGGGTGTTGAAATTTTTTCTTTTTTTTTTAATTCTCAGGACCTTTGTGCAGTTTGTCTCTTTGACGGACGAGGTGATCTGTGATTGCGGGTCGGAAGACGAGCGTCTTTAGAAAGAGTTATTGGAATCGCAGAAGAGATCCTCGAAGCTCGAAGAAAGGCTGAAAGCCATTATGCCCATTCTTCCAAAACATCCCAATTAGAGGCTCGGGTCGGAGGTCTTGAACGAGACCTTGGGAAAACTGCGAATTCTCTGTCAAGGAGAAGCAAGCCCGTAAAACCAAGTGTTCCGAGGTTCGTCATCTCCAGAGGCAGGTTCAGAGTGAAGAGGGATCGAATAGCCGTGGGGCCGAGATGGCCGCTGACGTTCCCCGTGCTGAGTTTCAAACCCGCTTTGCGAAGATTACCATTTTCCTTTACCCCTTGGTGGCTGTTCACAACAGGGACCTGGTCATAGCAAGTATCGACGGTAGTATCAGCGAGGCCCTACTGTTTAAGGGAGAAGAAATCCCGTCTCCATCGGACGAAGATGCTAGATTGTTGGTCCGCAAACAGGAGCTGGCTACCGTTGAAGGGGATTTCGAGTCGATCCTTTCTGCCATGAGGTTGGAGTGTGACTCTTTGCCATGTCCGGGTAAGCCCGAAGGACAGGATCCGGTGGCTGGGGAGGACGGAGATGGAGCGGTTCCGAGTTTGGATGAGGTGGTGGTTGAAGGTGAGGCATAAGAGCCCGAAGATGATGAAGGTCGTAGTCTCTTTTGAGAGATAAATCTTTTTTATGTATTCATTGGTTTACGTTTATCATGGCCATGTGTGGCCGTGTTTATGTTTCTGGGACTGGCCGCTTATGGCTTTGAATCCCTGCCGCTATGCGGATTTTTTAAATGAATCTAAGTTTATGTCTTTTTTAAGGTGCGAGTTTGTATTCGTGCAAATGTAGAGTGAAAAATACGATTTGTCATTTTGTATCTAACTCTTTTATTGGATCGTCGTATTCACTGCTTGTTCTGGATGACGGTATTCGAAGAATTTTGTTTTTCAAAAATTTTCGAGAGCGTTGGAACATGGACGAAGAGACATGGTTTAGGATCTCGTATCAATTTTGGATATCATGCCTTTGAGATGTTAGAGACCAGTGTGTTGGGTTTAGGGAAAGATCCAGGATTACTCCTGGTTTTAGAGGGTGCGATGACTAATTCGACTTGCGTATCCCGTCTCAGTTTCATCCTGATTCTATACAGATTTAAAGTCCGCGATGAGTTCTCGGCTTAAACGACTTGTATGGTTGGAACTGAGCATCTCTCCAAGGACAATTTTAAGCCTCATGGAAGTGCTGGCCCAAAATTTTGGGTTTCTTTTATAGCGCTATTATCCTTGTGTCGGATGTACGAGAGTCATCTCTATGAGATGGCTAAGTCTGTTTAGGACGTTGCGAGTTTGATGTGATCACCACCGGAACTTGGTGGTAGATTTTACCGTTAGGATCTTCGTGAATGTTACTTGTTTGAGTAGTTGTTAATGCGTGTGGTAGTTGCGATGAGGATTTCGTAATTTTTTAGACAAAAAATAATTCCCTAGGCGTTTGTGATGTCTCGTAGTGCCCGAGGTTAGTACTGTTCTAGTGCCGTGCTGACAGGCTTCAAAGAGTAGGATATGGTCTTTCGACTGAGGACAGTTGCGAGACTTTGTAGGATTAGATGTTGTAATTTGCATAAGAAAAGTTTTTAAAATATCGAGTGATGGATCAGATTTTTTAAATTTGGGAGTATACGAGTATACGTATCCACTCCCCTTTTTAGAGAGGGGGACAACTGAATTTATCTATCGACAAATTGCTTACGTACGCCTTTCAGAGATCAAGCTGTCTCGTAGTTAAGTTTTCGTTGAGTGGTTGTTCTTAGTGATAGTATTTTTTGAGATGCATTGCATTCCAGGTTCTCAGAATCTTTACGAAGAGTAGTAAAACAGTTAAGATCAAGAGGTCTAGTGATAAGGTCTGTTAATTGTAATTATGTGACAACACGCTCAATCACTACCTGTTGTTTGTCGACCGGTTCCCTGATGAAGTGATGTCGAATGTCAATGTGCTTGGTCCTTGAATGTTGCATTGGATTGTTCGAGATATTAATAGCACTTTTGTTGTCACAGTAACCTAGAAAAGACTCCAAGCCCATCTCATAGTCAGCAGACATTTGCCTCATCCACATAAGCTATGAGCATGCAGCAGCTTCCCGTCGCAATATACTCTGCCTTTGCTGTAGATAATGACATAGAGTGCTTCTTGCTCAGCCATGCGATCAGGTTATTTCCAACAAAGAAACATCCACCACTTGTACTCTTCCGATCATCTACAATTCCAGCCCAATCTGCATCACAGCCAGGCTTCCATTTGATCCCTTTGAGTAGAAGATCCTTAGATTTACCGTTCCCTTGACATATCGGATTATCCTCTTCACAGCTTCTAGATGGGACTTCCTAGGCTTTGTCTGATATCTCGCACGTATCCCAATACTCATCGGCAGATCAGGTCTACTTGTGGTAAGATAGAGTAAGCTCCCAATCATTCCTCGATACACCTTTGTGTCTATTGTTCACCGTCTTCATCTTTTGAAATCTTGTTAGTGGTGCTTATAAGGGTTTTGGCTTCTTTGTAGTGATCAGTAATGCCTTCACATAAGTACTTTGTGAGATGAATATTCCTTCAGCTGTTTGATTGATTTAGAGCCCTATGAAGTATTTCAGCTCTCCCACCATACTCATTTAAAACTGATGAGTCATATCTTGAGTGAAAACATCTACTAGTAACTTGGATGTTCCTCCAAAGATGATATCATCCACGTAAATATGTACCAAATAAACTAGAGATTGAATTGTAAATTTTCAACTTGTTTTGATATAATGAATAACGAACAATTATGTATCTACAACTAGGTATTGCCCACAATGCATGGATAATAATATTACCAATATTTATCAATAAGTGTATTGTTAATTCAAATCAATAAAATACATTACTTTTCATACACTCACAAGTTTTTTTCAAAATATTAATACTAATAATAATTTTTAGATATTAATAATTATTGAAGTTACTAAATATTTTAATATTATTGTTATCAAATTCCTTTTTTCTTTTTATTCGATAAGAATATCAAAAGACTTATTGTAGCGAAAGAAAAATATTATTTTTAGATAACAACGCAATTATGAATTATTGTTAGTTTTAGAATATGTTTTTCATCTTTTATAAAACCTAAAACCATCTATCAAGTTTATCGACCTCGACCCACGACCCAAACATCTTCAATTGACTTGATCCCACACAAAATCTTTCTCTCGAGATACTAAATTATGAATCTAATAGCCTGTAATCAATTTTTGATTTTGTCTTTCAATTGAACCGAATAAGAGAAAGAAGATTAGAGCATCATTAACAGTATAATTATGATGAATCTCTCAGTAAATCAAAATAATAATATCTTAATTTTGTAATTGTTTTTGTTTATTTTTAGTAAAACAAACCAGTAATTATGTGACATGTGGACAAGAGTCTCGAAGAACAATACTTAGGTTCATCCCTGGGGTGAGCTTAAGAATTCACCTTTTCCTAATACAAATCAAGTTATCATATATTGATTAATAACACATAAATAAATAAATAAATAAATAAATAAATAAATAAATAATAAAATTTTAAAATACTAAAATAGCTAAAAAAAATAACGAAAATTTTAACCTTAAACTTTAAACTATAAATTTTAAACTCTAAACCCAAATTTTAAATCCTAAATTTTAAACTCAAACCCTAAACTCTAAACCATCAACCTGAACCTAAATTATATACCCTAAATCCTAAATCTAAACTCAAATCCTAAACCTAAACCCAAACCGTAAACCCTAAACACTACAAGAAAACAACACTTTGGCGAGGAAAATTAACGAGGAAATAAAATCCTCGTAAAATTACGTCGACTTTACGAGGAAATTACAAAGAAAGAACAAAACGTCGTTATTTCCTCGTAAAGTAACGAAGAAAACATTTCCTCGTTAAAACAACGTAAAGTTACGTGGTTTTAACGAGGAAATTCTCTTTCCTCGTTAAAACCACGTAAAGCTTGCATCATCTTTACGAGGAAATGAGGAAATAGAGTTTCCTCGTAAACACAACGTAAATTCGCGTCTTCTTTACGAGGAAATGTTTTACGTGATTTTAACGATGAATACTAAAGCACATTTTTTTTTGCTACCTACCTATTCCTCGCAAAACTTCAACTACCAGATTCGAAAATTTTCTATAAATATGGAAGTTTCAACATCATTTTAAACACACCAATATTGAGGTTTGAGGTTTGGAATGAAGAGTAGAAGATAAGAAAGATGGTGTTTGTGGTTTGGGGTTTTAGATTTTAGGCGTTTAGAAAGCATACCTCGTTAATTCTTCGTAGTTAACGAGGAAATAACGACGAAAAAAAAAAGAAGAAAAAAGCGAGCCTCGTTAATTCCACGTAAGACGAAATCGTCGTAAAGGCCTCGTAAGCTTACGTGAAATTACCGAGGCCCGTCGTTTATTTCCTCGTAATTTCCTCATGGGTTTACGAGGTTTTAACGAGATATTTTGTCTAAACCCCTAAACCCTAAACCCCAAACCCCATCTTTCTTCTATTTTATCTAAATCCCAAACTTCAAACCCCATTAATAATTTTATAATTTTCAAAAGATTATATTTTCAAATCTTCAAAAGATTGTATTTTTGTTGCAAAATAAATAATTTGATTTTGTATAAGTTTATATTAGAAAGAAGAGATTGATATTAGAAGTTAAAGAATTGTGGTTTTAAATTTTGAGTTATGAAATTTGGAATGAAGAGTAGAAGATAAGAAAGATGGTGATTGTGGTTTGGGGTTTTAGATTTTAGGCGTTTAGAAAGCATACCTCGTTAATTCCTCGTAGTTAACAAGGAAATAACGACGAAAAAAAAAAAAAATTCGAGCCTCGTTAATTCCACGTAAGATGAAATCGTCGTAAAGGCCTCGTAAGCTTACGTGGAATTACCGAGGCCCGTTGTTTATTTCCTCGTGGGTTTACGAGGTTTTAACGAGATATTTTGTCTAAACCCCTAAACCCTAAACCCCAAACCCCATCTTTCTTCTATTTTGTCTAAAGCCCAAACTCCAAACCCCATTAATAATTTTATAATTTTCAAAAGATTATATTTTCAAATCTTCAAAAGATTATATTTTTGTTGCAAAATAAATAATTTGATTTTGTATAAGTTTATATTAGAAAGAAGAGATTGATATTAGAAGTTAAAGAATTGTGGTTTTAAATTTTGAGTTTTGAAATTTGGAAAGAAGAGTAGAAGATAAGAAAGATGGTGTTTGTGGTTTGGGGTTTTAGATTTTAGGCATTTAGAAAGCATACCTCGTTAATTCCTCGTAGTTAACGAGGAAATAACGACGAAAAAAAAAATGCGAGCCTCGTTAATTCCACGTAAGACGAAATCGTCGTAAAGGCCTCGTAAGCTTACGTGGAATTACCGAGACCCGTCTTTTATTTCCTCGTAATTTCCTCGTAGGTTTACGAGGTTTTAACGAGATATTCTGTCTAAACCCCTAAACCCTAAACCCCAAACCCCATCTTTCTTCTATTTTGTCTAAATCCCAAACTCCAAACCCCATTAATAATTTTATAATTTTCAAAATATTATATTTTCAAATCTTCAAAAGATTATATTTTTGTTGCAAAATAAATAATTTGATTTTGTATAAGTTTATATTAGAAAGAAGAGATTGATATTAGAAGTTAAAGAATTGTGGTTTTAAATTTTGAATTTTGAAATTTGGAATGAATAGTAGAAGATAAGAAAGATGGTGTTTGTGGTTTGGGGTTTTAGATTTTAGGCGTTTAGAAAGCATACCTCGTTAATTCCTCGTAGTTAACGAGGAAATAACGACGAAAATTAAAAAAAGAAAGAAAAATGCGAGCCTCGTTAATTCCACGTAAGACGAAATCGTCGTAAATGCCTCGTAAGCTTACGTGGAATTACCGAGGCCCGTCTTTTATTTCCTCGTAATTTCCTCGTGGGTTTACGAGGTTTTAACGAGATATTTTGTCTAAACCCCTAAACCATAAACCCCAAACCCCATCTTTCTTCTATTTTGTCTAAATCCCAAACTCCAAACCCCATTAATAATTTTATAATTTTCAAAAGATTATATTTTCAATTCTTCAAAAGATTATATTTTTGTTGCAAAATAAATAATTTGATTTTGTATAAGTTTATATTAGAAAGAAGAGATTGATATTAGAAGTTAAAGAATTGTGGTTTTAAAATTTGAGTTTTGAAATGTTAAGAAGATTATATTTTCAAATCTTCAAAAGATTATATTTTTGTTGCAAAATAGAAAATTTAAATAAATAATTTGATTTTGTATAAGTTTATATTAGAAAGAAGAGATTGATATTAGAAGTTAAAGAATTGTGGTTTTAAATTTTGAGTTTTGAAATGTTAAGAAGATATTGAGGTTAAAAAGAAGATATGTTTGTAATATATGAAGTAGAATATAAGAAAGATGGGGTTTAGGGTTTGGGGTTTGGGGTTTCTGATTTTAGAGGTTTAGAAATTTACCTCGTTAAAAACTCGTAATTTACGAGGCATTTACGAGGACCAGAAAGACGGGCCTCGCTTATTTGTCGTTGGATTTGGGACGGGCCTCGCAATTTCCTCGTAAGTTTACGAGGATTTTACGAGGAAATAAAAGACGGGCCTCATTAATTCCTCGTAAAGCTACAAGGAAATTGCGACGCCTTCGTAAGTTATATATACAACCCAAACCTCACACTCTCCATTCGTCCCAACTTCCTCTCCAATTCCTCCCCATTTCCTCTCCAACTCCTCTCCCATTCCTCTCTCATTCGAAATGGTAATTTCCTCGCTCCCCATGATTAGTTTAGTATATTAGGTGGTTAGTTTAGGGAATTTAGATAGGTTTATGGAATTTATGTTCGTTAGATAGATTTTTTAATTATTGATGATGGATTTTTATTATTGATGATCATAAACTCAAAAAATATATTTTTGCAGGTTCGCAAGAACATGCTTACTGCTCACTACAGAGACATGTTCGGTGAGCCTGGTAGTCAGTTAGACCCTCCAGATTCTTCTTCAGGTGCCGGCGGTTCCGTGTGAGTGGACTCGAGGCCTTCATCGACGTTATAGCGGCCACAAATCCGAAATGGGAAACTTTGTTGAGGAACATGAAACAACAAAATCCCATTTCAGGCGAGTCATCGGGCACACATGACGAGGAGGATGTTACGAGGAGGAGCAAGAAATTCTACGAGGCGATGAACGGGCCTTAGTTTTTTTTCGGTTTATGTATTATAAAATCCAAAACTTATTTATATATAAAATATTTTGTTGCATTTGAATTTTATTTAAAATTTATTTATAAACCACAAATATATAAATATTTTTACTAAATTAAATTAATAATTATTAAATTTATCAATAATATTTATTAATTCGAAAATTCGCATTATACGAGTTATTTACGTCGAAAGCTAACCGAGGAATTTACGAGGAATATTTTACGAGGTATTTACGAGGAAAGCTTTTCAAGGAATCTACGTGGAGTTTACGAGGAATATATTTCAAGGAAGTTACATCAAATTTACGAGGATTTCTTTTCAAGAAAATTACGTGTAAGTAACGACGAATGCATCACGTGGTTTCTACGAGGAAAGCCCGCGAGGATTTTACGAGGAAATGCGGCGAGGAACTTACGACGAAATCTTTACTTCGTTTTTACGAGGAAATGGTTGACTCGCTACTTTACGAGGAAATGGCGACGAAATGTGTGTTACGACGGACGATAAACGACGAATATTTCCTCGTTTATATTTACCTCGACGTAGTGAAACCCAAACCGTAAACCCTAAACCCAAACTCTAAACCTAAACCCTAAACTTTAATCTCAAACTGTGAACTACAAATCCAAACTCTATACCCTAAAAATTTGAGTTTAGAGTCTAGATTTAGGTCTAGGGTATAGGTTTGGGTTTAGGGTTTAGGATTTAGGATATATAATTTAAATCTAGGGTATAGGTTTGGGTTTAGGGTTTATGGTTTAGGGTTAGGGTTTGAGTTTAAATTTTGGGTTTAGGGTTTGTGTTTAGATTTAGGGTTTAAAATTTATGATTTAAGGTTTGGTTAAATTTTTCATTATTATTTTTTTAGTTATTTTAGTATTTTAAAAGTTTATTATTTATTTATTTATTCATTTATGTGTCATTAATCTATATATGGTAACTTCATTAGAATAAAGAAAGAAGTGAATTCTTAAGTTCACCCGAGGGGTGAATCTAGTATTGTTTAGTCTCGAAAGGGGTTGGCATGTTCTCAAACAAGAACAGTTTTTCCTTCTCTTTCTTTTTTTCCCATTAAGTTATTCATTTTAATGATAAGAACATATATATAGGGCTGGGCATAAAACCCGTAACCCAAAATCCGAACCGAACCCGAACCGAAAAACCCGAACCGAACCGAATCCGAAATGTTAAAAATATCCGAATGGATCTTGTAGGGTGTTACAAAACATACCCGAACCCGAAGTGTTATTAACCGAACCCGAATGGATAACCCGAAAAACCCGAAAACCCAAAAATATCCGAAAAAACCGATCCCAATGTCCAAATTAGTATACATTATAAATATTTAAAACATAAATATGTACTTCAAATATTCAATTTCATATTTATTTCAACATGATATCTAACAATAAGTATCTATCATTTAAATTAATGTTTTAAATACTCTATTATATATAAATAATTTTTTTTTTATGTTTTACTATTAAATTTTAGATTTTATTTAGAATATATCCGAACCGATTTGATATAACCCGAATCCGAATGGTATATGGTTACTTCGGATATTTTCCGAACCAAACCGAAACCGATGTGTTATATCCGAACCCGAACCGTACTTGTAAATCTACTAGAATGGGACCTCGAAGGTGTTACAAAATAGAACCGAAATCCGAAAAACCCGAACCGAACCCGAATGGGTACCCGAACGCCCACCCCTACATATATATATGAAAGGCATGTCCAATGCAGATGCTTTTAGAAGATTGCGAAAATATATCACACACAAGGCATTAACGAATTTGGTCTCCTAGCGGTGTACCTACTCATAACCCCTTCAAAATCCACTAACTCGGCTTAAACCCAAGTCCTCTATGTCCTCTTCTTTTTTAGTGAATAATCGATCATATGATAATAAGAAGACACTTATAGCATCAACAGCATTTTAGTCTCAGCCACAGTTTCTCAAATATTTATTTTAGTGATTTAACACAAATTTCATGTAATTAAACTTTCAAATTTGAAAAACCTGTGTACAAAGTTTCTTTAGGAAAAAAACGTCTCTCACATTTTTTTTCTTTTTCTTCAGTTATTTTATTATTTTTGTTGCAATATTTTCTTTAGAGACACCACCACTTATAACCATCAACTAGATACTGACCCGCCCTTTTCAAGGGCGGAAATTATTTAAACAAACATTTCTAATTGTTACCGAGATTAGAATATACAAATTATATAAAACAATAGTTTTTTTATATATATAGTTTTTGAATAATATTGTTTTTGGTTATAAAATATACACATTTTTAAAATTAAAACTTGTACAGTGAAACCTCTATAGATTAATAATGTTGGGACTACAACAAAACTATAAAAAATTTAATTTATAGAGGTTATTAATTTATCAATATAATAATTGAACCAAAAATTCAATGTTGGGACTATAAAATTATAATATTTATAAAAAAATAGTGTATATTAATTTATAGAGTATTAATTCAAAGAGTTTATACTGTATATAAACGTTAATATGTGTGAGATTCAAAATTTATAGGTAAAATATTTAGACAATGCTTTTAATTGTTACTGAGAAAACGAAAAAAAAAATCAAATAAACTTTAATTCCACAAAAAGTAATGTATTTTTATTATAATATTGTTTGTGGATATATTATATAGTCTTTTATTTTTAAGTTTCAAATAAAATGTTAGTTGGTTAAAACCCAATATTTATAAGGCCTAATGTAAATTGGTTTTCATAATCGTATGGCTTTTTATTTGCAAAGCAACACAATTTTAATAATTTTCGAAAGTCCATTAGTTAAACCATTTATAATGTGTATTTATGTTGGTTTAAATTAAGTTGTTAGTTATGTTGATATATTCAAGAAACCAAACAGATTTAAATAGCCAAACACCTACTATTCTAGAAAATGTCCAAATTTAAATAACAACTTATAAATGGTAGATAAATTTTAGGACCCTAAATTAATATAGTAGATATCAGTGTCCTTAGCAGTGTATCTTAATGTTTTTGGGCTCAAATTTAAATAAAAAAAGGCTGAAAAATATAAGAAACGAGTTGGATTATCCTAAACTAAGAAGTTTTGGTTTGTGTCCTTAAGGGCACGTGTTCACTCGCAATTTGTCGATGGAAAACGGTCCTTCTCTTTCTTCTTTTTCTCTTTCGACTCCCGAGCTTCAGATCAACAATCATGACCACCGCTTGAAACAAGAACATCAACACCAAATTGGTTAGTTTTTTTTTCCTGTTTGAGCGGTGTGGCATCAAGGATAATGGGTGGAAACGGCGTCGTTGCACAATCCAACGCCTCTTCTCTCCGCCAACGCGCCGGCATGGAACTCCCCCTCGGCAAATACATCGTCCCCGATAAGCCAGTGAGTCAAATCTCTCTTTCTAATTTTGAAATTCGTTTCGATTTTTTTTTGAGAGATTCTATTCCCTTTTTGATGTGCGTCTCTCAGCTTTCGGTGAACGACGAGCTGATGTGGGACAACGGGACTGCGTTTCCAGAGCCTTGCATTGATCGGATTGCTGATACTGTCGGCAAGGTTTGTTAGCTTTTCTTTTTATCTATTTTTTTCTCGATTGTTTTAGTGTTGAGAACTCAGTACTTGCTTAGAGGCTCATAAGCGTGTAAGGAAACACATAAATTAGTTCTTAAACTCAGTATATGCTCAAGCCTCGACCTAGAGTTGTATCAGCAGCTATCGCTTAGACGTGTCCTTGGTTTAACTTTGAATTTGAGCAAAAATACCCAGAAAATTGTCATGATTTCATTGCTATAATATCATAACCATACACTGAATTCAGTTGATCCTCTCGCTGAATTTCATTGCTATAATATCATCACTGAATTCAGTTGATCTGCGAGGGACTTGTGTTAACCGAGGCTGTGTACCTTCCAAAGCTCTTCTCGCTGTCAGTGGTCGAATGCGGGAACTTCAGAACGAACATCACATGAAGTCTTTTGGCCTTCAGGTACTTTTAATCAAACTCATGTTGACTCTTATTGTGTTTCACTTTACACCCTTAAGAGTTATTAGCTTTTGTCTTTGGTTGGTGCGGAAGGTATCTAATAGAAATGGTTTGGAGATGAATGATTAAGTTTTGATGACAATAAACAAGTGTAGAGATCAGTCCTTCTTGCCTTAACTATCTTATGTTATTTTCTGGTTCCTCTTGGAAAACAGGTATCAGCCGAGGGAAAATGAGTTCCTCATAAATTTCTGACAAAATATCGAGGAAATACCGAGAAAACCAAGAAATGTGGTTTCCTCGAAATTTCCTCACTATTTTTTGAGGAAATTTCGAGGAGAACCAACTTCCTCGGTATTTTTCGAGGGAATACCGAGGAAACCTCGGTCGTCGGAAAAAACCGACGGATATTTCTAATATTTCGACGACATCTTGTAGCCGTTAGAGAGCCGTTGGAAGAGATGTTGGGGGATTTTAAAAATTTCGAGGAAATGTCGGTTTCCCTCGGAATTTCCTCGGAATTTCCTCAGTATGCCGGGAGGATTTCATCTATAAATACAGCCACCCCTCTTCTTCTTCATTCACTCCATTTCTTCTTCTTCTCTCCTAGTCTCACGAATTTGATTCCAAAAAACATGTCTTCTTCAAATTATTTTCGTTCTTGGATCGATCGACCTCATTTGGATCCGGACACGAGATTGCTTACGGAAGAATACAATCAAGGTATAATCAAGTTCATGAGGGTAGCTCGCCAACAACCGGAAGCAGAAACATGTAAGTTAAGATGTCCTTGCTCTAATTGTAAAAATAGAAATAGAAAAGTTATTAAAGAGTGGGATGTTTGGACTCATCTATTATTGAGTGGGTTTACACGAAGTTACAAAATTTGGTATCATCATGGGAAAACTGATTATGAACTTGGTAGTACTAGCGAACCTCAGCCGGCGGTTAGATTAGAAGAACCAATTAGAGCGGATGTAGATTATGGTGTAGGTACTGAGCAGATGATAAATGATCATTTTAGAGGGGAAGATTTACCCAATGCAGAAGCTAGGAGATTTTATGAAATGTTGGATGCTGGAAAGCAACCATTGTACGAAGGTTGCAGAGATGGTCATTCAGCTTTATCATCTGCTATGAGACTGATGGGCATTAAAACAGATTATAACTTGGCTGAAGACTGTGTGGATGCGATAGCTAATTTTGTTAAAGGTATTCTACCTGAGGATAATGTAGCTCCAGGTTCATACTACGAGGTTCAAAAACTCGTAGCTGGGGTTGGTTTATCTTATCAGGTATTAGATGTATGCAGCGATAACTGCATGATTTATTGGAGGGCGGATGACCAGCGGACTACATGCAAATTTTGTGGGAAGCCTCGTTATAAAGATACGAGTGGAAGAGTTCCAGTGCCATATAAAAGGATGTGGTATTTGCCTTTGACGGAAAGGTTGCAGAGGTTGTATCTTTCGGAACGCACAACGCAACGAATGAGATGGCATGCGGAGCACTCAACAGATGGTGAGATTAGACATCCTTCAGATGCAAAAGCGTGGAAACATTTCCAATCAAAGTATCCCGACTTTGCGTATGAGAGAAGAAATGTCTACCTTGGATTATGTACTGATGGTTTCAGCCCGTATGGGAAGAGTGGAAGACAATATTCTCTATGGCCAGTCATTGTTACACCATACAACTTACCCCCAAACTTGTGCTTGCGACGAGAGTTTTTGTTTCTCTCCATTCTCGTTCCCGGACCAGAGCATCCTAAGAGATCACTTGATGTGTTTCTTCAGCCACTAATATATGAGTTGCAACAACTATGGGCTCAAGGTGCTGAAACATACGATATTTCGTGTAAAGAAAACTTTCAAATGCGGGCAGTACTAATGTGGACAATAAGTGATTTTCCAGCATATGGTATGTTATCTGGATGGACAACGCATGGAAGGCTATCATGTCCATATTGTCAAGATAACACTGATGCTTTCCAACTAAAACACGGAAGGAAAACGTGTTGGTTTGACTGTCACAGGAGATTTCTACCACCTGATCATCCATATCGTAGGAGTAGGAATTTGTTTACGAAGAACAAGAGGGTGTTTGACAGTCCACCTGCGGAAATTAGTGGGAAAGGTTTGAAGACACAACTAAGATGAACCTCTACATTTATCATGGAACAAAACTTACCTTCATCCCCTAAGGTTTGAAGACACAACTATTATTTTTTAGATAAATAAAAAATAATAGCAATTATAAAAAAAAATATTTTATTTTAGTATTGATAAATCCGTCCAAAAATACTGAACCCTATACCCTAAATTCTAAATACTAAACCCTAAACCCTTGGGGAAAACCTGAACCCTTGGGCAAATCCTATACCCTAAATCGTTAATCTTAAACCCTAAACCCTACCCTTAATCATAAACCATAATATTAAACCCTAAATTCTGAACACGAAACCCTAAACCCTAAACTCTTTGACAAATATTAAATCATAAAATTTTAATCCTAAACCATGACCATTTTGGAATTTAGGATTTAGGGTTTAATTAGTATTAAGGGTTATGATTTATGGTTTAGGGATTATGATTTAGTTTATGATTTAAGGTTTGGTTTAAATTTAAGGGTTTAGGGTATAGGATTTACCCAAGGGTTCAGGCTTTTCCCAAGGGTTTAGGGTTTAGTATTTAGAATTTAAGGTTTAGGGTTTAGAATTTAGGGTTTAGGGTTTAGTATTTTTTGATGGATTTATCAATATTAAAAAGAATATATTTTTTTGATAATTGCTAATATTTTTTATTTATCTAAAAACATAATTTTATTTCATTAAATTTTTATTACTTAGTTTTTTTTTTTAAGAGATATCAAATCTCAGTTAACTAATTCCTATTGGTGGGTGAATGTAGAGGTTCACCTTAGGGGATGAAGGTAAGTTTTGTTCCATGATAAATGCCTAAGCCGATCCTAAAATAAAAAAATAAAATGAAGAGAGTTCTTGCAAACTTAGCAAAAATTCGTTTCCAACTTGCTAAAGTTCGTTCCCCTTTCTTCATCTACTTCTTCTACTTCTTTTCCTTTTCGCTTTTAGGGTTCTTGGCACTTAAGATCTCAAAGACAAGAACTACTTCACGTCCTCATGACTTAGATCTCTTCTTCACTTCAGTCTCAGCAATCACTGTATCTTCCATGTCCACCATTGACATGGAGGTCTTTTCCAATACTCAACTTATCATCATCACTATACTCATGTTACTTGGTGGAGAAGTCTTCACTTCTTTTCTCGATCTTTACTTCTCTCATTCTAGCAACTTTGTCTTTCCTCGTAACAAAATTAGACATCTTATGGGCTCCTTCAATATTAAGCGTCCGACAGAGGATAGGGGTAGCTACGTAGAGAATGTTGTTGATCATCACAAACGTTCGTGCCAGATAAATGAAAGGGCGTCTAAGTATTTGTACTCGGTGGTTCTTGGTTATCATCTTTTTACAAACCTTGCTGGCTCCGTTTTAGTTCTTGTGTACGTAAGCTTTGTTAAGACGGCGAAGGTTGTTCTTAGTTCCAAAGAAATCTCACCTCTTACCTTCTCCATCTTCACAACGGTCTCCACTTTTGGAAACTGCGGGTTTGTCCCGACAAACGAGAACATGGTCATCTTTCACAAGAACTCTGGTCTTCTCTGGCTCTTAATTCCTCAAGTATTCATGGCAAACACATTATTTCCTTGTTTCTTGTTTTTGGTCATATGGGGGCTTGATAAGATCACGAAGCCACTACAAGAAAACACACTGATACTGAGGGACTTTTTCCTTGGTATGTCGTCGGAATAACCGTATTCCGACGACATACCGAGGAAAAAGTCCCTCGAAAAAATCTCCTCAAAATTTCATTTTCCCTCGAAATTTCCTCGAAATTTTGTGACGGAATTTCGAGGAACAACAATTCCGAGGAAATTTAGAGGACAGGCGTTCGTTGAAGAGGTCCTCGATATATATTGAAGAACCATTCCCTCGGTATATACCGAGGATTATACCGAGGGAAAAGGCCTCCGAAAATTTTCGTTCTTGGATCGATCGACCTCATTTGGATCCGGACACGAGATTGCTTACGGAAGAATACAATCAAGGTATAATCAAGTTCATGAGGGTAGCTCGCCAACAACCGGAAGCAGAAACATGTAAGTTAAGATGTCCTTGCTCTAATTGTAAAAATAGAAAAGTTATTAAAGAGTGGGATGTTTGGACTCATCTATTATTGAGTGGGTTTACACGAAGTTACAAAATTTGGTATCATCATGGGAAAACTGATTATGAACTTGGTAGTACTAGCGAACCTCAGCCGGCGGTTAGATTAGAAGAACCAATTAGAGCGGATGTAGATTATGGTGTAGGTACTGAGCAGATGATAAATGATCATTTTAGAGGGGAAGATTTACCCAATGCAGAAGCTAGGAGATTTTATGAAATGTTGGATGCTGGAAAGCAACCATTGTACGAAGGTTGCAGAGATGGTCATTCAGCTTTATCATCTGCTATGAGACTGATGGGCATTAAAACAGATTATAACTTGGCTGAAGACTGTGTGGATGCGATAGCTAATTTTGTTAAAGGTATTCTACCTGAGGATAATGTAGCTCCAGGTTCATACTACGAGGTTCAAAAACTCGTAGCTGGGGTTGGTTTATCTTATCAGGTATTAGATGTATGCAGCGATAACTGCATGATTTATTGGAGGGCGGATGACCAGCGGACTACATGCAAATTTTGTGGGAAGCCTCGTTATAAAGATACGAGTGGAAGAGTTCCAGTGCCATATAAAAGGATGTGGTATTTGCCTTTGACGGAAAGGTTGCAGAGGTTGTATCTTTCGGAACGCACAGCGCAACGAATGAGATGGCATGCGGAGCACTCAACAGATGGTGAGATTAGACATCCTTCAGATGCAAAAGCGTGAAAACATTTCCAATCAAAGTATCCCGACTTTGCGTATGAGAGAAGAAATGTCTACCTTGGATTATGTACTGATGGTTTCAGCCCGTATGGGAAGAGTGGAAGACAATATTCTCTATGGCCAGTCATTGTTACACCATACAACTTACCCCCAAACTTGTGCTTGCGACGAGAGTTTTTGTTTCTCTCCATTCTCGTTCCCGGACCAGAGCATCCTAAGAGATCACTTGATGTGTTTCTTCAGCCACTAATATATGAGTTGCAACAACTATGGGCTCAAGGTGCTGAAACATACGATATTTCGTGTAAAGAAAACTTTCAAATGCGGGCAGTACTAATGTGGACAATAAGTGATTTTCCAGCATATGGTATGTTATCTGGATGGACAACGCATGGAAGGCTATCATGTCCATATTGTCAAGATAACACTGATGCTTTCCAACTAAAACACGGAAGGAAAACGTGTTGGTTTGACTGTCACAGGAGATTCCTACCACCTGATCATCCATATCGTAGGAGTAGGAATTTGTTTACGAAGAACAAGAGGGTGTTTGACAGTCCACCTGCGGAAATTAGTGGGAAAGGTTTGAAGACACAACTAAGATGAACCTCTACATTTATCATGGAACAAAACTTACCTTCATCCCCTAAGGTTTGAAGACACAACTATTATTTTTTAGATAAATAAAAAATAATAGCAATTATAAAAAAAAATATTTTATTTTAGTATTGATAAATCCGTCCAAAAATACTGAACCCTATACCCTAAATTCTAAATACTAAACCCTAAACCCTTGGGGAAAACCTGAACCCTTGGGCAAATCCTATACCCTAAATCGTTAATCTTAAACCCTAAACCCTACCCTTAATCATAAACCATAATATTAAACCCTAAATTCTGAACACGAAACCCTAAACCCTAAACTCTTTGACAAATATTAAATCATAAAATCTTAATCCTAAACCATGACCATTTTGGAATTTAGGATTTAGGGTTTAATTAGTATTAAGGGTTATGATTTATGGTTTAGGGATTATGATTTAGTTTATGATTTAAAGTTTGGTTTAAATTTAAGGGTTTGGGGTATAGGATTTACCCAAGGGTTCAGGCTTTTCCCAAGGGTTTAGGGTTTAGTATTTAGAATTTAAGGTTTAGGGTTTAGAATTTAGGGTTTAGGGTTTAGTATTTTTTGATGTATTTATCAATATTAAAAAGAATATATTTTTTTGATAATTGCTAATATTTTTTATTTATCTAAAAACATAATTTTATTTCATTAAATTTTTATTACTTAGTTTTTTTTTTTAAGAGATATCAAATCTCAGTTAACTAATTCCTATTGGTGGGTTAATGTAGAGGTTCACCTTAGGGGATGAAGGTAAGTTTTGTTCCATGATAAATGCCTAAGCCGATCCTAAAATAAAAAAATAAAATGAAGAGAGTTCTTGCAAACTTAGCAAAAATTCGTTTCCAACTTGCTAAAGTTCGTTCCCCTTTCTTCATCTACTTCTTCTACTTCTTTTCCTTTTCGCTTTTAGGGTTCTTGGCACTTAAGATCTCAAAGACAAGAACTACTTCACGTCCTCATGACTTAGATCTCTTCTTCACTTCAGTCTCAGCAATCACTGTATCTTCCATGTCCACCATTGACATGGAGGTCTTTTCCAATACTCAACTTATCATCATCACTATACTCATGTTACTTGGTGGAGAAGTCTTCACTTCTTTTCTCGATCTTTACTTCTCTCATTCTAGCAACTTTGTCTTTCCTCGTAACAAAATTAGACATCTTATGGGCTCCTTCAATATTAAGCGTCCGACAGAGGATAGGGGTAGCTACGTAGAGAATGTTGTTGATCATCACAAACGTTCGTGCCAGATAAATGAAAGGGCGTCTAAGTATTTGTACTCGGTGGTTCTTGGTTATCATCTTTTTACAAACCTTGCTGGCTCCGTTTTAGTTCTTGTGTACGTAAGCTTTGTTAAGACGGCGAAGGTTGTTCTTAGTTCCAAAGAAATCTCACCTCTTACCTTCTCCATCTTCACAACGGTCTCCACTTTTGGAAACTGCGGGTTTGTCCCGACAAACGAGAACATGGTCATCTTTCACAAGAACTCTGGTCTTCTCTGGCTCTTAATTCCTCAAGTATTCATGGCAAACACATTATTTCCTTGTTTCTTGTTTTTGGTCATATGGGGGCTTGATAAGATCACGAAGCCACTACAAGAAAACATACTGATACTGAGGGACTTTTTCCTCGGTATGTCGTCGGAATAACCGTATTCCGACGACATACCGAGGAAAAAGTCCCTCGAAAAAATCTCCTCGAAATTTCATTTTCCCTCGAAATTTCCTCGAAATTTTGTGACGGAATTTCGAGGAACAACAATTCCGAGGAAATTTAGAGGACAGGCGTTCGTTGAAGAGGTCCTCGATATATATTGAAGAACCATTCCCTCGGTATATACCGAGGATTATACCGAGGGAAAAGGCCTCCAAAAATTTTCGAGGAACTAAGTTCCTCGGAATATTCCGAAGGACCTTTTCCTCGAAAATTTTCGAGGAAGGTGACCCTCGAAAATTTTCGAGGAACAGCTGTCCTCGGAACATTCTGAGGAACTGTGTTCCTCGAAACTTTTCGAGGAAGGTAACCCTCGAAAATTTTCGAGGAAAAGTTCCCTCGGAATATTCCGAGGACAGCTGTTCCTCGGAATATATTGAAAATAATTTTTTTTTTGAAAATTTTTTTTTGAAAAAAAAAATATTTTTAAAATTTAAATTCGAAAATATAAATTAAAATTTAAATTAAAAACATATTATTTAAATTTCAAAGTCATACAAATCAAAATAAAACATTTCGAGTTTTTGAAACAAATTAAACTACGGGTTTTGGACATTCGGGTCTTGCATGGTCGGGAACTCCACGTTGGCGTTCGGGTTCATGCTCCTCATCATCGCCATCATTTGCTCGTTCAGCTTCCTCTGTGCCTCCCAGCCCGCCTCTTGACTCGCCACCATGGACTCCAACGCAGATATGCGAGCATCATTGTCCCTCATCTAACTCAGAAGGACTTCTTGATCAACAAAGGACGATGGTGGTGCAGAAGCAGACGGAACCGAGTTGGACCGACGAGCCAAACCGAACAAACGGCCCTTCTTCTTTGGAACCGACTGAAAAAGAAAGTGTCAAATTTAAATAATATAAAAATGAATTGAACTTTAAAAAAAGAACTTACCGTTTCAACGATTTGGTTGATCCGAACCCGAGGCAAGCCGGTCGATCCTGTCGAATCGTCATCCTCAGTTTGAAGCTGAGACACTTCCTCTTCCATCTGACTGTCGATGAGGGAGACCACATCCCTCACAACACCATCATCAATCTCGCCGGTCTTTTTGTTGGTATACGCCATCTTTATTAGGATGTAATGATCAACCGGCTCCCCCTCATTTTCTTCCGCCTTGAAAAAAACATAAATTAAACAAACATTAGTAATTAAAAGAAATGCACAAAAAAAATATTAGAATCTTAAATAATATAATAAAAACCGAGAAGCTTACCAAGCGATCCCCTAGACTGGCTAAAGATTGAGCACCCAAGTTATGGATGTACATGCCCTTCCTCTTACGGTCGCTCTTGCGGTTGGTGGAGTTGGTGGAAGAAGTTGCTCTGACTTCGTTCTTACTCCAATGCATACCCAACTCCTTCCAGACGTCGGGGTCCATCCCCTTTGGGATCTTTTAAAAAAAATTGTTAAATAAATAAAAAAATATTTTAATAAATTAAAAAATTGTTTCATAAATAAAAACAAACCTTGTTTATTTCCCACTTCTTCTTCCACATGTGCATCTGCTTCCCATAGTTCTCCATAACTTTATGGACGAAGTGGTAATAGATAAACAACGTATCATCGGCATTCCAGTTGAATTCTTGCTGAAAATAAAACACAATTAGTAGAAATTAATATTAAAAATTAAAAAAAAAGTAAAAAATAGAATACTTACCGCAAACTGTTGAAACCACATATGCTGCTTCTCGAGAGGGAAGTCGGTGAAAGTCGGATGTCCATTGTCGAGGGCCGAGTACATCATACGGTTGATCCATCCGATCCCGTTCGCGGATCGGTCGAACCTAATAAAAATAACTAATTATTTAACATGAATCAAATTTTAATGAAAAAAAAAATAGGTTTAATTACCATGTCTAACCCCGTCCACATGGATACTGAGTGAGATATGGAAGATGGTCACGACCCGGCTGTCGAACAAACTCCGCAACTCTCAGAATTGCCGGATGAGCAGGAGCAGGAGCATGAGCAGGAGTGGGTGCCACACCGGGAGCGGGAGGAGAATGAGAGGGAAATGGAGAGGGAGATGTATGGTAAGAGCTGTGGGGCGATGCGGAACCCGAAATGGAGCCGCTCCCCGTACCACCACGACCACGACGCTGTCGAGAGCGGGTATGTTCGTCTTGAGACCTTTATATAAATAATTTTTTAATTTGTTAATATATTAAAATTGTTTAATAATAACAAAAAAAAGTTTAAATATATAAAAAAATAAGTTTAAATATTTAAAAATTATTAAATGATTACAAAAAAGTTTAAATATATTAAAAATATTTTTAATATTTAAAAATTGTTTAATAATTACAAAAATAGTTTTAATATATTAAAAATAGTTTAATAATTAAAAAAAAGTTTTAATATATTAAAAATAGTTTAATAATTACAAAAATAGTTTTAATATATTAAAAATAGTTTAAAATTAAAAAAATAGTTTTAATATATTAAAAATAGTTTAATAATTACAAAAATAGTTTTAATATATTAAAAATAGTTTAATAATTAAAAAATAGTTTTAATATATAAAAAATAGTTTTAAAAATCAAAAAACGTTTTAAAAAATAAAAAAACGTTTTAAAATATAAAAAAATGTTTTAAAAAATCATATACACATTTTTAAAAAATCAAAAAACGTTTTAAAAAATCAAAAAACGTTTTCAATTATAACCAAAACACAAAATAAATCAAAAAAAAAATATAACAACAATCCAAACAATAATCCAAACATGCAAATCCTAAGCTATCCATTCAATCCTAGAATTTCCTTTCTAACAACCTAAATTTCGAGATCTATGAAGAGAGGAAGAGAAGAGAGATGAACTTACATGGGAAGAGAGGAGAGGAAGAGAGGAGAGGAAGGAGGCCGAGAGGAAGAGAGGAGAGGAGAGGAGAGGAAGGAGGCCGAGAGGAAGAGAGGAGAGGAGAGGAGAGGAAGAAGGCCGAGAGGAAGAGAGGAGAGGAGAGGAGAGCCGCCGCGCAGGAAGAGAGGAAGAGAGGAGAGAAATGGGGAAGAGATTTCCTCAAACCTAATTTATGAGGGGTCCGACGGACTAGGGTCCGTCGAAATTTCCTCACAATTTTTATGTTGGTCGTCGAAATTTCCTCGAAATTCTCTTATCTGATTTTCGCGAAAAAGTTTGGGCGGCTAGGGTTGCCGGGTTAATGAAAAACAGTCCGAGGGAACTTTTCCTCGAAATTTCCTCACAATATTGTGAGGAAATTTCGAAGAAAGAGGGTTTGGGGTTTTGAAAACATCGATTTTTTTCCCCTTTGTCATTTCTTATACAGATGTAATTCATAATAATGAGGTTTCTTTGTATAGATGATCATAAACAATAAAATAACACAATTACAAAAATTATTGTAAGTATTTCCTTTAACGTTTATTAAAACGTATAAGTGTTTATCTTATGTTGTGTGGTTTTCGTCTCAATCCGCAAAACATTGTTTTCGGTTTAAAACTCTAAAGTTTGACTTCATAATCTGGCTAAGACACTTAATGAAGGTTATATACGTGTTATTCAATCCGCAAAACGTTGTTTTCGGTTTAAAACCCCTTGTTCCTCGAAATTCTCTCGAAATATTGTGAGGGAATTTCGAGGAACTACCAAAAATTATGTTGGCCCTCGCAATTTCCTCGAAATATTTCGAGGAAATTTCGAGGAAGTTCAAAAACTATGTGTTCCCTCGAAATTTCCTCGAAATATTTCGAGGGAAATTTCGAGGAACTAAGCTGTTTTAAATCAAACCCCTAAACCGTTAAGGGTCATTTCGAAGAAATTTCGAGGAAGTTCAAAAAACTGTGTGTTCCCTCGAAATTTTCTCGAAATATTTCGATGGAATTTCGAGGAACAGGCTGTTTTAAATCAAACCCCTAAACCGTTAAGGGTCATTCCGAGGAAATTTTGAGGAAACCCTATTTTCCCTCGGTATTTCCTCGAAATTCATAAAAAAAAAAATCTACTCTGATTCCGAGTCATCATCACCAGATGAATCTGAATCTGGATCTTGGTGAAACTCTCCAATAACTGGTTCATCCTGTGCGTGAACGACGGCTTCCTCTGCGAAGTCGGTGAAATCTACTACAAGGCCAACTCCTGCTACATCTTCTGCTGCACATAAGTTACTGGATGTGATTGGTTGTAGTGGGATCTTCCAGCTCAGAACTCCCCTGAACTCGGCCTCTCGGGTTGAGTCTGGTAACAGTAACCCATGGATCATCTCTGTTCCTTACCCGGAGGTACTTGATATAACAAACCTGTAACATTTAAAAAAAATTTAGTACAAGTTTAAATTATTACACATGATGACCAATCATTCTGAATAATTAACATTTACTTACCTGATCGGCCTGAGAAGCAAGAATGAAATGATCATAATATTGCAGCTTTCGTCTCGAATCTACTGATGTAACACCAAATGCATATGTTCTCACACCTCGATCTGGAGTGATGTTGTGCCAATCACAATAGAAAACAGTACAGCGCAATCCAAGCATGCCCAAATACTTGATTTCCAAAATCTCATGTATGTGTCCGTAGTATACATCATCTCCCGATGCAGAACAGATGCCAGCATCATAGGTCGTACGCGAACGTTTTGTCTTTTCAGTTGTGAATGCATATCCTCGAGTACAAAATCTCGGATATGACTTCACAACATAGTTTGGTCCAACCACCATCTCGCGTATCCAATCGTCAAATGTTTCACCTCTGGCCAAACCAGCAGACACCTATTAATAGCACATATATATGAATTAGTATAAATATGTGATAAATAATTTTTTAATTTGTATAAATATGTGATAAATGATTTTTTAATTTGTTTAAGGCACTCACATAAATAAACATCCATCCAGCAAACTCTCTTTGCTTCATTTCTTCTAGTTCTGCCTCCGTAGCGTATCTATATTCGAACCGCTTTTCTGCCATGAAAATCCTATGATGACAAAAATGTAATTAATTAAGATATAAATGTTAATTTGTTAAAATAAAAATTTGTAAGATAATAAACTTACCTCTCATATTGAAGAACATCTTCGCAGTTGGTGAGCAAATATGTTTGCAAATGACTGCGCTCCTGCTCAGTAAGTCGACGGTCCTTTGATTTTCTGCTAAGTAGTCCAACATCTGTGAAAATGTCAGGAACCGTAAAATGGTATGTTGCCCGTTCGCCTCTATCATCATGCCGAGCAGGTCTTCTGTTTTTGGTCTGAACTTCTGCTGGAAAGTAGTACTCAACAAAGTTTGAAATTTCTTCATTGATCATCTGTGCGACTATAGAACATTCCACCCTACTTAGATTTTTCACCATCTTCTTCAAATGGAACATATACCGCTCATACAGATACATCCATCTATACTGCACAGGACCACCAAGTTCCAATTCTCTTGCCAGGTGAATAACAAGATGCTCCATAACATCAAAAAATGAGGGAGAAAATATCTTCTCAAGGTTGCACTGAATCACGGCTATGTTAGTCTTCAGATTTTCAATACCTTCAAGAGTCACTGATCTGGCGCATAAATCTCGGAAGAAAGCACTTATCCCTGCAATTGCTTCATGAACATTTCGTGGTAATAGTTCCTTGAAAGCAAACGGAAGTAAGCGCTGCATCAACACATGACAATCGTGACTTTTTAAGCCAATAAACTTTCCTTCCTTTCTGTCGATACAGTTACGCAAATTAGATGCGTAACCGTCTGGAAACTCCACATCGTTTGAAATCCAATCGAAGAACGCATTTTTCCCTCTGCATCAAGTCGGTATATGGGAAAAGGAGCCCTACCATTCCCATCAACATGAAGTTCTGAACGATCACATATATCAACTAAATCCAGTCTTGACTTCAAATTATCCTTTATTTTACCTTGAACGTTAAGGATCGTGTTCATGAGGTTGTCAAAAAAGTTCTTCTCAATATGCATGACATCTAAATTATGCCTTAGCAAATGATCCTCCCAGTATGGCAGATCCCATAATATACTTTTTTGTGCCAGTTATGTAGGTTTCCAACAGCATCTACCGGAAAACGCGCATGTCCACCGACGTCTGGCGTCCTTTCTGCACCAAAATCTCTTAGTTGTGTCTTCAAACTTTTCCCACTAATTTCCGCAGGTGGACTGACAAACACCCTCTTGTTCTTCGTAAACAAATTCCTACTCCTACGATATGGATGATCAGGTGGTAGGAATTTTCTGTGACAGTCAAACCAACACGTTTTCCTTCCGTGTTTTAGTTGGAAAGCATCAGTGTTATCTTGACAATATGGACATGATAGCCTTCTATGCGTTGTCCATCCAGATAACATACCATATGCTGGAAAATCACTTATTGTCCACATTAGTACTGCCCGCATTTGAAAGTTTTCTTTACACGAAATATCGTATGTTTCAGCACCTTGAGCCCATAGTTGTTGCAACTCATATATTAGTGGCTGAAGAAACACATCAAGTGATCTCTTAGGATGCTCTGGTCCGGGAACGAGAATGGAGAGAAACAAAAACTCTCGTCGCAAGCACAAGTTTGGGGGTAAGTTGTATGGTGTAACAATGACTGGCCATAGAGAATATTGTCTTCCACTCTTCCCATACGGGCTGAAACCATCAGTACATAATCCAAGGTAGACATTTCTTCTCTCATACGCAAAGTCGGGATACTTTGATTGGAAATGTTTCCACGCTTTTGCATCTGAAGGATGTCTAATCTCACCATCTGTTGAGTGCTCCGCATGCCATCTCATTCGTTGCGCTGTGCGTTCCGAAAGATACAACCTCTGCAACCTTTCCGTCAAAGGCAAATACCACATCCTTTTATATGGCACTGGAACTCTTCCACTCGTATCTTTATAACGAGGCTTCCCACAAAATTTGCATGTAGTCCGCTGATCATCCGCCCTCCAATAAATCATGCAGTTATCGCTGCATACATCTATTACCTGATAAGATAAACCAACCCCAGCTACGAGTTTTTGAACCTCGTAGTATGAACCTGGAGCTACATTATCCTCAGGTAGAATACCTTTAACAAAATTAGCTATCGCATCCACACAGTCTTCAGCCAAGTTATAATCTGTTTTAATGCCCATCAGTCTCATAGCAGATGATAAAGCTGAATGACCATCTCTGCAACCTTCGTACAATGGTTGCTTTCCAGCATCCAACATTTCATAAAATCTCCTAGCTTCTGCATTGGGTAAATCTTCCCCTCTAAAATGATCATTTATCATCTGCTCAGTACCTACACCATAATCTACATCCGCTTTAATTGGTTCTTCTAATCTAACCGCCGGCTGAGGTTCGCTAGTACTACCAAGTTCATAATCAGTTTCCCCATGATGATACCAAATTTTGTAACTGCGTGTAAACCCACTCAATAATAGATGAGTCCAAACATCCCAGTCTTTAATAACTTTTCTATTTTTACAATTAGAGCAAGGACATCTTAACTTATCTGTTTCTGCTTCCGGTTGTTGGCGAGCTACCCTCATGAACTCGATTATACCTTGATTGTATTCTGCCGTAAGCAATCTCGTGTCCGGATCCAAATGAGGTCGATCGATCCAAGAACGAAAATAATTTAAAGAAGACATGTTTTTTTGGAATTAAATTCGTGAGACTATGAGAGAAGAAGAAGAAATGGAGTGAATGAAGAGGAAGAGGGGTGGCTGTATTTATAGATGAAATCTTCCCGGCATACTGAGGAAATTCCGAGGGAAAACGACATTTCCTCGAAATTTCCTCGAAATTTTTAAAATCCCCCAACGGCTCTCCCAACGGCTCTCTAACGGCTAAAAGATGTCGTCGAAATATTAGAAATATCCCGTCGGTTTTGTCCGACGACCGAGGTTTCCTCGGTATTCCCTCGAAAAATACCGAGGAAGTTGGTCCTCCTCGAAATTTCCTCAAAAAATAGTGAGGAAATTTCGAGGAAACCACATTTTTTGGTTTCCTCGGTATTTCCTCGATATTTTGTCAGAAATTTCTGAGGAACTCATTTTCCCTCGGTATTTTGTTTTCTTGTAGTGAGCGCGAGGAGTTTGGTTACATTCTCAAGAATCACAAGACAATGGGATACTCTCATTTACTCTCCCTTCGTCTTTGTGTTCTTCTTGGTTTGACGGTGTTAGGGTTTGTGGTCATACAGTTTCTTGTTTTCTGCACCTTCGAGTGGAACTCCGTATATCTTGAAGGAATGAATCCGTACGAAAAGATAATTAGTTCATTGTTTCAAGTGGTGAACTCAGACAGTCTGGAGAAAACACTGTCGACCTTTCTACGCTATCCCCGGCCATCTTGGTACTCTCTCTCTCTCTCTCTCTCTCTCTCTCTCTCTCTCTCTCTCTCTCTCTCTCTCTCTCTCTCTCTCTCTCTCTCTCTCTCTCTCTCTCTCTCTCTCTCTCTCTCTCTCTCTCTCTCTCTCTCTCTCTCTCTCTCTCTCTCTCTCTCTCTCTCTCTCTCTCTCTCTCTCTCTCTCTCTCTCTCTCTCTCTCTCTCTCTCTCTCTCTCTCTCTCTCTCTCTCTCTCTCTCTCTCTCTCTCTCTCTCTCTCTCTCTCTCTCTCTCTCTCTCTCTCTCTCTCTCTCTCTCTCTCTCTCTCTCTCTCTCGATTTAGCAGAATCAAATGGACCGAATAAAAAAAACATATTCTAAATTATATTATTAGATAGTTTTTCACATATTTTTGGGTAAAGGTATAATAAATAAACTTGAATAAATTAAAGAAAATAATAATATGAAATCGTATAATTATCAAAAGTAAAAGAAAAAAAGTTTCTAAAATTAGCAGATATCAAAGTTTTAATGAAACTAAAGAAAATGTTAATAAACCAAAATTTCTAAAATTAGTAGATATCAAAAATTAAATTAAATTAAACAAAATTTTAATGATGATATATGAGTTATTACCATATCTTTAAAAATTTACCGAAAATAAAAATCAACACTAAATGTAATTGTCCTTATCATATTTAATCATGTGCATTAATAAAATTATCAAATTTAAATTATATTTAAAATAAAGTTTTGTAATTATTTTAGATTTTATTATTTTTACCAATGAATTAATATACATGTTTCTTTAATTTAACATAAATAAAGATAAGATAAACATTTTTATTTTAAATAATATATAAGAATAGATATGTATATATATACATATCTATTCTTATATATTATTTAAAATAAAAATGTTTATCTTATCTTTATTTATGTTAAATTAACACCAAAAGTACAACTAAAAAAGTTTCAAAGATTTTGTAGATATATAAAAGAAGTTAATAATATTACGATTAGAAAATTTTATAATTTTAAAAAGTTGTAAAAAATTCTGAAAATCTTTTTAGTTTTTATTTTAAATAATATATAAGAATATATAAGAATATATATATATATATATAATATTAATACCAAAAGTACAACTAAAAAGTTTCAAAGATTTTGTAGATATATAAAAGAAGTTAATAATATTACGATTAAAAAATTTTATAATTTTAAAAATTTGTAAAAAAGTCTGAAAATATTTTTGTAATAAATTTGTATAATTATAAAAATAGAAATAAATCATATCCCGAAATTTGTAAAATATTAGTATATTTCTATTATTATACTACTCAATGTTATATTTAAATATATTTACTTTAAAGATGATGCATAATTTATTACTATATTTTAAAAAGTTTATCAAAAATATAAATAACCATTAAATATAATTTTTCATATCACATTAGTCATAATACATGTCATCATTATAGTATGTCATGTCATATTTATTTTGTAGTCAAGTTTGCAAATAATGTATAGGAGATGCTCGGCGACCATCTTGTTTCTTTCTATCTTATTTTAAATATATTTCCAGTTAGTTAAATTGCACATATGTAGTTATATTTGCACACACACATACATAGTAACATATATATAGTTTATAATTTACCAATTAATAATTCAATCTGACTTTTTTTATTAACCATTAGTATTTTTTTTCTTTTTTGAAATGATTCTAATTAACTATTGTTATATAGTAGTATAGTTGCTTATGGTTACTTATAGTCAAGTTTTACTAATAGTGTTACCAATTTTTTTATTCAAATAAAATCGATAACGTCTGACTGGCACAAATTCAAATTTAGTATCGTGAAGCTAATTTATTAGACGACAATTTAAATGCATCGGTTTTTATAACTGAAGTAATACTAGAATCGTTTATTACTGATCTCAATTTGGTAGACAATCTGGACACTGATTTCTTTTTTCATAGACATGTACACGAATATAATTTATATCCGCGATCTATGTGTACGTGCATTAACATTTATGGTTGCATTATGCAAGCGTTCTCACGATATGATTATGTCATGGATAAGTATAAATGTAAAATTGTAAATGTAAATATAAATGGATAAGTATAAATGTAAATGGTTTGACATAGTTTAGATTACGATTAACATTTAGCCACCCTTTATATATAGTGGAACAAACTTTTCCTAGCAATGAATTTCAATACTTTTCCACGGAAAAGGTAAAATGTGATTCTTTATTTTATTATTCAAGCACGTGTCTATTAATCATGCGCCCATGAGAGGATGCACCCAAAACTACTGATTTACTATATGTATATGTTTTCTGTTAACACAATATGCATATAATTTTATCCTATTTTTGTATAAGATATCGTCCTTCAAGTAGGGTTGTCGAAATATATCTTTGTTCAATTCATTGTTCAATTCAGCTCAGCTAGTAAACTTGGATCTTTCATAAGTTATCTCAGTTCATCTCATTTATTATATGAATTTCAATATGTAAATTTGAATTAAGATCATCTAGTCATGGATTAAATGAACTAAGTCACGATCAAGTATAAAAAATAAAAATTGTAAAAATAAATAAAAATAAAATACATAACTTTTTAGTAATATAATTTAAAATTTATATTAAAAGTCCAAACTATTAAAATTAAATACTGAGTAAAACCAACTCTTAATAATATATTAAATCAAAATTAAATCAATAATTCAAAATTTATTCTGAGTCTTGAGATGATTCATTTTCAAACTTTATATCTATTCAAATTATAAAGATATATTTTCTCATAAGAATCATAGAATATTTTGTTTTATATTTAAATACTAAAGATTTATAATATGATGTTGAAACCAATATGATTTTACTATATATATAATACTAAAATGACCAAATTTATGAGTTAATTCATGTTTATTGAAGATCATTCATTGAATTTATGATATAATTTTAGCTCAATCATTAAGCTCATTTATTAAATGAACAAGTAGAGTTCATACTCATGAAAAATCGAGATGAACTGAACCATCCAATGAACTATAACTGATTTTGACATCCATGCCTTCAAGGTAGTTGAGGATGTTTAATTGTCCTATCTACCACAATAATATTTTTTCTTGTTTTTTTCTCAGCATCTACCACCATATCTAAAACCACTATTTGCTTGTTTATAAGGATAGCTCCGCATCCCTAAAGTATGCAAGAATAAAAGATTAGAAAAAACAAAACAAAAACATGAGAGAATTTTTCTGAGGATTAAATAACTAAAGAAAAATATTCCTAGTAAATAAAGTTAAAAATTAATATTCTTACAACCTTTTTATTTTTATTAGTTTTAACAATAAAATAAACATAATTGATGATTTTTATGGTTTTAGATAGAAAATAAAGCTAAATAAAACTGATACTACACAACCAATCATCCAAAGTATCTAGCTGTGTTTGTATCAATATCTCTGTTTCCATGGTTTTTTAACAGCTATGTTTCCATGTTCTAAAAAAAACTAGTGTTTTATCCAAATCTGAGGATATTTTATTTAAATGTAACTGAAACCTTTTTTCATTACAAATAGGAAAATCTGATCCTATAACAAAAAGAAAAATTACATTTCACCAACCATATGATCTTATCTCTCCTCTTTTCTCTCGGTATCTTACTTTATCCTCATACTACCAATATAATATTTTTTCAATATGTTCATTCATCAAATTAGCCACTATAGATACGTTATATCATTTTGTAAAATATTTTTGTACATGATTTTCATTTCAAAATTGTGTATTTGACTAATCTTTTGATTATGATGAATTTAATTAATTAATACTATATAGTAATTTTGATGCTTCTTTAGAGTGCATATTGTGTTCCATATTGGATATAGTTTTAAAACGAATATTTTTTTTCAAAAAATATTTGCAATTATTTACATATTTGAATTAACAATATTTACGATGAAGATATGGGGAATAGTTTATATTGGCCGGCCTTGGGTTAAATCTCATAAGACAAGGATTTTAGACGTCAGAATAACTAAATAATTAGGGAGTCAAAATGTTAAGTGATCCCTTGATCCCTTTAGTTCAGTGGTTTACAATTTTTTTTCGCTACAGCCTAATTCACGGGTTTAAATGCAGCTTGGATAAATATATATGTTTTTATCTTTTTATAATAACAACTGATTTAAAACACATTCATTTTTTACTATTTTTTTTACCGACACACGTTTGTTTTTCTACAAGATCCCAAACTTTTTCTTTTTAATAATCTATTCTATTGAAATAGAGTTCTGTTTTATCTACTTATAAATGTTGTAATTTAAGTTTGAAATGGACCAACTAGATAATGAAACAAGATTTTGAACATTTTAAATATATTTATTATAATTGGGTTCTTACAAATTTGGTCATCGGAATAGATTGACTTCGACTAACAGTTAACTTAACCAAAATGTACTAACCACTGAAACATTTAAGTTATGTGCATATATCTTTAGTATACAATTTTTAATTTTAAAAGAAATTTTTACGTCAAACACTATACACTCAAATAATAGGTGTATAAGAAGTATTTATATAACGTTTTGTATAGTGTTTTATATGGCAGAGTTGGTGTATCTTTGTTAATTATGTGTGTGTGTATATAGTTTTCATCTACTACTCAATATAGTTTTCTGTTTATACATGTCCAGTTCGTTATAGTTTTGTATAGTTTGTTTGCCTACAGTTTCGCAAATTATACAGGTCCAATCAGTCAACTTTCTTATCATCCAAAACCAAATTAATCATATTCTTAGAAATTACAATAATTAAATCACTATTAATCTAATCAATTGAGTACTTAGCTATGAACTAACTATTAAAATATATCTAATCAATTTAGTAATACAAAATTTTGTATCAAATATTGTGTACAGCATATAATCTAATATTTAAAATTTCATAATAATTTTGATTATAAATTTTAAAATTTAAAATGAAACAGAGATTTAACCGCGTTTCAACGCAGGTCAAAAATCTAGTTTAGTTTATTTTATATATACATATTAAACATAACATATATTTGATTGTTCTCAAGCAGATTCTTTTTTTTTCTCTGAAAAACTATATCCTCCATGATTATTTGATTGTTCATGCTCACAAGAATTGTTGCATCTCCCAATATTTCATGTTAATTTTTTTCTTTTCTTTTTTATTTGTTCTTTCTTCTTTTTGGAATATTTATAATCTGTATTGGGATTTATGGAATTTTAACAAGCATATGATTGTATGCTTCTGAAAAAAAATTAAGATAAAATTATGCACGTAAACGTTAATGTTAATTTGAATTAAAAAAATAGAATTGCATTTTTTCTTCTCTGTGTGTATATTATGATGGTCTTTCAATCACTAGTATTTATCTGATTCAGTTTTGTATGCAGATGTTTTCAAAAATAATTAAACAAATTAAATATAATATCAGTTGTATGTATAATTTGGTTGAGAGACAGGTTGTAAAATAAATAAAAAGTTATATTCTAATAATAAAATGCATTATTTTAATTTAATATTTAAAATGTAATAAAAATAATTAAATTTCAAGGGCATCATCTTTAAATGCGCTTTAGGCGGCATCTCGATCCGGACCGGCACTGATTATATCCTTAAAATTTAGTAAAGTAGTTATATAATTTTGTGAAGATTATATTCTTATAGATATTAATCCATGTTAGATCTAAATGTTGTGTACATTTGGATCTTCTATACTTATAATTTTTACAAAATAATTCAAAAATATTATTTTTTAAAAAATAATTAAAAAATATTATCTAACATAAATTATGTATGCTAAAATATGTAAGTGAAGATGCCAGTATATTTAACTTTAGACAGCAAATGGAGGACAAGAAAAGAATATACTTTGTGATTTGGGAAAATGGTCATTTAAATCATGAACTTTTCATTTTGGTTAAAAAAAAGCATGAACTTTCACTTGGACCATTTAAAGCATCAATTTAGTTTGACTAGCCATTTTAAACATCAAAATAATATTAAAAGTTAAAACTTGTAAATAGCTTACTAATTATTCAATATTTCGAGACTGTTATTATTTTTAATTTAAAATCTATTATTATTAATAAAAATTATAATTAATAATAGCTAAAAGGTTTAAATTATTAATTGGTTAAATTATTAATTATAATTTTTAATAATTTAAAATATTGTAGCTATTATTAATTATAATTTTTAATAATACTTATAGATTTTAAATTAAAAATCATAATTATAAATCAATTTGTATTACTATTAATTAAAAATTATTTAGTATCATTTAGTTATTTATAAGTAGTATTTTAAATAATAATTATAAATTAAAATTAATATTATAAATAAGTTAATAATTATTATAAGTTTTAATATTTTGAATAACAGTCAAAAAATTTTGAATGGTTAATAAGCTATTTACAAGTTTTAATATTTATTAAATCATTTTGGGATTTTGGGTAGGAGAAGAGGTTGCATATTAATATCTATTAGTATTCATTCATGTTAAAAAAATGCAAGTGGTGTAGTGGTTTATGCTTCCAACATTTGTGTCCAAAGTCATGGGTTCGATTCTTCCTAGACACAATTTTTTAAAGATTTTGAAACGTCGTTTGGATTTAACGGAAATTAGTAACAGTGATTAACTCCGTTTAATCAATCCGTTACCTGAGTTAACGACGTGTGTAATTTGGTTTAGTCAAATTAAATTGATGTTTAAAATAGCTAGTCAAATTAATATGGTGCTTTAAATGGTCCAAGTGAAAGTTCATGTTTTTTTTCAACCAAAATGAAAAGTTCATGATTTAAATGACCATTTTCCCTTTGTGATTTCTTTAAAGGTTATTTTACTGAATAAAGTAAATATTAAATAAAACATATTAAATTATTAATGAAGTGGTCGAACAATTTTCTACATAATATTTTTAGAATAGTTCTATCTTAATAGAGTAGATATCGTTTAATTAAATAAAAAGAAAAGTAGTTGACCAGCATACACATTGTTTATGCCGTTGACCAGCATAGAGAAGTATAAGGAAGAGGTAGAGGAGGATCATACTGGAAATGAAGGGAAAAGAAAGAACAGTGGATTCTTCGTTTCACAACTTTCGTTTTTGGCAATATGCGTCTTTTTTATTTCAATCACTGAAAGCCAAAATCTACGAGAAGATCCACTCAATTTCAACATCTTTAACATCACTCTCGAAGTTATCAGGTATAGTTTTTTTTTTTTTTTGACAACAATCAGGTATAGTTATTATCTGATTTTGTTTCATATATATACAGCATGTAACCATATTATTTTATAAAAATTGTTCTTATTGACCAAAAATATATACTATCTTTATTAGCATAATAAAATGACAAAAATATAGACTGTTCTAATCCTAGTGTTCTTGCTTAGGAACTAATTGAACCAGAGAGAGAGAAAGAGATCGAATGCTTTGTTTGTGAAAGAATAAGATGTCTTATTCATAAGCAAACAAAGGCTCTCTTTATATAGGTTGGAGTTGGCAGCCTATTACACAAACGGGAGCAATGTGAGACTTTCTTAACTTAAGTTAAGAAGTCGGCCACTTAACAATAAAGGAGAAACAAGGCCCAATCCATTAACACATGGTGGTTTAATAAATCTCGGTTTAGTACAATCTTGGTTAAGTGTAACCTCGATCTGTTGAACCATCTGGTTATGAGCAATCCTTAAACCATCTGGTTTACAACACTCCCCCTGAATGCCATAACCGTCTAGGGCTTGTAATGCGTTTGGAATACTGCCTCGTTAAAACCTTTCCATAGTAAACCCAAAACCCAATGTGGTAAAAGGAAACCCATGGATAGGAAAAAGAGTACAGCCGCATTACTCCCCCTGAAGTGAATATCACTGAAGGTCTCTCAGTGATTGCATACCAATCTGCTGCATAAGCTTCCTGAGCGTGCATGTTGGTAATGCCTTAGTGAAGAGGTCGGCTGAGTTCTCGCTTGATCTGACTTGGAGTACCTTGACCTCTCCTTCTTTCTGAAGATTGTGGATGAAGAAGAACTTGGGGAGAACATGCTTAGTCTTGTCACCCTTGATGTATCCATCTTTGAGCTGAGCTATGCAGGCCGCATTGTCTTCATAAAAAACGATCGGCTCGTCTTTACCATCCGTGATTCCACATGCTGTCCGAATATGGTGTGTCATGAGTCTCAGCCAGACACACTATCTGCTTGCTTCATGGATCGCCAATATCTCCGAGTGATTGGATGATGTGGCTGATATGGTCTGCTTGACTGATCTCCATGAAATGGCCGTGCCTCCATATGTGAAAACATAACCGGTCTGGGACTTAGCACTGTGTGGGTCGGACTGGTAACCTGCGTCAGCAAAACCAACCAAATCTTCTTTGTTTTGGTTAGCATAAAATAAACCTACATCCTTAGTTCCTTGTAGGTATCTTAGAATGTGTTTGATCCCATTCCAATGCCTCATGGTCGGACATGAACTGAATCTGGACAATAGGCTCACAGCAAAACAGATGTCCGGCCTAGTATGTGTAGTCAAGTACATCAATGCGCCAATGGCACTGAGGTAAGGATACTCTGGACCAAGGACCTCTTCATCCTCGGCCTTAGGTCTAAACGGATCAGTGTCTAGACCAAGGGATCTTACAACCATGGGACTACTAAGTGGATGACACTTATCCATGTTGAACCTTTTAAGAACCTTTTCAGTATAGGTCTTTTGATGCACAAGGATTCCATCCTTAAGATGTTCAATCTGTAGTCCCAAGCAAAACTTGGTTTTTCCCAAATCTTTCATCTCAAATTCTTCCTTGAGATATTCAACTGTTTGGGAAATCTCTTTGGCCGTTCCAAGTATGTTTAGATCCTCAACATACACGGCTATGATCACATAGCCTTGGCCGGATTTCTTAATGAATATACATGGGCTTACTTGATCATTCTTGTAGCCTTCTTTCAGTAAGTACTCACTCAATCTGTTGTACCACATACGACCAGATTGTTTCAATCCGTACAAAGCTTTGTTAAGCTTGATGCAATGCTGTTCTCGAGAACCTTTAGCCTCCTTAGGTATTTCAATACCTTCTGGTACTTTCATGTATATGTCATTGTCCAGTGGTCCATAAAGATATGCGGTTACTACATCCATTAACCGTAAATCAAGATTTTCTCTTATGGCCAGACTTATAAGGAATCTGAATGTTGTTGCATCCACCACGGGAGAATAAGTCTCCTCATAATCGATTCCTGGTTTTTGTGAGAATCCTTGTGCAACAAGTCGGGCCTTATACCTCACGACTTCACCATTCTCATTTCTCTTTCTCACAAAGACTCATTTGTAACCCACTGGTTTTAGATTGTGTGGTGTTAGGAGTATTGATCCAAAAACACCTCTCTTCTTGAAAGAGTTTAACTCCACGTTTATGGCTTCTTTCCACTTAAGCCAATCTTTTCTTTGCATGCATTCATAAATGGACGTGGGTTCTAGATCCTCATCATTTTCAATGATCTCAAGTGCTACATGATATGCAAAAATATCATCCATGTCGACATGTTTTCTGTTCCATTGTTTTCCAGACATGACATAGTTTATAGAGATCTCTTCATTGTCAGGTGGTTCAGAACCCTGAGTTTTGGCGTCCCAAATCTCATTAGGCCCCTTAGCAACCGTGCCAATGTTCATGTCTGAGGATGCTGGTACGCCCGGCCCATGTCCGGACGTTGGCTCGTCCATGTCTCGGTTCTTTTGGACGGACGGATCGACCACATCGACCAGCTCCTTCACTCCCTCGCCCACGGTCTGTTTAGCACCTTTCTAACTTATGCGAGGATTCTTATCTTTGGAACCAATTGGTCTACCACGTTTCAGGCGTGTCTTAGACTCTGTAGCAACTTGATTTTGTCCCTTGTGGACATCAATTCTTATTGGTGCATTAGCAGCTGGTATATATGACTTGGTCATTCTATTTGGGTCAGCAAAGGAATCTGGCAATTTATTAGCTAGCTCTTGAAGATGTATAATATTCTGAACTTCAAGATCACAGACTTGAGTTCGAGGATCTTGCCATGCTTGGGATGTATGATTCCATGTAATTTCTTTTACCAGCTTGCTATTATTTCCTCCCAATGTTGGATACTCAGATTCCACAAAGTGGCAATCTGCATACCTGGCCTTAAATAAATCACCCGTGGTTGGCTCGAGGTATTTTATAATTGAGGGAGAATCATATCCAACATATATTCTCATCCTTCTCTGAGCTCTTATCTTTGTTCTTTGTGGTGGAGCTATTGGATAATAAACAGCACATCCAAAAGTCTTAAGATGGGAGATGTCTGGCTCTCGACCCATGAGGAGGTGGGATGGTGAATATCTATGCTCACTAGATGGTCTGATGCATATTAATTCCGCAGCATGCAATACTGCATGTCCCCAAGCTGTGACTGGAAGATTACTTTTCATGAGTAAAGGTCTAGCAATCATCTGAATCCTTTTGATAAAGGACTCGGCTAGGCCGTTCTGTGTATGGACATGTGCCACGGAGTGTTCAATTGTCACCCCCATGGACATACAGTACTCATAAAAGGCTTGGGAAGTGAATTCACCAGCATTATCAAGACGTATAGTCTTCAAAGGAAAGTCTGGAAAATGTGCTTTCAATCTGATGATTTGAGCAAGAAGTCTAGCTAAGGCTAGATTCCGTGTGGATAATAGACACACATGGGACCATCTTGTGGACGCATCAATGAGTACCATGAAGTACCTAAACATCCCACTTGGTGGGTGTATTGGTCCACAGATGTCACCTTGTATTCTTTCTAGAAAACCTATGGTTTCCTTTGTCAATTTGACTGGTGATGGTCGGACTTGGAGTTTTCCTTGTGCACAAGGTACACATGTATGGATCTTAGGAACAACTCGTCTAACTTTAAGGTTATGACCATTAGAATTTAGGATAAGTCTACGCATCATAGATGTTCCTGGATGCCCTAGCCGGTCGTGCCACAAAGCAAAGTTATCCTTGAACTCTTTTCTTATTGTTATAGCATTGGCTTCGACCGCACTGATCTGAGCATGGTAAAGACCAGTGGATAAAGCTGGTATCATTTCCAAAACCTTCTTATGGTCTTGGTCGAGCTCAAAGATGTTTAAGAACTCTTTGGCTCCTTCTCCACTCGTTTGAATAGGAAGACCATTCTTGCGAATGTCTTTAAAGCTCAACAGGCTTCTTTTAGAGTTTGGAGAATACAATGCTTCATCTATTTCTAGATGTGTCCCATTTGGTAACAAGACATAAGCTTGGCCGTGGCCTTTGATTAGTGATGATACACCAGCTATTGTGCTCACATTGGCATCTTTCAATGTTAGATTAACAAAGAATTTCTTATCTTTAAGAATCGTGTGGCTTGTTCCACTATCAACCACAAGTGTATCCATACTTGCTTTCATTCTAGACAATAAAATATAATCTGAATCATTCATATTATTATTGTAAATGAAAGTAAAACATAGTGTATTCTTAAAAAATAAAACATAGAATGCAAAAGCACAAAAAAAAATTCTCAAAAGTCTAAAACACCAAAAACATCCAAACACAAATCGTTTGATGTATCGCATTAACCAACTGGGTCATCATTCAGCATACTCAGTATGTCTGAAGTCTCAAATTCCATGAGGTCATCATTGTCATGATCAAAATCGTCCTCTTCATCCTTGTACACCACGTGTGCTTCCGGATTCTTGCCCTTAAGACTCTCCTGATAGAGGTCGACCAAATGCTTGGCTGTGCGGCAATTCTTTGCCCAATGATTCATCATTCCGCATCTATGGCAAGGTGAGCTTGAAGGATTCTGTGGCTTTGAAGAAGTCCCATTGCCTCTGCCTTTACCTTGTCCATTATCGGACTGGGTTGGACGGTCATAAGGGGTGTTACGCCCTTTGCTGTTGCCACCTTGTCCACGTCCTCGCCCATGACCTTTACGGCCACGTCCTCTTCCATATGAGGATCCGCGGCCCTTATGGTCATACCGGACATGGTTGGCTTCAGCACCATCATTAGGCTCATTTGAGGTATGATTTGCCTCAGGGACAGGCTTAGATCCAGGTGGTCTAAGCTCACTGTTCTTCAAGAGCAGCTCGTTGTTCTGTTCTGCAAGCAATAGACATGAGATGAGCTCACTATAGGTCTTAAAACCTTTATGTATGTATTGTTGCTGAAGCAACATATTGCTTGAGGACATTGTCTGGAAAGTCTTTTCCAACAACTGCTTATCAGTTACAGTCTCGCCGCATAGCCTCAGTTTTGAGACTATTTTAAACATGGCTGAGTTGTACTCATTCACAGACTTAAAGTCTTGAATCCTGAGATGAATCCACTCATAGGTGGCACCCGGAAGAATCAAGGTCTTCTGGTGATCATATCTCATCTGAAGCTCTTTCCATAACTCGTATGGATCACTCACTGTGAGGTACTGAGCTTTTAAGCTCTCCTCAATGTGATGACGGATGAGCATGAGGGTTTTAGAGTTCTCTTTCTTAGTAGCTTTGTTCTGAGGAATGATACAATGCTCTAGGCCTTTGGCTCCAAGAGAAATCTCGACATCTAGTGCCCATTGTAGGTAATTGTCACCCCTCACAGTTAGAGGTGAAAAATCCAAATTTGCGATTTTGGCCATCTGAAACAAAGATCAGATTGTTTAGGTCTTTTAGAAAATTTTATTTTCTTATAATTCATCCATCAACTTGTTTGAAAATAAGATGATTGAGAGCATGGTCTTGGTCGTACCTTGGGTACACTTCATTGACTCATGCGGCCTGTGGGCTAGTTGTACCGGAAGGTACACATCATTGACCAATACGGCCTGTGGTCTAGTCGTACCGGAAGGTACACATCATCGACCATGGTCTACTCGTACTGCTATGTACGTATCATTGACCTTATTATCTAGCCATACTAAGTAGTATGGATCATTGACTAAAAATTCAAGATCTAACCACACAGTGGTGTTGATCATTGATCAAAGAATGTGGAAACATTAGACTAATTTTGTTTTAGACATATAGCGTATCATCCTTTAATAAGGGGTATCACTTGTTGTCTTATACAAAATGAAAGTCATGTTATCACATGCTTAGAATTTTCTTAGGATTTAAAGTTTTTTTTTAATCTGATATTAATTTTTAAGGATTAGATTTTAAAAATTCAAATCAGATTTTAAGTTTTGGTTAAACATAGACTTATGTTTTGTTTAGACACATAGCGTGTCATCCTTAAAAGGGGTATCGCTTGTTGTCTTATACAAAACTAAAGTTATGAGGGCTTTTAGGGTTTTGAGATCCGAAATTTTAGGGTTTAGGTTTAGAATTTCGGATCTGATCAAATATGATCTAATAGAGTTTATAGGTTTTAGAAAAATCGATTTTAAGAAGTTTTAAACAAGAACTAGATCAAATCAAATAAGAAACCTTTTAAAAAATCGGATTCAAACATAAAATTGAAACCGAAATAAAAACTTGAGCCGCAAGTAAAATTAGGGTTTCGAGATCTAACCTTTTACTTTGCCGATTTTTCTCCTTGGTTCCTTTCTTAGAAACCTTAATCAATCAACAAAGAAAGAATTCAAAGTATGATTAGTTTAAGATCTAAGGAACAATTGAATGTAAAAGATCTTAGAGAGAGAAGTGGTTGGCGGCTAGGGTTTATGATGATCTCCGAGTTTGGTTGATCTTGGAGCAGGATCGTGCTGATAACGTGTTCTAATCCTAGTGTTCTTGCTTAAGAACTAATCGAACCAGAGAGAGAGAGAGAGAGAGAGAGAGAGAGAGAGAGAGAGAGAGAGAGAAAGAGAGAGAGAGAGAGAGAGAGAGAGAGAGAGAGAGAGAGAGAGGTTGGAGTTGGCAGCCTATTACACAAACGGGAGCAATGTGGGACTTTCTTAACTTAAGTTAAGAAGTCGGCCACTTAACAATAAAGGAGAAACAAGGCCCAATCCATTAACACATGGTTGGTTTAATAAATCTCGGTTTAGTACAATCTCGGTTTAGTACAATCTTGGTCAAGTGTAACCTCGATCTGTTGAACCATCTGGTTATGAGCAATCCTTAAACCATTTGGTTTACAACATAGACTATTGTATTAACATAAAAATCAAAAAGAAAAAGTATATTTTTGTAAACCCTTTATAATAGATAAGAAAAAAAATATATATATATATATATATATGTATCACTATATATATTTATTTCATTTGGTTGAAAGACATCACAATTACCACTAACTAACAAGAGGGTTTCTAAATACGTGTACAGACGATCTTATGTATTTTATATGAATTGTTGTGCCGGCTATATATAAGCAGAAGTCGTTTAAAACATTTATCATAAGATACACTAATATCTAACATATCATTTCGTTAAACCTAGTGTTTTTAAACCCGGACGGTCCAGAATTGGAGAGGATAGAGACACTGCTCATATGCTTCCCGGACTTCAAGATTTCTTATGTTCCAAGAGCGCATAATCAGATTTCAGATTTTTTAGCTAAGACAGCTAGATCCTTCCATAGAAATTTACATTTTGTTGGTTGTTTTATTCCGGTCTGGTTACCCAGACCACCTCAAGCTTGAGTAATAAAATAGCCGTTTTCTGTCAAAAAAAAAAAAAAAAAAAAAAACCCGGACGGTCCGGATCGAACCATGAACCGTCAATAATTCGGGTTGAGTTAATGTCAAAACCCAACTAAAATTGAATCGGTTAAAAACCTATATCGAACTGTCAAAATTCGGAAACTGGTGATCCAAAGACCAACTAAATTCCGGTTCGTAAATAAGCCAAAATTTTGTAAAATGAAATAATAAAATTTTCTTCTTTGTAGGTAAAAATTTGATTTACTAAAGATTAATAAAATATTGTCTTGTGTTTTTTTTCTTGACGTCTCTACAATTCAAGATATTGTTTTTGTCTACTTCTCACTTTGTTTAAATTTAATTTTATGATCACTTGTTTTGAAAACTTTAATAACTGAAACATTTACGTATGTGAAATTTGTATTTCAAAATATAACTTTTACCAAATGTATATATTTTTTTTCTAAAAGTGATGAAGATTTAGAGTGATAAGATCTGATAATAAAATTTAAATGTGCTTCTCATATTGATTTAGATTTGAACTATCAAATTATTTTATTATTTTTGCTACTTTTAATTGTTTTTTTTTCTAAAAATTATTGCTATTTATATATTTTATTTGATATGATCTGTTTTTATAAGAATATACATATTATTTTAAAAAATTATTAAATTCAGTTTAATCTAATCAAACCCGATCGGATCCAGTTCAAACGCGGTTGAACCACAATAATCAGTAATCAAAAGTTTTTTGGTTCACTAGTCGATTCGGTTATGAAAACACTGGTTAAAACTAATCTTATTGCTGAAACAACAAATAAATTTTTGTTATGGCAGCGCATTTGGAAACGTGGGGTTCACGACCGGTTATAGCTGCGAAAGGTGCCTAGTCAACAACAACGGTGGCTGTAAAGACGCCAGTTATGGGTTTGTTGGACGATGGGGTCCCAATGGAAAATTTATATTTATAATAGTGATGTTTTATGGTAGATTTAAGCAGTTCACAGCCAAATCTGGTCGAGCATGGATACTTTATCCATAAAATGTTATATATATGTAATTTATATAATACAAATATGTCTGTAGTTGTACCGTTTTTGCTCTTGTGTTATGTTAATGTAGTATACAAGCTTGTTTGTAGTTCCCATATATCGTTGATGTAACAGGTATAGTAATTTTTTTTATTCACCAAGATATCATACGAACATAACCAGTCACTAATCTTAGTTTTATATTAGATAATCACGTTGGCTTGGTTTGGAATTTGGTTTTCTCTGTTTTAATAATTTTTTCCCAAAGTTGGGCTTGTCGGTTTGGAAACCTTAAAATCCTGTTTGGGTTATGGCTAAGATTTCTCTTCCCAAATGAACCACACCTGAAACTCCAAAACGGAAATTTTGGCTTTAAACTATTTGATTAATTTTGGTTCTTGCTAAATGATAGGTCATGGATTTGACCCAGGCATAGTTTATAAATGTTTTAATAACTAATTTCTATGTTTTAGAATCTAATTTAGTATATTTATAAGTTCAGTAGTGATTTGGAAGAAAGTGATGATTTTGGAATATTTTGGAGATAAATTGAGGAAGCATCCAAACTGACCATCAAGAAAGACTAGGGGTCGACATTTAGAAGACATAATCGATCTATGCACACCTTGTGACATCGATCGATGCACACTTTGTGACATCGATCGATGCACACTTTGTGACATCGATCGATGCACACCTTGTGACATCGATCAACAGCAAAGCGCACAGAAACCCTTTTGGTTCCAGCCGACTTAGAGCCTAAGATTTCACCAAATTATGAGATTGCCCTAGACGAGTTTTTAACCTAATATATATAGCTTGCCAATGTGTTTTAGGCAAATCATGCTTTCTTGTTCTCTTTTTTACACAGCAAAAGGCTTTCTAGGATTTAGTAGAGTTGGATAGAAGATCCAGATAAATTTGTGATTGGAACTCCATTATTATCTATCTATTTTTCTATGCAGTTTTTATACCTTATTGCTGCTATGGATTGCTCGGCTATGTCTGAGTAGTTCTTCTGTTAGGTTTAGGATTTAAATAGGTTATGAAGGCCTAACCCCAACTATAGATTGCTAGTTGTGATATTCAGCAATATAATTGTCATTAATGCCTGTTTCTAGATTAGCTACCTAGAACTTGACCTTTGAGTTGTAGGATCAAGTTAGCACTTGAGGCTCACCCTGAATCCGTCCTAATTGAACTAGGATTGCTTTAGTAAGGCGAAAGCTGATCTAGGAAGCCTAGTGAGCACCATTCAACCCGCACGCAAAGCTTGACTAAGAACGTGTCGATCGATATTCCTATAGAATAATCGATCGACGGAGAAAATGGTGTATCGATCGATATTCCTCTAGAATCATCGATCGACACTATCTGGTTAGTAGAAAAACCTAGAAAGCAACTGAGCAACTACCTTGCTCACAACCTGCTATTTACTTTTAATCCTAATCAACCTAGCTTAATTGCCCTTATTAGATTTATTAGGTTCCCTTGCTCCTTGTGGATTCAATCCCTAAGTATTACAATCGAACCTTTTATTTGAGAGAGTAATTCACTCCTTAGAATAATTTTAGTGAGATCACTAAATCAGCTTTGTATGCTCCATAAACCTTGGATTTATAGTAGTAATGAAAGTATGGTTTGTTAAAAAAAACTATTTGATTAATACTGAAACAAAGAGTCGCGAGCTGCACGCACTGGTACGTTTTCTCTCTAAACCTGAGATCTATTTGTTTCACCTCCACTGTCGCCTCTCTAGGAGTCGGCTCTCTATCACCGGAATGGTAAAGAAAAATTTCCCCCCAAAAATTCTCTCCTTATTGTTCCCTCACCGGAATGGCCAGCCCAAAGCCTCATCCTTGATTTTGGCCCCAACGTCTATGCCTAAGTCTAAGTCGTACATGAGAGCTCGTCCTCTGCTCCAGCCTTCCATGCTATGGAATTGGCAAACCTTGATGTCTAAGCTGCTTCTCTGGAAACAGTATTGGCCATCCCAACAGATTCATCCAAATCCAAAACCCTAAGAACAATATCCAAATATATACCTAGCTCTCCAGGGAAGAAACCAAACAGATCCAAGAAGGAAACGCCTTTGCTTCAGCTCATATTCTAGTCTAGAAAAAAATCCAGCAGACATTTGGAAAGGATTTGTGAAGAACAGTTCCCAGAAGAAATAGCTAAAACCGAAGGAAACTCCTTTCCTGCTAGACTTTGGTGAAGCTCATATTACAATACCCAATGCCGTTGTTGAACGAAACTAGAAATCAATAGGTAATTCAAAATTGTAGTCAAACAGATGCCAAATATTTATGAAGAATAGTTCTAGAATTCAAATCACATCAATCAAGTCAATCAATTTCACTGCAGAAACTATGCATGTCTAGATCCTAGAATTCCAAATTTCTTTGCAAATAAAATCAGTTCAGATGAGCATTAAGATAAGGTTTGATAAATTCACTAAATACCATAACTAAATATCTTGTGAATAGTTATATAGCTCATCTTGATTAATTCAAAATACTTTGGCATCTACTAATTATCCTAAGATTTAGATTTCACGTTGTCAAAAAAAATCTAGCATTAACAACAATCAAGATGAAGAATTAAAAAGATAACCCTTGCAATTCTATCAATTAGCAATTCATCTTTAATCCTAGAAAACCCTGAATCTAACATGTGGTTTACTCAGATATTATAATAGATACACAAATTATATTTAAATAAATTACACTAAAATATTAAGGTAAGAGATACTGGAATTCAAAATCAATCCCTGAAGGAGTTCTAACTTGTCTCTCCAATACTTTATAAAAATAAAATAAAAATTAGCATAAAAATGGCTATATAATATAAATAATATATAGTGCTAAAACACGAATGAGAGTCGTTTGCAAATACTGAAGAATTTTGGGCCAAACTTACAGTACCTTGAAAGTTCATAAAATATGTCGGTTTGCTTGGTATGGGTGGGTGTCGATAGACATCCTCTATTTGTTGATCGACACCAAGTGCAAATACGAGCTCCGAGTTGTACTTTTCAGCTAACATTCTCTCAATGCTCAACACTGCTCCAGAATTTCCAATTATGGCCAAAACATACCTAGACCAGAGTCGAAAAACAACTCTTAAATATATATAATTGGCTCTCAATTAGAAATTATAACATGGTCAAAAACCAGTAAAACCCATGATATCAACTACCCCAGACTTACCTTTTGCTTACCCTCAAACAAAACATAATACTAAACTGTGGAAGAGGTTAAAAAACATGAACTCACTAACTCTTTAAAACACACTTTCACAATTACCTGTTGCAAGCCACATCAAATAATACCAACCTTAACCTTAGAAGGTACTTCCATATACATGACCTTAGCTTAGCAACAAAACCATTTCCCCACAGCTCATAAAAGAAATCCAAACTCACCACCACTGACCTCATTTAAGAACCAAGGTGAAGTGTCAATAGATGGAATATCGATCAAAATACACATGAACTCTTACCCATTTGGGATTCTGATCACACAAACAGTCTAACTTTTGTTCATTTTCTCTCTTTTTTATCACTTTTCCCATTCTGTTTAATTTATTCTTTCTCTTACTTGTTCTTTCCTCCATGTAGGCGAAGAAACTTTCATACTCCTCGCCTCTATCTTTCTGTAGTCATTCTATTTGAAGTGAAATACAATACTATAAATTAATAATGTTAAGAATATAATATTTTATTAATTTATAAATTTATAAATTCTTCAAATTTTCCGATTTTTATATTTGTATATTTTAGAATATATTTAGTAAATATGAAAATATAATTTATATATTCAGATTTTTTTATAATTTTGGCTTTCATATTGGTTTTATTATATTATTTTATGTATATAAAATATGTATCATACAATTTTTTTTTTAAATATTATTTTATTACTTGTCATCAAAATATTATAATCTCTTAAGTAAAATAGATATAAACTTTGTTATAAGACAAAAATTAAAATGTACTATTTGTACATATATAAACTATATATATATATATATATATATATAAATTATTAATTTATGATTCTATTAAGACTAAACATTTACATGAGATCGTCAAAAAATTTATTATCTTATTAGTTTGTGTCATATTTTGAACCGGTTCAACTTGAACCGATAATACATATTAATTAATCTTGTTTATTAATATATACGGTTTCTACTGTAATGGGTCATAGAAAATTTTCCTACCCCTTTACTCCACAAGAAATCATCTCAATCTTTTCTGTTTCAGATTTTTTTTTCCGAAAGGAGGTGAAAAGGGAATCATACTCAAACAGACATGTCTTTTCAGACCTGAACGGGGAATTAACTAAGCTAGGTTGGAGATTTTCAAAACAGTAAATAAAAAGTAAATTAGAAACTGGTTTGAGCAGGACAATTACTCAATAATAATTGGATTGGGTTAACAAGTATGAATTAAGTAGCTAGACTTAGGATTACTATTCAGGTTATCAGGATTATAGAGGTATGAATGTCTATATGAGATGCTTGCATGATATTAAAGAACCCAATGATTCAATAGCCTAACTGTCGTTATGACTATCTATTACTAGAACCGATGAAACACCCATTTGGCGAGTCATAGAGGCGTCGATCCGTGTGCTGTCGCCGTTGTCGATCGACATGTGCCCCGTGTCTATCGATCGATTACTCTATAGGAGTATTGATCGATACGCTACTAGCAAGCTTTAAGCGTGTGGTTGAATATAGTTCGCCAAGTAATTTACCAAATAAGCTGTCGATTGTTCCAGGCAAATTAATTGTACATATATAAACTATATATATATATATAAATTATTAATTTATGATTCTATTAAGACTAAAATTTTACATGAGATCGTCAAAAAATTTATTATCTTATTAGTTTGTGTCATATTTTGAACTGGCTCAACTTGAGCCGGTAATACATATTAATTAATCTTGTTTATTAATTTATCAACCATTAATTTATACGGTTTCTAGTCTACTGTAATGGGTCATAGAAAATTTTCCTACCCCTTTACTCCACAAGAAATCATCTCAATCTTTTCTGTTTCAGTTTTTTTCCGAAAGGAGGAGAAAGGGGAATCATACTCAAACAGACATGTCTTTTCAGATCTGAACGGGGAATTAACTAAGCTAGGTTGAGATTTCAAAACAGTAAATAAAAAATAAATTAGAAACTGGTTTGAGCAGGACAATTACTCAATAATAATTGGATTGGATTAACAAGTATTAATTAAGTAGCTAGACTTAGGATTACTATTCAGGTTATCAGGATTATAGAGGTATGAATGCCTAAATGAGATGCTTGCATGATATTAAAGAACCCAATGAGGCAATAGCCTAACTGTCATTATGACTATCTATTACTAGAACCGATGAAACACACATTTGGCGAGTCATAGAGGCGTCGATCGGTGTGCTGTTGCCGATGTCGATCGACATGTGCCCCGCGTCTATCGATCGATTACTCTATAGGAGTATCGATCGATGCGCTACTAGCAAGCTTTAAGCGTGTGGTTGAATACAGTTCGCCAAGTAATTTACCAAGTAAGCTGTCGATTGTTCCGGGCAAATTACTAGCTCCGAGAAGATAGATCCAAGGATTGATATCTCTGTATTCATGTGTAGGTTAGTTACTCCTACACAAGCATTAAACATGATCTTCTAAAATGAATATCACATGCTCAGGTATTCATATTTTGGGCTACTCCCTCATACCTATTTGAATCATAAATCTAACAAAGGTGTTTACTCAGACATGGCTAAGCAAAACACAAGCATAATCATAGAAAGCTGCATAGTATAGAATAGAAAAAGGTGTTCAAGATTGCTCTCAACTTGATAATTCTCTCTCTCTCTCTCACCAAAAACAAAGACACTATAAGAAAACTCTTGTAAAAATCGTGTTTGTGCCAAAACACATAGGCAAGACATAAATACTATAAAAATTAGGTTAAAACTCGTCAGGAGCGTTTTGGTCAATAGATGGTGTCTTGGGCTTCAAGTCGGCTGTGACCAAATCCGGGCTTATTTGGTTAAGTATCGATCGATAGTACTGGGTATGCATCGATCGACGCGCGTCTGTTCTTGTCGACCTCGGGTGGTCGATACGGTCCTCTCTGGTATGAACTCTAAAGTGCTCAAAAATGCTCCAAAATCATCATCTTCCTTCCATTAGCTCGTGAACCTATAAATATGCAATATAGACCCAAAAATAGATAGAATATATCCTAAAATACTAATATACCATGACTAAAAGTGAGTCAAATTCATGGTATATCAGAACCCGAAAAAAATGAACATGTATGGATAGCAAAGAAGGATTTGTATCATAAGTTCACGAAAGGTGTGTCACACAAGCATAACCATGTGTCATACATTTGAATGGAAGATCAATATAGTATTTAAGAACCAGTTTGATGGAATAGAAGGTTCAAAGGGTTAATTTTCAACAAGTATGGTGAAGTTTTTCACAGAGTTTCTCTTAAGTTGATTCTGGGGGAGATGATACTTTATTCTGGAGGAGATGATATTTTATTCTGGGAGAGTTTAAGTTAATACTTTGGGAGTATGATGCATATTGTGCTTAGAGGTTAGTAAGCTTAAGTTGTAAAATTCAGTGGAAAATGGGGAGAATGTAAACTCAAGAATTTGGAGTTTGATAGGCTGCTGCAGTGGTGAAGCTTTGGTTCATGTACATGTGTTACACACGCTTCAGAAAAGGAAACGTCAAGATGTGATGATGTAAAATATTTTCATATGTTTGGTTGACAAAATAAGCAGTAGGAAATATTATTAGATCACAAATTGAAAGATTTTATGATGCTAAAATATATAATATAATATACTAGAGTTAAACCTGTCCAGGTGATCAACTAAAAAAATAACTAAGAATAAGTTAAAATTTGTCACAGATTTATATAGTACATTTAAAGATATTTAGTCTGCTCTCAAATAAAAATGATATAAAGATTTATTATTTATTTTTGGTGTTCTTGTTAGAAATAAACTTTTCTAATTAATAAGAAAGTTTCCATGCAAATGTAACTACTGTCTATTTTTCAATGTTTATTACCTTTATTATATATGTAGTAAAATACTTGATCTTTTACCTTTTCTAATTCGGAATCGCGGTTATAATTAACCACATAATTGATCTTTATTTTTTATTTTTTAATTCCTATGCTATTGAATTTATTAATACTTTTATATTCTCTTGTACATTTTCTAGCATATTGGTTAAATAATGCAAAAGATCGTTCCCCGATGAGATGTAGGAAAATGTGCGGTTTATCTAGTTCTCTTCAAAAGATCGTTCCCCGATGAGACGGATGATTCGAGGACTCAAGAGGAAATTATGGAAATATCTAGGAAGCTACAGGATGCGTATAAGGATGAAGAGGATTATTGGCACCAGAAAAGCCGAACCTCATGGAACACGTTTTGGGATCTTAATACAAATTTTTTTCATGCGTTAACAAAACAAAGGAGATCACGTAATAGGATTGTGGGGCTGCACGACACGAACGGAACTTGGATTACGGAAGATAACGGGATCGAGAGGGTGGTGGTACAGTATTTCGAAGATTTATTCTGTTCAACCTCGCCCACAGTTTTTGATAGTTTTTTGGAGGAAATAAGGCCGGGAATTACGCCACAGATGAATCAGCGATTGCTGCGTCAGGCATCTGAGGAAGAAATTCGAACTGCCCTATTTATGATGCATCCGGAAAAGGCACCGGGTCTGGATGGGATGACGGCACTGTTCTTCCAACACTCATGGAATGTAATAAAACATGACTTGGTGGCTATGGTGAATAATTTTTTAACATCGGGAGAGTTGGATTCAAGGTTAAACATTACTAATATATGTATGATTCCTAAAACGGAGAGGCCTACAAGGATGACGGAGTTTCGGCCTATAAGTTTGTGTAATGTAGGATACAAAATTATTTCAAAGGTCTTATGCTAGAGATTGAAAATTTGTCTTCCGATGCTGATATCGGAGACTCAATCGGCATTTGTGGCAGGGCGACTCATATCGGATAACATATTAATAGCCAAGGAAATGTTTCATGGTCTGAGAGTAAATAAGGCATGTCAAGGAAAGTATATGGCTATCAAAACGGATATGAGCAAAGCGTACGATCGGATAGAATAGGATTTCATTAAAGCCCTGATATATGGTGTTTTATACATCATTGTATATATGTTTTCTAATTGGTTTTCAAGTCTTTATCGAGTCTTTCTAGTCCTTTTCGAGTCATTACAGGTCTGGAGTTGCACTGGATGAGAGATGGACCTGTTGGAGCAAAAGAGGTAGAAATCAGTGCAGTTTGGTGATTTTCACGTAAAACAGTTTGATGACTGTTCCCGATCAAGCAGAACAAGCAGACGGAGTGATCCCGTGGTTGTTCCCGACGAATAAGGAAAATACAACATCTCGGGATTTGCCCTAATTATCCTATTTTTCTCTCCTAGCCGCATGTGGCTTTGATATATCATATTTTCTGTTTTCTCATTATCATACTACGCTATTCTAGATAGAATAAACCATTGGAGACTTGCTTTGTGATTTCCATACCTTGTAAAGGGAGAAGGATCTCTCTCTCTCTCTCGTTTTAGAGAAGATCATCCTGAACCCTCTCTTTGTTTCTGTTATATTTATGCAGTATTATTCATCTATGAACTCTGTGTTTTCTCTGTTCATGGCTGAGTAGTCGGCTAGCTTGTCTAGGGTTCTAGGGTGTTAATTTCGTGAGCTAAACATAGATAAGTGAATCATTTGATTGTCTTCATTCATAATTGTTCTTATTGCTTGCATTAAATTGGCCGCTTAATGTTAGATCATAGGTTTAACCTGTTCATTAACCGTGTAATAGGTTGCTAGATCTGTTTTGAATGAGCATAGCATCCCTAATCAGCGAAAGTAGATATTAGGGTGTTCTGTGAACCTATCGGACCTGATCTCTATTGCTTGCGATCGCTTCTCACCTCAACGACAGTTAGATGGTGAGATCGATCAGCATAGGGAGCAGTACCACGACAGTGGCCTGTTCTACTTGAGTGATCCGAGTTCTAGACTTACGCTTAACTATGCTTAAATAATTGTTTGGCTCACAAGTATTAGCACCCGATGAAGTAACCCTAGGCTGGCTTCTTTTTAATCTGAATTTACATTTGTTATTGCTTATTTATTTTGCACGTTACCAAATCAAACAAAACCCCATATTGTTTTAGCTTAATTTTGATCCCATAGAAATAAAGTGTAATAGTTGGTCTCTGTGGATTCGATCCTAAAGTGCTACATCGACATACCATTTGATTGTGGTAGTGTGCACATTAGGTTAATTGGTGTGCGTGAACACGAATATCAATTTGGCGCCGTTGCCGGGGACCATCTTTTTACCTTTATTTTTCGGTTATTTATTTAGTCTAAGACCTCTAACTTGCTCTTTTCTCTTTGTTTGCAGGAGATCGCAAGGTTTAGAAAATCAGAACAGACAACAGCCAAGGCCTACTGACACCACCATGGGTGATCACGGTCATCAGGATGATCTCGCTGCAGCAATGCAACTGATGCAACAGCAGATGCTTCAGATGCAGCAGACCATCCAAGCTCAGCAAGCAGCTGCAGAACAATCTGCTCAACAGGCTGCTCTCGCGCGGCAGGAACAAGCAGCGCAGACTGTTCCAATCGGGGAGAGAAACCTTCCGTGGAACATTCCTACTACGCGCTCTGCCATTGTTCCTCCGCTCTGCACCAGGCAGGACTTCGAGATCAAGCCTGCTCTGATTGATCTGGTGCAGAGAAAAGTGTTCTCTGGTCTCTCTCCAGAAATTCCAATGGAGCATATTGAGAATTTCGAAAAAGTCTGCAGTTTTACTCGTGCGAATGGTGTGCCACCAGACTACATCAAGTGCATGCTATTCCCATTCCACTACAAGAAAACACGCTGATACTGAGGGACTTTTTCCTCGGTATGTCGTCGGAATAACCGTATTCCGACGACATACCAAGGAAAAAGTCCCTCGAAAACAATTCCTCGAAATTTCATTTTCCCTCGAAATTTCCTCGAAATTTTGTGACAGAATTTCGAGGAACAACAATTCCGAGGAGATTTAGAGGACAGGCGTTCGTCGAAGTGGTCGTCGATATATATTGAGGAACCATTCCCTCGGTATATACCGAGGATTATACCGAGGGAAGAGCCCTCCGAAAATTTTCGAGGAACTCAGTCCCTCGGTATCTACCGAGGACAGCTGTTCCTCGGAATATATTGAAAATATTTTTTTTTTTTTAAATAATTTGAAAAAAAAAATATTTTTAAAATTTAAATTCCAAAATTTAAAATTAAAATTAAAATTGAAAACATATTATCTAAAATTCAAAGTCATACAAATCAAAATAAAACATTTCGAGTTTTTGAAAGAAATTAAACTACGGGTTTTGGACGTTCGGGTCTGGCATGGTCGGGAGCTCCACGTTGGCGTTCGGGTTCATGCTCCTCATCATCGCCATCATTTGCTCGTTCAGCTTCCTCTGTGCCTCCCAGCCCGCCTCTTGACTCGCCACCATGGACTCCAACGCAGATATACGAGCATCCTTGTCCCTCATCTGACTCAGAAGGACTTCTTGATCAACAAAAGACGGTGGTGCAGAAGCAGACGGAACCGAGTTGGACCGACGAGCCAAACCGAACAAACGGCCCTTCTTCTTTGGAACCGTCTGAAAAAGAAAGTGTCAAATTTAAATAATATAAAAAATGAATTGAACTTTAAAAAAAGAACTTACAGCTTCAACGATTTGGTTGATCCGAACCCGAGGCAAGCCGGTCGATCCCGTCGAATCGTCATCCTCGGTTTGAAGCTGAGACACTTCCTCTTCCATCTGACTGTCGATGAGGGTGACCACATCCCTCACAACACCATCATCAATCTCGCCGGTCTTCTTGTTGGTATACGCCGTCTTTATTAGGGTGAGATGATCAACCGGCTCCCCCTCATTTTCTTCCGCCTTAAAAAAAACATAAATTAGACAAACATTAGTAATTAAAAGAAATGCACAAAAAAAATATTAGAATCTTAAATAATATAATAAAAACCGATAAGCTTACCAAGCGATCCCCCAGACTGGCTAAAGATTGAGCACCCAAGTTATGGATGTACATGCCCTTCCCCTTACGGTCGCTTTTGCGGTTGGTGGAGTTGGTGGAAGAAGTTACTCTCACTTCGTTCTTACTCCAATGCACACCCAACTCCCGCCAAACGTCGGCGTCCATCCCCTTTGGAATCTTTAAAAAAAGAAATTGTTAAATAAATAAAAAAATATTTTAATAAATTAAAAAATTGTTTCATAAATAAAAACCAACCTTGTTTATTTCCCACTTCTTCTTCCACGTGTGGATCTGCTTCCTATAGTTGTCCATAACTTTATGGACGAAGTGGTAATAGATAAACAACGTATCATCGGCATTCCAGTTGAATTCTTGCTGAAAATAAAACACAATTAGTAGAAAATTAATATTAAAGATTAAAAAAATAAGTAAAAAATAGAATACTTACCGCAAACTGTTGAAACCACATATGCTGCTTCTGGAGAGGGAAGTCGAAGAAAGTCGGATGTCCATTGTCGAGGGCCGAGTACATCATACGGTTGATCATCCGCTGATCCCGTTCCCGGATCGGTCGAACCTAATAAAAATAACTAATTATTTAAAATGAATCAAATTTTAATGAAAAAAAATAGGTTTAATTACCATGTCTGACCCCGTCCACATGGATACTGAGTGAGATATGGAAGATGGTCACGACCCGGCTGTCGAACAAACTCCGCAACCCTCAGAATTGCCGGATGAGCAGGAGCAGGAGCAGGAGCAGGAGTGGGTGCCACACCGGGAGCGGGAGGAGAATGAGAGGGAAATGGAGAGGGAGATGTATGGTAGGAGCTGTGGGGCGATGCGGAACCCAAAATGGAGCCGCTCCCCGTACCACCACGACCACGACGCTGTCGAGAGCGGGTCTGTTCCTCTTGAGACCTTTACATAAATAATTTTTTTTTAATATATACAATTATTTTTTAATTTGTTAATATATGAAAATTGTTTAATAATAACAAAAAAGTTTAAATATATAAAAAATAGTTTAAATATTTTGAAAATTATTAAATGATTACAAAAAAGTTTAAATATATTAAAAATATTTTTAATATTTAAAAATTGTTTAATAATTACAAAAAAAGTTTTAATATATTAAAAATAGTTTAATAATTACAAAAATAGTTTTAATATATTAAAAATAGTTTAATAATTAAAAAATAGTTTTAATATATAAAAAATAGTTTTAAAAATCAAAAAACGTTTTAAAAAATCAAAAAATATTTTAAAAGATAAAAAAACGTTTTAAAAAATAAAAAAACGTTTTAAAAAATCATATACACATTTTTAAAAATCAAAAAACGTTTTAAAAAATCAAAAAACATAAATCATATACACATAACAACAATCCAAACAACAATCCAAACATGCAAATCCTAAGCTATCCATTCAATCCTAGAATTTCCTTTCTAACAACCTAAATTTCGAGATCTATGAAGAGAGGAAGAGAAGAGAGATGAACTTACATGGGAAGAGAGGAGAGGAAGGAGGCCGAGAGGAAGAGAGGAGAGGAGAGGAGAGGAAGGAGGCCGAGAGGAAGAGAGGAGAGGAGAGGAGAGGGAGAGAGCCGCCGCGTGCAGGAAGAGAGGAGTGGAGAGAGAGCCGCCGCGCAGGAAGAGGAAGAGAGGAAGAGAGGAGAGAAATGGGGAAGAGAAGAATGAAAACCTAATTTATGAGGGGTCCGACGGAAAGGGTCCGTCGAAATTTCCTCACAAATTTTAATGTTGGTCGTCGAAATTTCCTCGAAATTCTCTTATCTGATTTTCGCGAAAAGTTTGGCGGCTAGGGTTGTCGGGTTAATGAAAAATAGTCCGAGGACAATTTTCCTCGAAATTTCCTCACAATATTGTGAGGAAATTTCGAGGAAAGAGGGTTTGGGGTTTTGAAAACATCGATTTTTTTCCCCTATGTCATTTCTTATACAAATGTAATTCATAATAATGAGGTTTCTTTATATAGATGATCATAAACAATGGAATAACACAATTACAAAAATTATTGTAAGTATTTCCTTTAACGTTTATTAAAATGTATAAGTGTTTATCTTATGTTGTGTGGTTTTCGTCTCAATCCGCAAAACATTGTTTTCGGTTTAAAACCCTAAAGTTTGACTTCATAATCTGGCCAAGACACTTAATGAAGGTTATATATGTGTTATTCAATCCGCAAAACGTTGTTTTCGGTTTAAAACCCCTTGTTCCTCGAAATTCCCTCGAAATATTGTGAGGGAATTTCGAGGAACTACCAAAAATTATGTTGGTCGTCGAAATTTCCTCGAAATCTTTCGAGGAAATTTCGAGGAAATACAAAAAACTATTTGTTCCCTCGAAATTTCCTCGAAATATTTCGAGGGAATTTCGAGGAACAAGGTGTTTTAAATCAAACCCCTAAACCGTTAAGGGTCATTCCAAGGAAATTTCGAGGAAATACAAAAAACTATGTGTTCCCTCGAAATTTCCTCGAAATATTTCGAGGGAATTTCGAGGAACAAGGTGTTTTAAATCAAACCGCTAAACCGTTAAGGGTCATTCCGAGGAAATTTCGAGGAAACCCTATTTTCCCTCGGTATTTCCTCGAAATTCATAAAAAAAAAAAAATCTACTCTGATTCCGAGTCATCATCACCAGATGAATCTGAATCTGGATCTTGGTGAAACTCTCCAATAACTGGTTCATCCTGTACGTGAACGACAGCTTCCTCTGCGAAATCGGTGAAATCTACTATAAGGCCAACTCCTGCTACATCTTCTGCTGCACTTAAGTTACTGGATGTGATTGGTTGTAGTGGGTCTTCCAGCTCAGAACTCCCCTGAACTCGGCCTCTCGGGTTGAGTCTGGTAACAGTAACCCATGGATCATCTCTGTTCCTTACTCGGGGGTACTTGATATAACAAACCTGTAACATTTTAAAAAATTTTAGTACAAGTTTAAATTATTACACATGATGACCAATCATTCTGAATAATTAACATTTACTTACCTGATCGGCCTGAGAAGCAAGAATGAAAGGATCATAATATTGCAGCTTTCGTCTCGAATTTACTGATGTAACACCAAATGCATCTGTTCTCACACCTCGATCTGGAGTGATGTCGTGCCAATCACAATAGAAAACAGTACAGCGCAATCCAAGCATGCCCAAATACTTGATTTCCAAAATCTCATGTATGTGTCCGTAGTATCCAATCGTCAAATGTTTCACCTCTGGCCAAACCAGCAGACACCTATTAATAACACATATATATGAATTAGTATAAATATGTGATAAATAATTTTTTAATTTGTATAAATATGTGATAAATGATTTTTTAATTTGTTTAAGGCACTCACATAAGTAAACATCCATCCAGCAAATTCTCTTTGCTTCATTTCTTCTAGTTCTGCCTCTGTATCGTATCTATATTCGAACCGCTTTTCTGCCATGAAAATCCTGTGATGACAAAAATGTAATTAATTAAGATATAAATGTTAATTTGTTAAAATAAAATTTTGTAAGATAATAAACTTACCTCTCATATTGAAGAACATCTTCGCAGTTGGTGAGCAAATATGTTTGCAAATGACTGCGCTCCTGCTCAGTAAGTCGACGGTCCTTTGATTTTCCGCTAAGTCGTCCAACATCTGTGAAAATGTCAGGAACCGTAACATGGTATGTTTCCCGTTCGCCTCTATCATCATGCCGAGCAGGTCTTCTGTTTTTGGTCTGAACTTCTGCTGGAAAGTAGTACTCAGCAAAGTTTGAAATTTCTTCATTGATCATCTGTGCGACTATAGAACCTTCCACCCTACTTAGATTTTTCACCATCTTCTTCAAATGGAACATATACCGCTCATACAGATACATCCATCTATACTGCACAGGACCACCAAGTTCCAATTCTCTTGCCAGGTGAATAACAAGATGCTCCATAACATCAAAAAATGAGGGAGGAAATATCTTCTCAAGGTTGCACTGAATCACCGCTATGTTAGTCTTCAGATTTTCAATACCTTCAAGAGTCACTGATCTGGCGCATAAATCGCGGAAAAAAGCACTTATCCCTACAATTGCTTCATGAACATTTCGTGGTAATAGTTCCTTGATAGTAAACGGAAGTAAGCGCTGCATCAACACATGACAATCGTGACTTTTTAAGCCAATAAACTTTCCTTCCTTTCTGTCGATACAGTTACGCAAATTAGATGCGTAACCGTCTGGAAACTCCACATCGTTTGAAATCCAATCAAAGAACGCATCTTTTCCTTCTGCATCAAATCGGTATATGGGAAAAGGAGCCCTACCATTCTCATCAACATGAAGTTCTGAACGAGCACATATATCGACTAAATCCAGTCTTGACTTCAAGTTATCCTTTGTTTAACGTTAAGGATCGTGTTCATGAGATTGTCAAAAAAGTTCTTCTCAATATGCATGACATCCTTTGTTTTGAACCTCGTAGTATGAACCTGGAGCTACATTATCCTCAGGTAGAATACCTTTAACAAAATTAGCTATCGCATCCACACAGTCTTCAGCCAAGTTATAATATGTTTTAATGCCCATCAGTCTCATAGCAGATGATAAAGCTGAATGACCATCTCTGCAACCTTCGTACAATGGTTGCTTTCCAGCATCCAACATTTCATAAAATCTCCTAGCTTCTGCATTGGGTAAATCTTCCCTTCTAAAATGATCATTTATCATCTGCTCAGTACCTACACCATAATCTACATCCGCTCTAATTGGTTCTTCTAATCTAACTGCCGGCTGAGGTTCGCTAGTACTACCAAGTTCATAATCAGTTTCCCCATGATGATACCAAATTTTGTAACTTCGTATAAACCCACTCAATAATAGATGAGCCAAACATCCCACTCTTTAATAACTTTTCTATTTTTACAATTAGAGCAAGGACATCTTAACTTACCTGTTTCTGCTTCCGGTTGTCGGCGAGCTACCCTCATGAACTCGATTATACCTTGATTGTATTCTTCCGTAAGCAATCTTGTGTCCGGATCCAAATGAGGTCGATCGATCCAAGAACGAAAATAATTTGAAGAAGACATGTTTTTTTGGAATCAAATTCGTGAGACTAGGAGAGAAGAAGAAGAAATGGAGTGAATGAAGAGGAAGAGGGGTGGCTGTATTTATAGATGAAATCCTCCCGACATACTGAGGAAATTCCGAGGAAATTCCGAGGGAAACCGACATTTCCACGAAATTTCCTCGGAATTTTTAAAATCCCCCAACGGCTCTCTAATGGCTACAAGATGTCGTCGAAATATTAGAAATATCCGTCGGTTTTTTCCGACGACCGAGGTTTCCTCGGTATTCCCTCGAAAAATACCGAGGAAGTTGGTCCTCCTCGAAATTTCCTAAAAAAATAGTGAGGAAACTTCGAGGAAACCACATTTCTTGGTTTCCTCAGTATTTCCTCGAATTTTGGTCAGAAATTTCCGAAGAACTCATTTTCCCTCGGTATTTCCCTCAGAATACTGATGTTTTCTTGTAGTGTTCTCTCTTGATGGAAAAGCTGCACGGTGGTTCAACTCCCTCCCTACCGGCTCTCTCACTTCATGGGAACAGGTCCGATCAGTGTTCCTCAACCATTTCTACTCTAAGGCGAGAACAGCTGCATTGAGGAACAAGATCACTTCATTCAGACAGCTCCATGATGAGCCTTTTTGTGACGCATGGGTGCGCTTCAATGACTACCAGAGAGAATGCCCTCACCATGGATTTGATGATGATTACCTCCTGGGCATTTTCTATGATGGGGTGGACTGGAAATACCAAGGTGCTCTAAACTCTTCGAGCAATGGAGACTTCATGACTCAGACCACTGATGGAGCGCTCAAGCTGATTGAGAACATGGCAGCTAGCTCAGCCAATGAGAATCAGGAGAGCAACCGCTCCAAGAAAGGGAACAGTGCACACCCAGAAAATTGATGAGCTAACAGCTAAGGTCGATCAGCTACTGCAGAACAACCAGGCACAAGGATCTGGGTATCGGAACACCATCCCGCAGAGCAATCAGCAAGTTGTTCCAGCCGCGAGTGCTCCAACTGCAGGGAACAGTCCGCCAGATGATCTGAAAAATCTGAACATTATGATGCAGCAGATGCTCCAGAGCCAGCAACTTCAGGTCAAGGCACTGAATCAGGTTACCACAGACATCAACACCAGGATGGACAACATGTTCACCGAGCTGAATTCAAAATATGATACTGTGAGCAACCACATAAAGAAGATTGATGTTCAGCTTGCTCAAACTGCTGAAACTGTTAAAAGACAGCAAGAGATCATTCGTGGAAAAAGTGTGATGAATCCTAGGGTTGAGCACTGTAATGCAACCGAGCAGAGACGTGAGAAATCTGAGGAAAAACAAGAGGAACAATTGTTCGCTGAGACTGTTCTGAGCGCAGGATAGAGAACAAAGCAGTCTGCTAGCTCTAGAGTGACTGCTCCCGCGACTGCTCCCGCTCCCGACGGATCTACTGATATTCCACCAGTGCGAGTCTATGTTCCTAAGGTTCCCTATCCGATTCCACCTAGACACCTGAAGGTGTTGCCTAAGATTGATGACCCTGGAAAATTTGCTTTTCCATGTTCTATTGCTGGAGTAGAATTTGAGGAAGCTCTTTGTGACTCTGGATCTTGTGTGAATCTTGTCTCAAAGACGATTGTAGACAAGTTAGGCATTGCTGATGTTGAGCCTTCTAAGGTGACTCTGACTTTTGCAAACTCTTTCAGAGCAGTTCCTTATGGCATTATTCGCAACTTTCCTGTCCAAGTTGGGGAGTGTGTTCTCCATACTGAATTTCAGGTTGTTGAGATGAACAAGGATCATGAGATGCCTTTGATCTTAGGAAGGACATTTATGGCTACAGTGGGAGCAATCGTTGATATGCCTAATAAGAGAGTCTCATTATCCCACATCAACAAGAATGTCTTCTATCAGGCTGTTCCCACCAGATTTCAGAAACTACACGCCTCTTGCATCTCAGTGTTCAGTGGAGAAAAGCTGAAGGTTGTTCCAAGGAAGGAGCTTCAGAAAAACAGTGAGATAAGGGAAGTCCAGGATGGAGATCCTCACACTGATACCCATACACTCAGTGGGAATGCTAAGGTGAATGTAAAAGTCCAGAAGAAAAGGGCCAGGAGAGATCCTACCATGACTTTGATACCTTACATGTGTGATGAGAAATCCATTGAATATGAGGTAAAGTGCAAGGGTACCTCTAAACCTTTCTCCAAGGTTAGAGTTATTCTCACAGATGAGCTGAAAGAGAAAGCAGAAGCTGCTGTGAAAGGGTTGTTGAGCAGAGTTTTGAAGCTGAACATGTCTGATTGTGGAGCTTGTTTTGGAACAAGCCCTCATGCTCAACCCGACTTATCCATGTCACCAAGTCAAGCTAGTGACTTTAACCAAGCGCTTGGTGGGAGGCAACCCACTGGTAAGTGTAAATATAAATTGGTTTTGTTTTTGTTTGCTTATTTTCGTTTTAGTTTATGGAGTTTCAGGTCAAAAAACAGAAAAATTCGAGATACTTCGAAAAATTCTGGGTTGCAGAAACGGAGCTCCCTGTTCTGCAGGAGCCAAGAACAACCGCCCAGGTGAAAATCTGGCAATAGAACACCCAGAATTTTTCGGAGCACCCGTTCCAGGTAAGTATCTCGACCAAAAAGTTTTTTGTAAATTCTTGTTTTCACCCTCTCTCTGATTTATTTTTACACCGAGACGTTGTGAAGTAAGTCTGGGGGAGGGTCTTCGTCGTTTACTAACTCGTTTATTTCTTTTATTTTTCTATTGAGTCAGTCTGAGTCAGTTTTTAGGATCGAGTCAGTTAAAGTTTTGTGGGAATTAGGACCTTATTATGTGTTGATCACTAACCACCTCGTGCTTTAGTTGTCTTATTCAGTGACCTTAGCAGTGGCGAAAGACACACATGTGGACCTGGAACACCCTGACATATCTCACTTGATTCTCCAGAAGTTCTCAGCCGATCAGGTTACACTGGGTAGACTCAACTCCACCTAACTTGAACCTAATCTTGACTGAAATTCTTCTTATTATGGGCACTAGATCAGGGAAACGAGAACTACACTCAGGACTTCTTATCCTTTATATCCATCTTGTTGTTCCTGAGTGGCTAGCTCATCTTTAGCTAGTTCCCATCCTGCGCCTTAGCCTTTATTCCACCTTCATGCATTTGTTTTTCAGTGTTATATGTGCAGATATGTGCAAAAAGGTCGGAGAGGAAAGGATCGACGCAGCCTCTTACTCGTTACTGCTGCGCAGATTCAATCAGAAGGAGAACAAGCAGATTAAGGGAGCAACCGGTCCATAACCAATGAGCTGTGCAAGAACATGGGTGGAGAACCAGAATGATTTGAACCAGAAGAACCACCAGTGGCAATCCAAACATCACATGTTACCTCCTTCTTCGTCACCCCACCATCTTTGTAAAAAAAAAAAAAAATCTATATTTCATTTTATTTAGCATATGGGGATGGAGAAGGAGAAGAATTCAGGATACATGAGCCATTGGGAAGGTCGAGCAGAAGAGTAGGTATCAATATGAAGAGATGAGGAGCAGACAGATGAGCGGAGCAGTCTGATGATTGTTCCCGAACGAAAAGAACAGTCCTCTCACGACTAAGGGGCTGTGGACATCAATGGAGCTGTCCTCTCACGACTATTTTGTGCGATATCCTGCATCCACTACGAAAAGTTGGTAGCCCCTAAACACTCTTTAGCTCCACCATAAAATTAGCCTGTTCCACACCTAGCCCGTCTACCCTGAATAGTGCCTGTGATGAAAAGCTCATGCTGCTAATGAATGTAGGGAGTTGTGTCTCGATAGTGTTGCTTTTTCAGGTTTGAGATGTAGAGTATGGAGCCTATTTTTGAACAGCGGTCAGCGGGGTTCTGGTAAGGGTGTGTTGTCCTAGTTTACTGCTTGTATGGTTCAGAGATTCGTGGTTAAGGTATGGTTGCTGAGAATAGGAGAGTTCCCACACTTTCAAACCTTTCTCCCTGTTCTTGACTCCCTGTTCTTGATACTTGGTCTTGTTCGAGGACAAACAAGGATCTAAGTCTGGGGGAATTGATATATGGTGTTTTATACATCATTGTATATATGTTTTCTAATTGGTTTTCAAGTCTTTACCGAGTCTTTCTAGTCCTTTTCGAGTCATTACAGGTCTGGAGTTGCACTGGATGAGAGATGGACCTGTTGGAGCAAAAGAGGTAGAAATCAGTGCAGTTTGGTGATTTTCACGTAGAACAGTCTGATGACTGTTCCCGATCAAGCAGAACAAGCAGACGGAGTGATCCCGTGGTTGTTCCCGACGAATAAGGAAAATACAACATCTCGGAATTTGCCCTAATTATCCTATTTTTCTCTCCCAGCCGCCTGTGGCTTTGATATATCATATTTTCTGTTTTCTCATTATCATACTACGATATTCTAGATAGAAGAAACCATTGGAGACTTGCTTTGTGATTTTCATACCTTGTAAAGGGAGAAGGATCTCTCTCTCTCTCTCTCTCTCGTTTTAGAGAAGATCATCCTGAACCCTCTCTTTGTTTCTGTTATATTTATGTAGTATTATTCATCTATGAACTCTGTGTTTTCTCTGTTCATGGCTGAGTAGTCGGCTAGCTTGTCTAGGGTTCTAGGGTGTTAATTTCGTGAGCTAAACATAGATAAGTGAATCATTTGATTGTCTTCATTCATAACTGTTCTTATTGCTTGCATTAAACTGGCCGCTTAATGTTAGATCATAGCTTTAACCTGTTTATTAACCGTGTAATAGGTTGCTAGATCTGTTTTGAATGAGCATAGCATCCCTAATCAGCGAAAGTAGATATTAGGGTGTTCTGTGAACCTATCGGACCTGATCTCTATTGCTTGCGATCGCTTCTCACCTCATGGACATTTAGATGGTGAGATCGATCAGCATAGGGAGCAGTACCACGACAGTGGCCTGTTCTACTTGAGTGATCCGAGTTCTAGACTTACGCTTAACTATGCTTGAATAATTGTTTGGCTCACAAGTATTAGCACCCGATGAAGTAACCCTAGGCTGGCTTCTTTTTAATCTGAATTTACATTTGTTATTGCTTATTTATTTTGCACGTTACCAAATCAAACAAAACCCCATATTGTTTTAGCTTAATTTTGATCCCATAGAAACAAAGTGTAATAGTTGGTCTCTATGGATTCGATCCTAAAGTGCTACATCGACATACCATTCGATTGTGGTAGTGTGCACATTAGGTTAATTGGTGTGCGTGAACACGAATATCAAGCCCTTTTATCAAAGATGGGGTTTGACCCTCACTGGATTAAACTGCTAATGGAGTGTATTTCATCGGTTCAATATCGGGTCTTACTTAATGGACAACCACGGGGACACATTGTGCCCCATATAGGTTTACGACAAGGGGATCCATTATCGCCGTATCTTTTCATTCTATGTACGGAAGCTTTAATTGCAAATTTAAAAAAAGCAGAGTTAACCATGTGACAGATGTGGGGCTCAGGAGGAATCTATTAACCATATGTTTTTTGAATGTCCTCTAGCGAGACAGGTTTGGGCACTGTCCCAGATCCCATCTAACGATATAATCTTCCCCATGCCACTGAATCTCTTTTCACGAATATGGACTATCTATTTTGGCGAGTACGCCCTGAAATGGAAGATCATCAATTCGCTTGGACATTATGGTATATTTGGAAAGCAAGAAATAATAAGGTATTTAGCAATTTGGATGTAGATCCAAGGGACACTCTTCAACTTACGGTAACAGAATCACGGCTTTGGGCGGAAGCCCAATTGGTACAAGTACCACCGACTATTCCACAACAAGTGAACCTTCCGGTGATCCCTGGCCGATGGTATTTTGTGGATGGATCTTGGAAGGAACAATAGGTTTTCTCTGGGCAGGGATGGTACAGCACTTTAGAAGGACTCACGGGACTACTGGGGGCACAAAATGTAAGGGCCTCTCTCTCTGCTCTTCACTCTGAGATAGAAGCTCTAATATGGGTAATGGAATGCATGAGGAATTTGCGTCAGTTTTGGGTCACGTTTGCAACATATTGTTTGCAATTGGTAAAGATGGTGTCTAAACCAGAAGAATGGCCGGCATTTGCTACTTATTTAGAAGATATCAAGACTTTGAAAGAGTCTTTTCACAGCTTGGAGATCATTCAAGTACCTCGCACACAAAATCAGAAGGCCGATGGACTAGCACGCAGCGCTAGGAAACAAACGACATTTGTTGTGCACATGGATGCAGGAGCTACCAACTTGGTTTACAGAGTCCGTTTGAGTCTGTAAAAGTCGATGACAAAAAAAAAATCTAGTTCTCTTCAAATAAATAAAACAAAAGATCGCTCCACAATGGATGTAGGAAAAGGTGTTTACTCAGTTCTCTTCAAATAAATACACACACATATGATCAGTGGCGGAGGAAGGTAGAGGGGAAGGGGGCAGCTTCTCCCTACGAAATATTGATTTTCTGTGCATTCTTATTGATTATTCAAAACTTATATGGTTTAAATGGTAAAATTTCTATTATTGTTCCCTATAAATTAAGTTCAAATCTTATATTGCTTCCAGTGAAACTTTTATCTGGTTCCACTACTGCATATGATCCAAATTTAAAAACACTCTCAACTCAATTTAGGAAATGGTGCGGTTTACCCAATCTTTTTCAGATAAATACACACATATGATCCAAATTTAAAAACACTTTCAACTCATGTTAGATTAAGAAGCATTATTTGGTAATATAAGAAAGCAAAATCAAAAAAAAAAAAAAAATACAATAGACTGCATAATATTTCTTAACTAACAATCCTACAGAACAAAGTAAAGAAAAACTTTCATCTAATGTTATTTAAACGGAGGTTTGATCTAAAATTTTCCAGGGTACACCCTCTTATTCTGCTTGGTTGAGCTAAGCACAATAGAGATATTGTGCTCGCGGGAAATCATTGGAATGATCTTAAGCAATTGTTCAAAACCATTTCCACCAATAGAGCATGCCTACCTTATGAACATCTTTTCTAATGCCTTTGTGAATTTATACAAAACTTTCAAGCATAACACATGCTTAAACTGTACATTCTGGTTGACAATGTTCTGCAAACTCAAAGTAAGAAGGACATGTCTCTTTGATTATCTAAACTTGGCAATGGTTATAAGAAGGGTCAAGAAGAAACTAAAAGATACTTATGAAAATATACGCATACGGTGTCAGCTCCCATAAAGCGTAGTGTTAGCCATTGTCGATGAAAAAGAAGGGTCGTGTTTGCTTCTTGGAGGAGGAATCTATTAACCATATGTTTTTTGAATGTCCTCCAGCGAGACAGGTTTGGGCACTGTCCCAGATCCCATCTAACGATATAATCTTCTCCTGAATCTCTTTTCACGAATATGGACTATCTATTTTGGCGAGTACGCCCTGAAATTGAAGATCATCAATTCGCTTGGACATTATGGTATATTTGGAAAGCAAGAAATAATAAGGTATTTAGCAATTTAGATGTAGATCCAAGGGACACTCTTCAACTTGCGGTAACAGAATCACGGCTTTGGGCGGAAGCCCAATTGGTGCAAGTACCACCGACTATTCCACAACAAGTGAACCTTCCGGTGATCCCTGGCCGATGGTGTTTTGTGGATGGATCTTGGAAGGAACAAGAGGTTTTCTCTGGACAGGGATGGTACAGCACTTTAGAAGGATTTACGGGACTACTGGGGGCACGGAATGTAAGGGCCTCTCTCTCTGCTCTTCACTTTGAGATAGAAGCTCTAATATGGGTAATGGAATGTATGAGGCATTTGCGTCAGTTTCGGGTCACGTTTGCAACAGATTGTTTGCAATTGGTAAAGATGATGTCTGAACCAGAAGAATGACCGGCATTTGCTACTTATTTAGAAGATATCAAGACTTTGAAAGAGTCTTTTCACAGCTTGGAGATCATTCATGTAACCTCGCACACAAAATCAGAAGACCGATGGACTAGCACGCAGCGCTAGGAAACAAACGACCTTTGTTGTGCACATGGATGCAGAGCTACCCACTTAGTTTACAGAGTCCGTTTAAGTCTGTAAAAGTCGATGAAAAAAAAAAATCTAGTTCTCTTCAAATAAATAAAACAAAAGATCGTTCAACAATGGATGTAGGAAAAGGTGTTTACTCAGTTCTCTTCAAATAAATACAAACACATATGATCAGTGGCGGAGGAAGGTAGAGGGGAAGGGGGCAGCTTCTCCCTACGAAATATTGATTTTCTGTGCATTCTTATTGATTATTCAAACTTATATGGTTTAAATGGTAAAATTTCTATTATTGTTCCCTATAAATTAAGTTCAAATCTTATATTGCTTCCAGTGAAACTTTTATCTGGTTCCACTACTGCATATGATCCAAATTTAAAAACACTCTCAACTCAATTTAGGAAATGGTGCGGTTTACCCAATCTTTTTCAGATAAATACACACATATGATCCAAATTTAAAAACACTTTCAACTCATGTTAGATTAAGAAGCATTATTTGGTAATATAAGAAAGCAAAATCAAAAAAAAAAATTCAATAGACTGCATAATATTTCTTAACTAACAATCCTACAGAACAAAGTAAAGAAAAACTTTCATCATGTTATTTAGACGGAGGTTTGATCTAAAATTTTCCAGGGTAAACCCTCTTATTCTGCTTGGTTGAGCTAAGCACAATAGAGATATTGTGCTCGCGGGAAATCATTGGAATGATCTTAAGCAATTGTTCAAAACCATTTCCATCAATAGAGCATGCCTACCTTATGAACATCTTTTCTAATGCCTTTGTGAATTTATACAAAACTTTCAAGCATAACACATGCTTAAACTTTACATTCTGGTTGACAATGTTCTGCAAACTCAAAGTAAGAAGGACATGTCTCTTTGATTATCTAAACTTGGCAATGGTTATAAGAAGGGTCAAGAAGAAACTAAAAGATACTTATGAAAATATACGCATACGGTGTCAGCTCCCATAAAGCGTAGTGTTAGCCATTGTTGATGAAAAAGAAGGGTCGTGTTTGCTTCTTCAGTCCAGGTAAGTTAAGTAGCACTTTTTCATGCCAGCTGGAAATATAAGTGAAGAGATTGTCGTCTCAAACGTCAAATCTTTGACCTTGACACTCGCAAAAGGACCACGTACGATGGACACTGATGGGACCATGGAGAAGCTCCTTCGATAAAGAGGAAGAAACATGAGAACTTAACAAAGTACGTAGGGTGAACAGTTAAAAATAAGATGAGATTTGCAACGGAGATTAAGTAATCGGACATTTACATAAAGGAGAAGCGTGTTGACCATCATGAGCGCTCTCCCTTTCTTAACCGTGCTTCCGAGAAACGGATAAGCCGCGTGACCACCGCCTAAGGAGCACGGCCAGCCTTCAAATCTGAAAACATGATTGGGAGGACAACACTATTGTAATATATGTTTGTAAGAGCATCTCCAAAGAATCATGGTGGTAAACAATGGTTCAACTCCATAAATGGAGTAACCCTAGCCATTACACCATTTTGGAGTTGAAAATAGAGTAGGATTGGAGAAGATTTTACTTTAAAATGATGTTTGGAGTAGAAAATAGAGTAGGGTTGAAGATGCCCTAAGGAAGCAATCTAATGAGTAGAATGAAGAGTGTGATTTGGTGAGGGCTTTATGACTTATTTATAGTATTGGGAATATGAGGTTTTTTTTTTACAACAATGACTTACTCTAACGTGATTCTACTGGTTCAGGAAAGCCAAATCGGAAGTATTGAATCGACATATAATATAGCTGATGGTGAACTCCTTACCCCATGAGCAAGCTTTTCCGCTATTGTGTTTTGCGTCCTTGGAATATGTCGGATCTTGAAATTAGGGAAGAAAGTCTTACTTCGGCGAAATTCCTCCATATGCGTAGTGAATGCTGGCCATTCTTCGGGTGAGGACACCATCTTCACCAATTGAGAACAATCCGTAGCAAAAACCACATCTGGGAACTGCAGGGTCTTCATGCACTCCATTGCCCAAATCAGCGCTTCACATTCTGCGTGTAAAAGAGATAACTACGTCGGAGATTCATTGCCTCCATCATCTTGTCCTCTGAATCTATCTTTCGGCAATACCACCCCTGTCCAGTAAATACATCTTATTCCTTCCAAGATCCATCGACAAAACATACCCTGGTTGTACCCAAAGTTTGCCAATCGGTGGGAGACTGAACATTTCCATGAGGATCCGGTATCAATAATTGTGCCTCTGTCCATAGTATTTCCTCGAGTTCCGCTATCCTCAATATCTTCTCGGGATTCCCATTCCTATTTGTATAGATCTTATTATTCCTGTTCTTCCAAATATACCACATAATCCAAGGAAAATAGTTTGAATCCACCTCTTTCGATAGCCTCCAAAATAAATAATCCAAACTTGTAAAAACTGATGTTGAGGGAAAGATTCCCGGGGGAGACGGGATCCTTGATAAAGCCCATGTTTGTAGGGCTGGTGGACATTCAAAAAGAACATGATGCACTGTTTCTTCTTCAGCTCCACAAATATTGCATCTAAGATCACATTCAATACCACGTGTCTTAAAATTTTTGAACACTGGTAGTGTTCCGGATAGTATTTGCCAAATAAAATGCCGCAATTTGGCGAGCAATTTAGTTTCCAGGAGAAAGCCAGCAAAGGTTTTATATTTGGTCCAAAAGGTGTTATCCTTGGTTCCTTGTCCGGGTATATGGTTTCCGTTCGAAATCCTGATTTCACCGAATATTTTCCAGATTCTGTAAATACCCAGCCATATGTATCAGGCCGGTGAATTCGGCTAAGTGCCATACCTCTGATGATCTTAACATCGTCCGGATGTATGTATGCATTAAGCAGGTTTACATTCCAAGACTTGTCGACTGGATTGATGAGATCCTCCACCGTTAAAGATGGGTTTAAAAATTGAACAGGATTTTTTTTGTTGTGCTGATCTCGGGCGAGGAGCTGGGATCCAGGGGTCATTCCAAACAGAAATCGATTGCCCGGTTCCAACTCTTTTGATTAGTCCTTTTTTAACCAGAGATCTAGCTGAACAGATACTTCTCCACCCATAAGATGAAGAATAAGATCTGTGTTCATCCAATGGATGAGAGTTTCGGAAATACCTTCCTTTAAACACTTTTGAAAATAAACAATCTGGCTTATCTATTAGTCGCCATAGTTGTTTTGCCAATAAAACCGTATTAAAATCTTGTAGATCTCTAAAGCTCAAACCTCCCTCTTCTTTATGTGTGCACATTTTGTCCCATGAAAACCAATGTATACCTTTTTTGTTACCGCCGCCCCCCCACCAGAAATGTGCCGTGGTACTCGTTATTTTTTGTGTAACCCCTTTCGGGAGTCTGAAACAGGACATAACATGTGTTTGCATAGCCGAAGACACTGATTTAATTAAGACCTCTTTACCACCTCGTGTAAGGAACCGAACTGTCCAACTATTAACCTTCTTATTAACATTTTCATTTAAAAAACCAAAGATCTGAATTTTTGATCCGCCGAGACTCTCAGGGATACCCAGATAATTCCCCATACCACCTAAAGTGGAGATGCCTAGAAACTCATGAATAACCACTATGGCCTCTGCTGCAACCTTATGACCAAACTGGATCGATGACTTCAAAAAATTAATTTTTTGACCTGATGTCCTCTCGTATTCTTTAAGTAACTTAAGAATTACTCCACATTCCTGCACTGTCGCCTTGCAAAAGAATAGACTATCGTCCGCAAAAAGTAAATGAGAAATTGCCGGGCTAGCCCGAGCTACCTTTAAACCCGTTAACCGCTTTTCCCTCTCTTCTTTTTTAATGTTCGCAATAAGAGCTTCAGTAAATAAAATAAATAAGTACGGTGATAACGGATTCCCTTGTCATAACCCTCGTTCTGGGATTATATGCCCCTTAGACTGTCCATTCAGTAAGACCTTGTAACTGACCGAGGAAATACATTGCATCATCAACGCAACCCATTCTGCCGAGAACCCCATTTTTAATAGAATCCGTTGGAGGAAACTCCACTCAACTCGATTATATGCCTTGCTCATATCCGTCTTGATTCCTAGAAATTTTTCCTGACATGACTTATTAGTTCGTAACCCATGAAACATTTCCTGCACAATGAGAATATTATCTGATATCAACCTCCCAGAAACAAAGGCCGATTGTGTTTCCGAAATCAAATTGGGTAGTATTACTTTGAGTCGCTGACATAACACCTTAGAGATGATCTTATACCCAACGTTACACAAGCTGATGGGTCTAAGTTCTGTCATTCTATTCGGTCTCGCTGTCTTTGGAATGAGAAAAATATTTGTCAAATTCAATCTGTCATCAAATACCCCAGTTCTCAAAAACTCATTAACCATACGAACCATATCACCCTTAATTACTGACCAGGATTGTTGATAAAACAATGCTGTCATTCCATCTGGTCTCAGAGCCTTTTCCGGGTGCACATAAAAAGTGCTGCCTGTACTTCTTCTTCAGTGGCCTTAGCTAACAATCTATTATTCTGAGCTTCTGTAACCGAAGTCAGTACCTCATCCAGAAAACTCTCAATACCTGATGGAGAAGAGGTACGAAATAGGTTGTTCTGGAAACGTAGTGGAATAGTCTGAATGGTCTGAATCAGTCTACACAAACATTTATCAAATGCTGCGGTGGTCTCTTAACGCTTTAGAAGGTAACACTTCTCTAAAGCTAGGACCATGGATCATGTGGAGACTGTGGAAGAGCCGAAATGATTTCTATTACAGAGGAGAAGATTACGAGCCGTCCAGTGTTATTACTAAGGTGCAAGAAGACCTTGATGAGTGGAACAGTCGAGACGAGTTGGAAGAAAAAGAAGTGACCACAGTCCCGGAGATGCAAGGAAAGGAAAGATGGACTCCACCACCACATGATTGGCTGAAGTGTAATAGCGATGGAGCCTGGGACAAAACGAAGGAGCACAGTGGTGTTGGATGGGTCTTGAGAAATCATCTCGGTAATGTTGTATGGATGGGAGGAAGGAAGCTACCTAGAGGACGATCCCCAATAAAGACGGAAGCTGAATCACTACGATGGGCTATCTCAACAATGGTAAGGCTTAACTACAATACGATCATATTTGAGACTGACTGCAGAGAATTAGTTCAAGCCTTACAGGAAAGAGATAATCGCCCTAGCATTCACTCCTTTGTTCAAGATATGCACCACCAGTTAGCTAAATTGGGTGAAGTTCAGGTAGCCTTCAGAGGAAGAAAGAGTAATACTGTCGCTGATAGAATAGCAAAAGAGGCCCTCTCTTTTGAGAATAATGCCCCTGTGTTGTTTTCTATTATTGCCTTCTTTTACTTTACAATAAGTGATTTAATAAAAAATTTTGATCATGTCGTACAACAATATGAGCCCGTTAGAAACAACTATCAAATTATTTCATATAATTCTTTTACAATGTTTCAACGCACGGATCCATATTATTCATGAAAATATTTACATATAAAAACGATTTAAAAAGCAAAAGTAAATAAAAAGTAAAGATAACTATGAAAGAAATATATATCGAGCACCTACTCCCTCCCCTCCTCTGGGCGCGAGTACAATAAGGTCTGACGCTGCTTGGAACATGAGAGGAACAAATGCAGGGCTGGGATTGTTCTTGTTGTCACCTGCAGGTACAAGATCTGCTAGCTCGTGTGCAGCTTTTGTGACCTCGACTCTAATGGCAGAGGGGCTTGCTCTACTCGAAGCGGTGAAAATGGCGAAGGAAGAACGCTTGGTTTCGGTTTGTTTTGAGTCTGATTCTCTGCAACTAGTGAAGGAAGTCCGTTCGGGGAGCTTCTCACCGGATCTTTATGGAGTTATCTCTGATGTCCTCTCTCTTGTTGATGCTTTTGAATTTTTTTCTTTTGCCTGGATCCCTCGTGATCAGAATGTTCAGGCTGACATTATGGCAAAGCATGCTTTAGCGGTTGCCAATGTAGTAATGGTGGATGGAGTAGTTACTACTCCCACCTAACTCGTTTTCTTAAGTTAATGAATGTGTGTTTCAAAAAAAAAAACTATGAAAGAAATAAAAAACTGTTAAGAAATATTGAATAATGCTAATTTTCTTTTATTCAATCGTAATTGAAAAGGTCATAACCAAAAAAAAATTGTCATCTAAAAACGATTTAAAAAACAATTACAGTATTATTAAACCAAAAATGTAAAAGGCTGATTAATGCTAATTTTCTTTTATTCAAATCTTAGTTAAAAAGGTCATAAACCACAAAAATATTATTATATAGAAAAAAAAAAGTAAAAGACTTTTTAATGCTAATTTTCATGTATTCAAATCCTAATTAAGAAGCTCACAACCCAAAAAAAAATTATTTACATATAAAATGATTTTAAAAAGTAAAAGTAAATAAAAAGTAAAGATAACTATGAAAGAAATAAAAAAACAACTGTAAGGAAATATTAAATGCTAATTTTCCTTTTTCTTTAAAAAAGTCAAAGAGTGTTTAATGTTAATTTTACTTAATTCAAACCCTAATTAAAAAGATCATAACCCAAGAGGAACAATGATTATTCACATCTATATATAGAACTAAGCTCTCTCATATTTCTTCAGACAACCAAAAATAAGCGTCACTTCAAGAAATATACAAGGTTAGGTTTTATATCCCGAACTTGGCATGTACTTCTTTAATACGTTTAGTTGTGATTATGGTTATTGTTGTGTTCGTCCTATTTTTTTATGACTTTTAGTTGTATGCTTATATAATATGTTTATTTATGTGTGTTGGGTGACGATGTTATGCTTATTATTTCTGTGTGTTTCAACTATGCTTATTTATTATGACTATTTACCAGGAATTTTCAAGAAACAATGACTTCAGCAAGTTATTTAACTCTAGAAAGTGGGAGGCCAGGAATTTAAATAAGAATAATAAGCTTATGGGAATGAATTTTCTCCTACTCGATGAGAAGGTTAATTTTTTTTTTTACTTTTTTTAGTTTTAATCTTATATAATTTTATTATTAAAAATAATTTGTTTATTATATAGGAAAATACTATTCAAGGTTATGTGCATCATTCTCTTATTGAAAAGTTTGGAGAAGGATTACGTGAAGGAGCCGTCATTGGAATCTGCAATTTTAATGTGCAAGATTGCAATAAAAACTACAGAGTTCAGATCATAAATTTCAAATAAGATTGACTGAGAGAACATCAGTTGCATGTGAGGTTCAACAAATACCTCAGATACCGCCTGAAAATTTTCGATTCCGAAATTATGAAGATTTAGATCACCTGAAAGACTCAACATACGATTTATATGGTAAGATTCTTTTGGTCAGTTATTTCTTTATATATCTCCCCTTTTGTATCTTTCTTTCAACTTATTGCCTATTTTTAATTAATTTTCCTTGAAATAATCCTATTATATAACATGCTTTTGTTACAGATATGATCGGATATATCAAGAACATGGAGAAATCAGATGTTCGTAGTCGGACTAAACCTGTCCTCCGAATAGTTATTCTAACTTTATTGAGGAAGGTATATTTCAGTTCCAATTCTATTAATCAATTTCGTCTTTTTTATGTTTTATTTATCTTTTACATTAAATATTATATCTTAAACAGAGGAATTGAGATACAAGCAATACTATGGGCTGAACAAGCATAATTATTTGAAGATAAATATCGTGCTGTGGAAAGTAAAAATATTGTTCTTATCATAACAAGTGTTTTGGTGAACACATATGAAGATGCAATTTATTTGTTGGCATCATCTGGAACAAAATTCTATTTAAACAATGATTTTGATTCTGTTTCAGACTTTCGAACAAGGTACTATCTAAATTTATTAAGTTATTGATGGTGAACATGATACTAAAATTATTAATTTAAAAAAGAAGTGTAAAATTAGTATTGATAAAAATTGTAAAAAGATTAATTTTAAAATTATTTATCAGTAACTAGAAATAATTATTTCATAGCAATTTATTTATTTCTAAAATTCTAAGGACAAGATAATTGTATAAGGTTATATAACAGTAATTTTCTATTTCTAAAATCCTAATCAAAAATGTAAAGGAGTATTTAATATTATTTTTTATTTTTTTATTGTAAATAAAAAGGATATTTATAAAATAGAACATTTTTCCTTTTAAAAAAACAAATTCTTGAAAAATAAAAATTTTAAAACTTATTTAATAAAACATTAGATTAGTACATAAGAAAATGTATAATGTTATCATTTACTTGATTGGCGTTATTCGACTTTCAGTTTTTCTTATTTTTCATTCAGTTTTTTATTTTAAGTTAGGTTCAATTCAAAAATTTAGGTATAATGTTTTTTCTAATCCAAGTAGAAAGTTGATAACAATTCATCTATGTACCATTATTATAAAATACAAATTTGAACTTGAACTTATGTATGAAAATTATTTTTATTTATAAAAAAATCTCACGCAACATATGCAAATCAATCATAAAACTATAATAAAATGATTATTATTTTATATTTTCTATTAAATTAAAACATCAAACAAAACCGTTGCAACACAACGGGCTCATATCTAGATATGAGCAGTCATTGGTTAGATGGGCGACACCACAGCCCATTTAACCAAAAGAATTATTGAGTAAATAATTATTTTGGTAACTATCCATATCTAGATATGGATCCGTTAGATTTTAAAATACAACGATCAGCTTAATTCATTATATGATTTTTTTATATACTGTGTGAAAATTATTCAAGGTAAAATAATTATTTTTTTCATATAAATTTTGGTTAGTGCTCATATTTTAACAATCATGGCGCATAAGTGAAGTCACTTATTAGCAACTTTATACATAAATTTAGAAAAAGAGCTATTCCCGAAAATTCAAATCGAACTCAACATAAAAAAATATGAAATAAAGAAAAATATAAAAAATTTAACAGTTGAATCAAGCCAATTGAGTTGATGACAACGACATACACTTTCTTAAGCTCTTAATTTAATGCATGTTTGTATTAATTTTCTATATTATTATTCTTGTTCAAACATATTATAATGCTTTCATGAAAATTTAGTAATGTTTTGTGTTGTCATCGTAGGATCTCGAACTTTTTTGTGCAATCGTTAGCATTTATATATTAGTTTGTATGGTTTATTCATCTTTAAAATATCTTCAGTTCTCATCAGCTCTATATATTTCTCTATCTTTTCTGATAAAATAAATTCTATTATAAATGTGAATCTCCATTTTCATTGTATGATTCTGCTATAGAGTTTCTATAAATTTGAAGGAAAAGTGTAATGTAATGATATTTTCATCTTTTTATTTATAAACAAAAATACTATATCTCTATATTTTCCTCTAAAAATAAAAGAACTCTATTGTATAATCACAAATTGAAGCAAATTCATCTCTATAATATAATTTCTCTATTTTAGAAAGAGAATATAGATACAAATATATAGGTGAATTGGAAATAATATTTGATGTTGTATCAATAGATAACATTCTGGATCAACATTTTTATCATGCAATTAGAGGTAATGAAACTATTAATACTTTATGCAGTTTAATACTGCTTTGATTCTTGTGATATGTGTGTGCTAAAGACCATGTTTCTCAATCTCAATTGTGTGAATAACTGGTTATGAAAATAATGTGTAGTACATGTCGTACCACAATTTGATACTCCAATTCGCTTGTAATTCATTGTAACAATCATATATTAAATATAAGTTACCTTTTAAAATAACTTATATTTATTACTAATTTTCCTTTTCTAAAATCCAGAAAAGATTATTGTAAAACATTATTTGGTTGTTAAAATATCTCATTATTAATAAACTATATAACAAGATAATAAAAACAATTGTTTAAAAATAAAATTTAGAATTATTTAATGGTATTTTTATCTATTTTTATTTTTAAAATAAAAAAAATATTTGTCAAATAATTTATTTAAACTAATTTTCATTCAATTTCTTAAATTGGGTTGGATTCAATTTAAACTTTCAAATAATATTTTGCTAAAAGGAAAAATTAACTTGAACTTACTATAAAATACTAAAAGGAAAAATTACTATCAAATAATATTTTGCATCAATTTTTGGTAAATATTTTAAAAATGAAAACTACCATTAATAATATTTATAATTGAGCTTTAACAAAAAAAAAAATTTCTTAGTATAGTTATTTTTAATTAAGAGATAGTGTACACATATGACAATTTTAAATATATAACTGACATGTATCACAATCCTATTAATTAACAATTTTGAAGAACCAAAATCAATAAAATATTTTACCATTATATTTTCATTAGGACTTTGAACTTATGTATGGATACAATATTTTAATTATAAAATAAATCTCGCACAATATGTGCAAAAACAATCATAAAACTATAATAAATGATCTATTATTTTATGTTTTTATTAAATTAAAACATCAAACAAAACCAGTTGTAACGCAACGGGCTCATATCCTACAAGGCCACAAGTTTCCAAAAGAATCAAACGCATTACCATAAAACCATATTTCAACCCATAAACACAGAATTGTATAGTAGGCTCATATCAAGTGTATACATAAGAGCAAAAACCTTAGAGCATCTTTATCCCATGAAACCCATTTGGGGTTCTTATTTATTTATTTTCTTTTTTTTATCTGATTAGAAAAAATTAAAAATCAATTGCGGGCCGCCATATGTTAATGAGATCCGCGAATAGTGGAAGGAATCCATTTAAATCGGTGCTTATTTGGAGTTTTAAGCAACATGTTTTTTGCTTTTTGTGGGACCTATACTAACCCCCCCCCCTAAAATCCTGTGTTAATGGTGCTCTTAGAACATGATTAACGCTGCACGGATTCTTGTTTATTTACTTTTTCTGATAAAAAATTTAAAAAAACGAACCAATCGTGGACTGGCACGTGTCAGTGAGACCCTTGAACAGTGCAAGAATCAACTTAAACTCGGTCCTTATATAAGATGCGGAAGACACGGTTTTGGATATATTGATTTATCTCCTTCTCTTAAACACGATATATTAATTTAGTTTCATCACAATTCGTGTGACAAGCGTAAGGCATAACATGGTTTTACGGAGCTTGGTAGCTCACCGAGAATCTTTCATTGTGTTTCATTGTTTTGGCCAAAGCCACCGGAGAGTTGACTAAAGAGAGATCGTCCTACGCTACTCTTACCAAATCCCTACCATTACCACTTCCTCTGATTCTAGTTTCAACAAGAAAATAATGATTTGATCTATATATATTAGTTTTATTCTATATACTTTTTTTATCAAAGTTTTATTCTATATACTTAATTATTATATTTTAAATAGAATTTTTTTTAATCTTTTATTGCTAATCAAAATGGTTTAATTGATTTATTAATACTCTGGCTTTATTTGACTAAAAATACTAATAACATATATTACTTACTGTAAGAGTGGAAGTAACTATAAATAAATGATTCTAAGGGAATATGACGAGGGATGCGCATTACACTTATCTTTCATATCCTACCTTCTTTTTGCTGATGATAGATTTTTTTTCTATAAGGTAGAACTCCGTGAATGTAAAGAAGTGATAAAAGTGTTCAGGAAATATTGACAAGTATCAAAACAATGTATTAGTTTTGAGAAATCTTCTCTACTCTTTGGTAAGAGAATTAACACAAACGTTAATTAAACAGCATATCAAAGAAACTATTGGAATCCAGAATGAAGGAAGAATGAGAACTTATCTAGAAAATTTCAGAAGATATTAGCAGATCAAAATACAATTTTTTTTGCTTTTCTGAAGGACAAACTAATGCATAGGGTGAATGGATGGACAAATAGGTGGCTTTCAAAAGGAGGAAAAGAAGTTTTGATTAAATATATCTTGCTAGCTCTCTCGACATGTTATGTCTAGCTTTTTGCTCTTATTGGAGATATGTGAAAATTTTGCAAGTGCCATTGCGCAATTTTGGTGGAGTTCAAACCCCCCAAATCATGGAATTCACTAGGCAAAGTGGGAAAAGTTTGCTTACCACGAGAAAAAGGCAGGATTGGTTTCCGTATGATCCATGAGTTCAACTTGGTTTTACTAGCAAAAAACTATGGATGCTAATTCAATACCCTGATTCGTTGGTGGCTGGAGTATTGAGGGGCAGATAATATAGAATGAGTTCGTCTTTACGGACAATATCTGTAAGTAGTCCATCATATGTATGGACTAGTATTTAAACAGCACAAAAGCTATTGCTATTGGGAATTAGATAGGATATATGCTCAGGATATGAGGTCAAGGTATGGGAGGATCCTTGGATCCCTACAATACCAGTTAGGCCGGCTCACCCCTTAGCCCCAGTTTTACATCCGAACATAAGAGTTAGTGACCTTATTAATCAGGAATCAAAGAAATGTGATGTTGGGTTACTGGAGAACTATGTTGCCCCTGAAGATATACCTTTCATAAGCATTTTGGACATAAGCTCAGTGTTGGGCCCGAATATGGCCCGGTAGCTGATTGCTGAATAATGAAAGACGATAACAGGCCGCAACTGGCCCATCACGAGTTCGACATCTAAAGGGAGCTAAGTTGAAGCCGAAGGCTGAGAGCTAAGGCGATCCTTAAAGAGGTCACGGTGAAGAGGAAGCTCACGTCATAACAAGAAGAAGCGCAGGACCCGATCAAAGGGAAGCTGTTTCGGATACCACCTCAAGCGGAGAAGATCTCGGAGATCAGTTGAAGACAACCTAAAGAAGTCTAAGGCTATTTAAAGAGAAGGTCGAGGACTAAAGAAGGGATCCAATTTTTTATTCACTTTTACGATCATTTACGTAATCTCCAATTCATTTTGTTATCTTTGTAATCATCAAAGAACATTCCTTGTAACCATTCTTTACCAAAATCATCAATAAAATTATCATTCATTCTACAAGTTCTTACGGGATTCAGCCCACGATTATCTTTCCCTAACCTTTCCTAAACATTAAACCTGATCTAAAATCTAGGTGTGAGTTTTACCCCTCACAATTGGCGCCGTCTGTGGGGACGAAACAATCGAATCCCTTACTCTAACTTGAGGATGAATCCTACCGATCAGACAACAAACCTGTCTGACCTTAACCTCCCGATTCAGAGCGATGGCTCACCGAACGACGGAGGCTCTAGTCCCGTAATCACAGAGCCTCGACGTGGCGACCACCGATCTGGGCAACAGCTTCCGGCTGGCGCTCGAACGAGCCAAACTACAACCGGGGTTACTAACCCGAGATCATCAGGTGGAACCACCTCCGGGCTCCCGATCACCGAGAATCCTCAGCAGCAAGCCATTCCGAATCAAACGGAGGCTCAGCTCTCTGAGATTCGCCAGATGATGATGCAGTTAGTGGACAGAGCTCAAGAAAGCGAGCGCACGATGCATCAGCTGACTGTTCGTCAGCAACGATTCGAAGAGATAACTAGGTCTCTAAACGCAACAACCCAACCACCGCAACGTCAAGCTCCGGGGGCCATTTTTCATGATCGATTAACCGATCCTTCATTCCCCCGAGGACGTTTAAACTTTTCCCTTGATAGCACTGCTCCGAAAGGACGCGGATCTGCTTTCCAGACACCTCATACTGGGACAGCCCCCGTGTTTAATCCACCTAACACCAGTGCTATGGGAAGTAACATAGCGACAACTAGTTCCGCACCCGGTCAGGTTACTGACAGGAGCACTCGCTTACCTCCTCCGCCGCCTGATCTTAGGTCCGGAGCAGGGATATCCTTCCCATCTGGGGGCAGAGCGTCAGCTTCGGTTTATCAAACCAGAAGCTCGATCCCGAATGGTGACGGTTATCAAAGGATAGATTCCGATAACCCAAGAGCTGGTGAGCGATCTAGCCCACCAACCGCATGGGAGGATGAGCCAACTCGATTCCGTCAGGAACCTGCCCGTCGGGTACCTGCTAACGACCCAAACGTCCTTCCTTTAGAAGGACCTGAAGCTATCCGTAGGTATATGGAACGAACTCACGCAGCTTTCCAAAAATTGGGAGCTCAAGTCCATAAAGCTACGAGCTCAGCTCCCGAAATCGATAGCTTGATCGAGGAAACCCGTGGAACTCCATTCACGGACAGAATTGCCAGCTCTCACATAAGAGATACCCGAAAAATCAGAATTCCCGAGTATGATGGGACCTCTGACCCGAAGGCCTATTTGAGAGCTTTCCGATTGGCAATCGTTAAAGCCCATTTCACACAGGAAGAATGTGAAGCAGGTTACTGCAGGACATTCGCCGAAAATCTGGTCGGAACAGCCCTTGAGTGGTTCTCCGGTCTCGAGCCAGCCTCGATAGACAGTTTCGATCAATTAACTAACGCCTTCATGAAGCAGTACTCAACCTATATCCTGAAGCAAGCCTCTGAGGCCGACCTTTGGAAGGTCAGACAAGGAATGGGGGACTCACTACGAGTCTACATCGAGAAATTCAGGGCAATAAGAACTAAGCTCTCGAATCCTAACGACCTAGTGGCCATCGAGGCTCTTAGGAGAGGTCTGATCTATAAATCGAAATTCTGGTCAGAGCTAACACTCAATACTCCTCCAACTATCGATGACGCTCTTCATAGAGCCACCAGATATATTACTCTGGAGGAGGAGACAGCTGCACTAGATAAACTCCACAAGAAACCTCAGAATCACTCGAAAAGTGAATCCTCTGAGGCTAAGGGACCTCATAAAAAGGGCAACCCCCGAAATAATCAGACTCAGGGAGAACATTCCTACGCAATCGAGGAAGACAAGGAAGAGAAACCTGTCGTAGCAGCAAACAAAACTCCCTGGTCAAAAGGCTTTGACAGAGGCAAACGTTGCTCTTATCACGATCGCGAAGGGCACTCAACCGAGGAATGTTGGGACCTCCAACGACAGCTGGCAGCTAAATTCGCAGCTGGAGAAATAAAGGGCGTGGACCTTAAAAAGCCATCACCTTATCAGAAAAGAGGTTCCAGAGACACTTCCCCAAAACGCGAGAGGTCACCTGAGAAGGAGACCGATTCGCCACCTCCAGCTCCCAAGAAAAGAGTCGACATGATTCTTGGGAAATTCCCCCAAGGAAAAAGTTTACAAGTCGAAGCTCTCTTGAGCAAACCGTCCCCTCAATCGAGCCCCGACTCGAGGGTGGACTGTATCCTTGGAGGATCAGACATATGTCAAGACTCCGTCAATTCCATTAAGAATCACGTGCGGAAGGCTGTGTCTAACACTAGACCTAAGCCTCCTAACCCTGAATCCAATACTAAGATTTCTTTCTGGGAGAGCGAGACCTCAAACCGTGACAGACCTCACGATGATGCGTTGATTGTCACCATGAACATCGCAGGATACGAGGTCCCTAAGCTCATGATAGACACAGGAAGCTCTGTCGACCTCATTTTCTATAACACCCTAAAAGGGATGGAAATAGACTACTACGAAATTATTGGCCAAAAAGCTAACCTCGTAGGCTTCTCCGGAGAAACAGCTACGTCATTGGGAACTATCAAGCTCCCAGTCATAGCTGGCGGAATAATGAAAATGACCAACTTAGTAGTCATCGACAGACCTTCCCCGTTCCATGCGATCCTGGGAAGACCCTGGACTCACAAAATGAAGGCAGTAGCCTCAACGTATCATCAATGCGTAAAATTCCCAACACCCGAAGGGATAGCTACCATACACGGTAGCCAGAAGATATCCAGGATCTGCTATTTGGGAGGATTCGAAATCCTCAAAAAATCCCCCCAATAGCAATTACAGATCCAGGAGGGTCGCGAAATGCAACAAAATATCTGAGGTCCCCCCAAGAACCTCACTGAAAAAGTTTGCATTGATGACTCAGATCCTGAAAGACAGGTGAGCATCGGATCCGAGCTACCTCCTGAAACAAAAAAGGAGCTCATTGATTTTCTGAAAAGCAATGTCAAAACCTTTGCATGGTCCACCAGCGACATGAAAGGCATAGATCCGAACGTCACCACCCATAAGCTAAAAGTAGACCTTACTTTCAAACCGATCAAACAAAAGCGTCGCAAGCTAGGCCTCGAGAAGGCTCAGGCTGTTAACGACGAAGTTGACCGACTTACGAAAGCTGGGTCCATTCGAGAGGTACACTACCCCGACTGGTTAGCTAACCCAGTAGTGGTAAAGAAGAAAAACGGGAAATGGAGAATCTGTGTAGACTTCACAAACCTGAACAAAGCTTGTCCTAAAGACAGCTTCCTGTTACCTCACATCGACCGCCTGGTTGAAGCAACAGCTGGCCATCGACTCCTATCCTTTATGGATGCCTTCCCAGGGTACAACCAAATCATGATGGATCCCGACGACCAGGAGAAAACTGCATTCATAACCGAACGAGGAACCTATTGTTACAAGGTTATGCCATTCGGATTAAAGAATGCAGGAGCTACCTACCAGAGACTAGTAAATAAGATGTTTGCTGGGCAACTTGGAAAAACCATGGAGGTCTATATTGACGATATGCTAGTCAAATCCTCAGCTGGAGAAGACCATATCGCCCATTTAAGAGAATGCTTCGATATCCTTAACAAGTACGATATGAAGCTCAATCCCACTAAATGTACCTTCGGGGTACCCTCGGGCGAGTTCCTAGGCTATCTCGTAACCGAAAGAGGCATTGAAGCCAACCCGCAGCAGATAGCAACCTTCCTAGAAATGCCGTCACCTAGGACAACTAGAGAGGTACAGAGATTGACTGGACGAATCGCGGCATTAAATCGATTCATATCCAAGTCCACCGATAAGTGTCTCCCGTTCTACAAGCTTCTAAGAAATAATAAGAAGTTCTTATGGGACGAGAAATGCGAGGAAGCCTTCAAACAATTGAAAGCTTACCTCTCCGAACCTCCGATCCTATCTAAACCAGTAGTAGGAGAGCCATTGTACCTGTACCTCGCTGTGTCGACTGCTGCAGTTAGCGGCGTCCTGGTACGAGAGGAACAAAACGAGCAAAGGCATGTCTATTACACCAGTAAGAGTTTGATAGATGCCGAAACAAGGTACCCTGCAATGGAAAAACTAGCTCTAGCAGTCGTAACAGCTGCTAGAAAGCTGCGACCTTACTTCCAATCGCATTCAATCGTCGTAATGACCTCACAACCATTACGAATGATATTGCACAGCCCTAGCCAGTCAGGGCGATTGGCCAAATGGGCCATAGAGCTCAGTGAATACGATATTGAGTACAGACCTCGAGCAGCAGCGAAAGCTCAGGTCCTTGCCGACTTTATCATTGAACTAGCATCCGAGCAATTAGACTCCGAAATGGAATCTCCGAAGTGGAGCTTGTATGTCGACGGAGCCTCGTCAAAACAGGGCTCCGGCGTCGGTCTAAGGCTAACTTCTTCAGCAGGAGAAACCATTGAGCAGTCATATAGGCTCGGATTCAGCGCCTCAAACAACGAAGCTGAATATGAAGCACTAATCGCAGGGTTGAAACTCGCCCTAAGTCTCGGAATTCGAGAACTAAACGCTTATAGTGATTCACAGCTAGTAGCTAGCCAGTTTCACGGAGAATATGAAACGAGGGACGAAAGAATGGGGGCATATCTCGAAGTCGTCCAGAACCTCACCAGACAGTTCGACAAATTCGAGCTAACAAGGATCCCACGAGGAGAGAACTCCTCAGCAGATGCGTTGGCTTCTTTAGCTTCCACGTCAGACCCCCTCGTAAAACGGATCATACCCGTAGAAGGAATCGAAAAACCAAGCATCGACATAGCTACTAAGGCTGAGAAAGAGAGCAAACTAACAGAGCAACCCGAGGGTGCCTGCCCTGAAACGGTAGCTACCCAAGTTTTCACAACATTTTGGTTCCCAAAAACCAGAATATGCAGCTCTAAAAAGCATACCTCCGGGAACAAAATCCAAATCACGGAAGGTATTCCTCGAAATTCAGACTCCCTGGAGCCTGATCTTAAGAATACCCCCGGGGGCACCAACTCAGACCCACTCGTCTGCAGAGTTAAAATCAGAAGTCGTTCAGCTCTCCAAAATTCATCTGGAGGTATTCCTCGGAATTCAGACTCCCTGGAGCCCAATCCTACCAATACCTCCGGGGGCACCACGACACCAGGTCCCGAACAGGAACCTCCCTCGTCTCTTCATAACAAAGTTGTAGGGAGAGAGGATTGGAGAATTCCAATCACGCAATACATCCTAGAAGGAAAGACTCCACCCAATAAATGGGAGGCTCGAAAGCTCAAAGCATTAAGCGCGAGATATTGCGTAACTGAATCTGTCCTCCTCAAACGAAGCATTTCCGGACCTTACCTAAAATGCGTCCATGGCCTCGTTGCTATGAGACTCATGAAGGAAATGCACGATGGCTCCTGCGGGAACCACTCTGGAGGAAGAGCTCTAGCCATCAGAATCAAAAGACAAGGATATTTCTGGCCTACCATTATCGCAGACTGTGAGGCCTATTCCTCTTCATGCGACAAATGCCAGAGGCATGCACCGATTATACACCAACCTGCGGAAAAACTGTCCAACATATCCGCCCCTTATCAATTCATGAGATGGTCCATGGATATCGTTGGACCACTAGTAGCATCAGGAAGTGGAAAGAAGAAGCTACGCTTCCTCTTAGTCCTAACATACTACTTCACGAAATGGATAGAGGCTGAAGCTTTCCAACAGGTAACCAGGGTCGAGGTCGAGCAATTTGTGTGGAAAGAAATCGTGTGTAGACACGGCGTCCCATACGAAATCGTAACTGACAATGGAGGACAATTCATATCCCATGATTTCAAAATATTTTGTGACAAGTGGAATATTCGCCTGACCTTCTCATCGCCTCGCCGACCTCAAGGAAACGGACAGGCGGAGGCTGCTAATAAATCAGTATTAGCAAACCTCAAGAAGCGCCTCGGAACCCAGAAGGAACTCTGGTCAGAGAAGTTTTTTGAAGTACTTTGAGCATGTCGAACCACCCCACGAAAAGCTACAGAAGAAACCCCTTTCTCCTTAGCATATGGGATGGAAGATGTCGTTCCAGCTGAAACCATTGCTGGTAGCCTCCGCCGGGAACTCTGTACGTCCAATCCCGCAGCTAATGATCAGCTCCTAACTGACAGCGTCGATCTAATCGAGGAAAGACGGGACCGAGCTCTGATTCGCATTCAGAACTATCAGCAAGCAATGGCACGACAGTACAATTCCAAAGTCAGGCTCCGACAGTTCGCTGTAGGTGACCTAGTACTTAGGAAAGTTTTCGAAGGAACCAAAGAACCAGATGCTAGGAAGTTAGGAACCAACTGGGAAGGTCCCTACCAGATCATCCACGTGGTACGACCTGGCGTTTACAAGCTCCGAAAGGTGCGAACCGGGGTACCTGAAATCAGATCGTGGAACGCCACGAATCTTAAGAGATATTATCACTAGGTACCTAAAATTCCTGAACTACGTTAGGCTTGATCCCTTGACTGGGTACGTAGGCAACTCCGTCATGAGTGCAGCCCCAACATCATTTCAACACTTCGTTCACCACAATCAAAGGGGGCATATGTCTGATTAAAATCACATAGCCTACGCAGCAAACATATGATCATTATAATACAGCAATTGTATGATTACTATGATACCATGTATCCAATTATCAATAAAGCAATTATTCTCGATATCTCAATTCTTTAACAACACAGGTCCCTGCAAACACGGACCTAGAGTCCTAAAAACCCTTCTGATTAGCTCAGGTCTCGACGAACCTGGACCTAAGGTCTTAAAATCCTTCAAGCAATATCAGGTCTCGACGAACCTGAACCTAAGGTCTTAAAACCCTTACCAAATCTCCAAGGTCTTAAAATCCTTATCAAATCTCCAAGGTCTTAAAATCCTCATCAAATCACAAAGGTCTTAAAATCCTTATCAAACCTCAGAAGGTCTTAAAATCCTAGGCAAGTCTCAATAGGTCTTAAAATCCTAAGCAAGTCTCAATGGGTCTTAAAATCCTAAGCAAGTCTCAATGGGTCTTAAAATCCCACAAACGAATTCAGGTTCCCAAGAACCTCCACCTAAGGTGTCCGAGTTGAACTCAGGTTCCTAAAAACCTTAAGCTAACCTCGATACATCAGGAACCCCTCTTAAGGGGCCAAAAACGATCCACGTCTTTCAGACTTATCATAAAATCCGAGATCTAATTCTGAGGATTCACTAAAACCTCTTAATTAGTAACCAAAGCACAGTCTCTATCGAAACTCTTAACCAAATTCGAGCTCATCCAAAAAAATGACTAAGTCAAATCGAAAAACTCGAAACGAAACTGGAAACCAAGTTTTGATAGATAAAGGTTTAAAGGCCTCCTCAGGCCAACAAAGGTTCCAAGGACCTTAACATAAACAAAGGTTTAAAAGCCTCCTCAGGCTATAAGTCTTAGAAACAAATGAAACAAAGCCCATCGGGCAGAAATCCTAGAAAACATGAAAGAGCCTCAGCTCTTAAACTTCCTTGTCATCCGAGCTCTTCTCAGCTCCCTTACCAGCTGGATCTTCCTCCTCAGGAACCTCCTCCTCCATCTCCTTGTCGCTACCTCCAAAGGCATCTTCGACTGGGGCTGAGTAAGAACCCACCAATCCCAAATTAGAACCGAACTCTCCAGAAAAGGAGAGATTAAACATATTAACCTCAAAAGTACCTGAGCTCTCAGAGAGTTGGGGAAGAGGGAGCTTGCCGATCGAGAAGTCCGAGACCTGAGCCTTCTCGTATGCCGCAACAGCCTCCGGCATTATTGCCACCAAGCGATCATACTCGTCTTGAGTACTCTTAATCTCGCCATCCAGCATGTCTTTCAGGAGCTCGGTGTTGGCTTGAATCTCTTGAGCATGAACCAGGAGGTCGACTTCCTCCTTCTTCTTGGAGAACTTCTCCTTGACAACAACCAGAATTTTATTGTAGGCATCAGCTACCTCCTTCTTTCCTCTCCGGACGGCTAGCCTGACCTCAGCTTCCTTGTTCTTCTGGCTGCTCTGAGATGAGGCAATCAACTCCTTGACTTGATACTCGGCTATCTTCCGAGCAGCATCCAAATCCCCAATCTTCCTATTTTTCACCTGGAGGTCAATCAGCTGGCTCTCGATCGTCCCTTGCTGAGCATCACACTTGGAGCCAAGCCTCTTTACCTCAGCTTGGAGATCCGAGATCAGAGCCCGAGTCTGATTGAGCTCAGTCTTGTTGGCCTTAAACAGTTCAGTGACCTGGGCTAATTCCTCAGCACTGGGGGCGTTGTGTACAACATTCTCAAATTTGAACTGAGCCCTGTTGATAGCGCCAGCCAACTACAGAAAACAGAAAACGGTTCGGCAAAAATCTTCTAAAGAAAAAGCTAAAAGATGAAATAGACTTCATACCTGACCCATGTGATGGGCAATATCAATGTACTCATCCTTGTGCGTGAGATTGGAGATCGAGGGGAGGGAACACCCGGGACTCTTCATATGCCTCATCAGAGTATCCAAACCCCACGAATCATCCAAAACCGATCCAGGCTTCGAATGAGCAAAGTTCCAGCCAACGGTTCCTCCTCTAGAGGAAGAGGAGGAAGACCTCGAAGGTCTGTCAACCTGGTCAGTTCGGAACCTCTTGTTCCTTGGGGGCTCAAACTCCGGAGGATCCCTCACCATTTGAGGATCAGCTTCAGTCATCGGGACCTCGGAGGGAAGGCCAACTTCCTGAACCTTAGGCTCCGAAGAGCCAACACCTTTAGCAGGAGCAGAGCCTCCTTCGTCAAGAGCCTCCTTCACAGAGTCAAGGAAGGATCCTCCCTGGTTCTTGTCACTCCCTCTAGAGGAGCTGGCAGCCTTGGTCGATCTACCCCTGGAACGGAAGGAAGGTTGAATAGGCATCTTCTGCGATTGAGTCTTCTCGGAAGTACTTGCTCTGGAGGAAACTTCGAAAACTGAATCACCCTCAGAAACTAAATCATGAAAAAGATTCATTAATCACATGAGACAAATTCAGATAGTAAAAATCATGAATTAAAAATAGAAGGTTACCTTCTAAACCAGCAACCGTCACTGAATCAGGGAAGGACGTCTGGTATCGTTCAGGAAACCTAGCTGATCCAACTCTCGAAGTGGTGTAAGCTACCCAAGTGTTAGGGCTATGCTGAAGCTTCCTGTAGAGAGCTCTAGTGAGCTTGCTAGACAACTTGACAGGATCTTTGATGTCTGCAAAAAGAGTCAAAAGACAATTAGCACAACATAATAAACAAAGATAAACATGCGAACATATCCCTAAAATCCTAACCGGAAATATCAGACCACAAGTTCCTGAGGTCACGGCCAACAGGAACCGTCAAGGGGTCAATCTTGACATAAAAGTACTTCTTGCGCCAGTCATCGTCACTGGCCGAGAACTTGAATACGCCTAGCCCTGGACGACAGGGGAGGTAGTAGGTACCGCTTCCACCATCCTTGGAAGTACTCTCCTTTATCGAAAAGAGACTCATCAGCTCGGTCAAACCCACAATGACTCCTTCCTCTTTGGCCCTAGTGATGAATCCGTTTATCACTCGGATAACCGAGGGACAAAGTTGAGGAAGAGCCAGATGATAGTGATCTAGGAGGTCTAGCAAGAGGGTGGGGAGGGGAAACCGAAGATGGCACTTAGCGATGTACTTCTCATGAACGCAGAACCAACCCTCCGGGACAGTTTCGGGGGTTTCGTCTTCGTTACAAGCCCTAGCTAGGTCACTCTTGCCATGGGCTTGAACGATAAGGTTGGTAACGTCTTGGCTCTTTAAGAGCGACGGAAAGTGAGGCCCAGAGGAGGCGCTCTTGCCACCTTTCTTCTTCATCCTTTTGACTCTTGCCCCGATCGAGTCTTTAACTTTCTTCTTCCCGGTGTCCTTCATCTTCTCTCCGGTTTCTTGTTTGACCTTCATAAGACGAGCACCGGAAGTGGAGATTTGAATTGCGCCGGAGCTATCTTTCTTACTCATTGTAAGTAAAAGGAAAAGAGAGGAGAAGCAAAAGAGGAAGGATCGGGTTGAGATGAGCAAGAATGAAATCTCTAAGGAACTTAGGGATGAAAATCGAATTCGAAACAGAGATAAAAAAAAAAACGTGCTGTAAAATAAAGGAAGAAGGAGAAGTTACCTTGGAAACCGTCGGAGGCGTGGAGGAAGTGGAGAGACATGTAGTTAATACTCGCAGCTTTATATCCCATCATGTCTCGGAAATCGGAAACTATATTTCAAACTCTTATTAATCCAAACCGTCGATTTAATCGAAGGGAATTTACAGCCGTTCGATCAGATAAAAATAAATATGGTTGAGATAGCTAGTAATCATGATCTCAACAAGAGAATCTAGCTTGGGCGGCTAGGTCTAGCTCCCGAGAATAACGAAACCTCATCTCGAGAGCTGGGGGCAACTGTTGGACCCGAATATGGCCCGGTAGCTGATTGCTGAATAATGAAAGACGATAACAGGCCGCAACTGGCCCATCACGAGTTCGACATCTAAAGGGAGCTAAGTTGAAGCTGAAGGCTGAGAGCTAAGGCGATCCTTAAAGAGGTCACGGTGAAGAGGAAGCTCACGTCATAACAAGAAGAAGCGCAGGACCCGGTCAAAGGGAAGCTGTTGCGGACAACCTAAAGAAGTCTAAGGCTATTTAAAGAGAAGGTCGAGGACTAAAGAAGGGATCCAATTTTTTATTCACTTTTACGATCATTTACGTAATCTCCAATTCATTTTGTTATCTTTGTAATCATCAAAGAACATTGCTTGTAACCATTCTTTACCAAAATCATCAATAAAATTATCATTCATTCTACAAGTTCTTACGGGATTCAGCCCGCGGTTATCTTTCCCTAACATTTCCTAAACATTAAACCTGATCTAAAATCTAGGTGTGAGTTTTACCCCTCACACTCAGCTCATAGCCATGACACATTCTGTTGGAACTACACTAAGAATGACCAGTACACAGTTAAATCAGGATATTGGGTTGCTCGCAATTTATTGAAGGCTGATGAAGAGAAAGAGATACTGGACCCAGTATAACAAAGCTTCAAGCCTTTGCTTAGAAGAAAAGAGCCCCACAGAAGATATGTCAACTTATATGGCAACTGATAACATGTCATGTGACAGTAACAAAGAACCTGATAAGACACAATATGTGATGTGATAACTATTGCCCACGATGTGGAGAACCATAAGAATCTGTTACTCATGCAATTTTTGAATGTCCACCAGCTCTACAAGTTTGGTCCTTATCGGTGACGCTAACGAGTCCAAATATCTTTCCTCTCTCGACCATCTATGATATTATGGATTATCTCTTCTGGAGAAAGAAGAGCAATGTCGAGCCAGATTTAGATAATGATCCTTGTCCGTGGATAATTTGGTACATTTGGAAGGCCAAAAATAATAAATTTTTAGGAGAATAGACAGAGATCCTTTGGAGCTAGTTCGTTATGCAGAGAGTGAATATCAAGACTGTTTCAATGCCAACGAGATGGTGCCATCAACTCCACAAGATCAAAGTATTAACCGTAGTATTGATGAACCTCAAGTCTTAAGCTTGGGTAATATATGTATGATAGACGGATCATAGACATCTACATCACAGTTCTGCGGGTGTGGATGAGTTTGGATGGACAGCTTATGGAAGTTTCAACTTATGGGGACACGAAATTATATTCGGCGAGAGTCTGCCCTTCATTCAGAAGTGGAAGTACTGAGATGGGCGATGGAGAGTATGCTTCAGCACTCAACATGTAAGACCTTCGAACATATTGCAAGGATCTGATCACCATGATTAAGGATCCTCATACTTGGCCAAGCTTTACAACAGAATTGGAGAGGGTACAGACTCTGCAGATATGTTTCATGGACTTCATGATCACTCATTTTCCACGAGAAAAATCAGATTTCAGACTCTTTAGCTACGATGGCAAGATTTTCCATAGAGAGCTTTATTCATTGGTTGTTATATTCCGATCTGGTTACTCAGACCACCTTAAGTTTGATTAATAAAATAATTTTTCGTTGTTAAAAAACTATAAATTAAATGATTCTATCTATTGTGAACAGATAATTTTGGCACTGAAAAAAGTATATTAATATAATCAAACTTATTATGTCTATTATAGTTTAAGTAAACTATGGTATAAGTATTCAGTTTATAATATAAAATGATAAATGGTCTCATGTTTTTAATATATATTATATAGATTGAATAACTAAAATTGTAAATAATAATTTATATTCATTTATATAAATTATAAAAATTGAATATTAAAATAATGTGCCATAAATGTAATTGATGTTTTGTATCAATATCATCACGAAGTAGAAAAAAAAATTAATACAGTTTTTTGGTCAATACAGATTTCTTTCTTATTTTTTGGTCAATAAAGATTTCTTTCTTCATTTTTGGTCAACATAGATTTATTTCTTAATTATTTGGTCAACATAAATTTCTTTTCACTTTATCTTTCCCTTTATTTGGAGTGAAATATGGTTCCCTCTTAAAGTGGCATATACTTAATTTATAAAATATAGCTTGAATTTTCTACTTATTTGCTCAACATAGATTTCTTTTCCCTCAAAAATATATGATATATCCAAATGATTTTTTTTTTCTCAAAATGCACCAGCAGGCACTAATTTATAAAATATAGCTTGAATTTTCTACTTATTTGGTAAAATGAAATTGTGCTGAAATATAACATATATAGTTATATGCATTAATAGAAAAGATAAAATAAGCGGTTCCTCCAACGATCATGAAGCAAGTAGTGCAAAAACTAGGACATCATCACCAACTCCCATTTTTCAGTCCAAACACACGTCCAACTGACTATATATAGAATTACACTAAACCTTGTACATATTATGCACCAAATCCAAAATGGTATCAGTTATGTTTGTGTTTGTGTCTCTAACAATTGTTTCCATTAATTTAAAGAACTTTCAAGCCACATCTAATGTCATTTTGGATGAGCAATCCATTTTTGATTACTACCAGAAATGGATGATTCAGTTCTCTAGAGTTTACAATAATGACTTAGAGAAAGATATGAGGTTCAAAGTGTTCAAGAAAAACTTGAAATTTATCGAGAAATTTAATAATATGGGGAATCACAGCTATAAACTTGGTATCAACGAATTCACTGATATGACTAAAGAAGAATTTCTTGCCACTTACACCGGTCTCCGGGGAATTAATGTAACTTCATTACCCGAAGTAGTTGATCAAACGATGTCATCAAGGAAATTGAACTTTAGTGAGCTTTATTTTATCAAAGACTGGAGAAACGAAGGTGCTGTAACGCCCGTGAAAAATCAAAGATCATGTGGTAAGATTGATGTGATTATTTATTATAAACAGTCTTTACACGCACTAAACTGCAAATTGTACAATGTAGTACGGCTAGATTGGTCATTTTATGTCATAAGATAAAAATATTACATTCTTCATACAAAACCTAATTGCCAAGTTAGGGTTACCAGTTTAGGTCATTTTTTTCATCTCAAAATGAAGTAATCAATATCTATATGTAGAGTGTTGTTGGGCGTTCTCAGCTGTAGCAGCGGTGGAGGGTTTAACAAAAATTTCTGGCAAATACCTCGTATCGTTGTCGGAACAACAACTTGTAGATTGCTTAAATGGTTGTAACACAGGAAATATTGAAGATTCTCTTAAATACATTACAAAAAACGGTATTTATTCAGATTCAGAATACCCTTTCCAAGGAAAACCAGGGAAGTGCCGTTCACCCGCCAGACCCACCATAATGATAAAAGGGTACGAAAGGGTCCCAAGCAACAACGAGATTGCATTGCTCGATGCTGTATTGAGACAGCCCGTCTCGGTGGCCATTGATTCAAGTACGGCCAGTTTCATGCATTACAAAGAGGGAGTATTTGATGTGCCAGACTGTGGAATCGAAACAGATCATGCAGTGGCGCTCGTTGGGTATGGGGTAACGGATGATGGGATCAAGTATTGGTTGGCTAAAAACTCTTGGGGTAAGAATTGGGGTGAGAAAGGTTACATGAGGATCCGTAGGATGGTGGAGTGGCCTGAAGGAATGTGTGGTGTGGCTCAGTTTGCTTTTTATCCGGTAGTTTGATGACTAATATTGAAGTGATTATACATTATTAGCCTGGTTACAGATTATTGACATGTGGTCTAAATATGTATCGTAACTTATAATTATAATGTATTGCCTCCGTTTTGAAATAAAAGATTTTTTTTGTCATCTTAATTTTGTTTCATAAGATACATTATTTTTATTATTTTTAGTAAAAATTCTGAAAATAAATTCCAAGTTTCACCTCTATTTTTCCTGTTTTGTTAGTAGCAAATATAGTATTTTAGGGATATTCGATAAAATTAAAACAATATAAAAAACTTAGCATGTCTCTTGCGCACAGTATTAAGATTAATTCATTAAGTAAGAAAATCTAACAAGAAAAAACAAACAAACATAAAGATAAAAAATAGAAAAAAATGAACAGGGCTAAGACAGAAAACAATTATCTAAATGATCTAAAATAAGTGTTTTCGCGAATATGACTCAAAACTTTAAGTCAAATGCTAAGTAACCCATGCTTTTGGAACTTTTATTTTTCCTATTCACTCTGCAAGTTTAAATTATTCATGAAAATTTTATTGTTATTTATCTCGAAAACGCTTGCACGGGATATGAACATGGAAAATAACTTTATAATTTACAGATATATCCGATCAGTGGATCGGCTATGGTGAATTTTCACCACAGCCGATCCACTGATCATAAACCAAAAATAACTATACATATCTATATATGTAATTCAACTCTATAATTTTCTTTTTAAAAATCATAAACCAAAAAAGAATTATAACTATACACATCTATATATGTGATTAAGGTCTCTCATATATTGTCACAATAAAAATATCTGGTGAGTTTTCCTGCATGTTCTTTCACATCTTCACATGTTATCTTTTTTTTTTGGTTTCACATGTTGAGGAAATAACTAGATATACTGATCTTCATAATAAATTGATGTTAAAATTTTTTTAAAAGAATATAATTGTCATGCTGTTATACATTAGTTATTGTTACAATTATACATAGGCGTTTGTACATATAGATGTAGGGGTAGACATGAATCGGATATCCGAGTTTTCGGATATATTCTGATCTGATATATTTTGTCAGAATAATCAATTATTTGATCTAATTCGATCTGTAGCCACACGAATATTCGGTGTTCCGAATATTCGGATAATTTTAGATTTTCGACCGGATATCCGATTAAATCCGTAAAATTAAATTAAAATTAGTAAATAAATCATAAATTCCAAAATAAGATAAAATAATAAAAATATTTTATTACAAAAATAAAAATTTATTACTTTTTAAAAATTCTAATAAATAACTTAATAAATTTATTTAAAAAGTACTATAAACTTATATACAATACAATATTTATATAAATTATATATATATATATATATATATATATATATATATATATATATACGTCTTTACATACATGTATATGTATTAATATAACGGATCAGATCAGATATCCATTCTTAATAATATTAGTATTTTTGTGATTTGCTTCGTTTCTTACAGATATTGAATATAAGTATTTTCTTTGCTTCGTAGAGTTACAGATATTTGGAATTTCGGTTCAAATCGAAACAGATAAAAACAAAATTTACAGATATTTTTTCCAGATGTTATACTATTGTGACTAAGTTAATGTGACTATTATGCTTACGTGTGATTATTATTATGTGTGTTTATTCTTATCAACATATAAAAATTGGTTATGTTGTTGTAGATCATGCTACTATGAAATTTAAATCAAAGAGAACGACTTTACAATGGATTGTGGTAGGTCATGCTATTAAGAAATTTAAATAAAAAAGTAAGACTTTCTAATAGAATAATGTTATTAATAACGCGCCTATAAAACATGAATATTGAAGCCGAAATCCTAACCGGAAGTTATGCGGAAAAACGGATTTTTATTCCTAGAATAAGTCTCATACCAACATATGCAAGATGACCTTTCAAAATGAAAAAAAGCTTCAATTTCTTATAAGAGTGTTCTATGAAATGACTATCAACAAGAGTTAAGGTCAAAGCTTAAAAGGTTGGTCTATTTGTCAAGTCCAATCTTACAATTATACGTCGCACTATCAAGAGTCATTACAACTGGAGAACTTCAAATTTTTAAAACATAGCGACAATAGTGTTTTACAAAATATTGTATATAGAAAAAAGATGTTAAAGTCACACCATGAATGTTAAAGTAAATAAATTTAATGTTTTATCTAGAAATATGTTCAATATTTAGTTGACTATCGATAAAACATATTGACTGGTGTTATGTAATATTAATATTTTTAATTGTGTTGTTTTTAATTTTTCTTACACAATATAAACAATATAGAGAGTTCACAGTTCTATATGTTTCAATTAACTATAGCTAATATTATTTTTTTATATACTGTGTGAAAATATGTATATAAAAAAAACTAATGAATAACACTAGTTGTAATTTTCACACAGTAACCCATCAATAACTTTATAGATGGGCTGTGGTGTCACTGAAAAAAAAATTCAGTGACACCACAGCCCATCTATAATATAGAACTAAGCTCTTTCATATTTTGTCACTTCTTATATTTAATTACCAAACATATTTATTGATTCAAAAAAAAATATTAGGTGAGTTTAATATCACCTTCGCATGTTCGCATGTTCTTTTCGGTTTTGTATGTTACTGTCAATTGATTGGGTATTCGTAATGAATTCTACTTAAAATAACATTATTGTATAACATGATTTTGTTACGGATGTAATAGGTAATATAAAAAAATAGAGAAAACGGATGTTCGTAGTAAGACTACAATTTAAATTTTTTGGATGTTCATTTTATTAAAATTAGGCATAATAAATTTACTAACTTGATTTTATACTTTTCTATTAGTTTCAGCTATGATGATGGATGTTTGGTTAATCTTGGCGATATGATTGAAATTCCTTCAATGAATAATGAGATTTCTGAAGTCCAACATTCTATTAATGATGTTTGGGATTTCATTGCATCTGATATCGCTCAGGTAATGTAACTATAAATTATATTTAAACACATTTAATATTAACAATATTAGAAGAAAGGTTATTATTAAATAATCTTTTGGTTAAGATTTTAAAAATAGAAATTACTATTAAATAATATTAATAATTACTTTTTAACAAAATTATTTATTATTATTATATTAGTATATATACTTTTAATTATGACATAGATTAACACATGTCACATTCTTAAATATATAATTGTCAAGTGTCACGATCATATTAATTAACAACTTTGAAGAAACAAGCAACTTTTAAGTAATTTTATTTTCATAATAATTTTATGTTAAAAAATTATAAACAAAAAAGAACTTCAAATATTTCAGTCAAGGCATGTGTCAATTAAAAGATTAGATTGTGAATGTGTCAATAAAAATCTGCCATTACTTTAAAATTGTAAAACTATTAGTGATATTGAAAAAAACGAATTTTGAAAATGGCACTTTTAAAAATGGCACTTTATAAATGGCAAAATATTTAATATTAAATTGAGATAATTATTGCAAAGTAATTCTTTTTATAAATCCTAGAAAATTTTAATTGTAAAATATTATGTAATATTAATTTATTTTTCTAAGATACTAAAACACTGTAAAATAATATTTGATAGTTGTTTTCCTTTTCTTAAAAAACAAAATCCTAAACAAAAGAGATTTGTATCATATTTTTAAGAGAAATTGCCAAAAATACCATTTTCATAGTACCACTTTTCATGTTTACACTAACCACTTTTACCACAACATTTAATGAATAGTTTAGGTTTGAAGGTTTAGGATTTAGAGTTTAGATTTGATGTTTTAGGGTTTAGGATATATAGTTTAGGGTTTAGAGTTGAGGATTTAGGGTTTATATAGTTGAGGTTTTAGGGTCTAGGGTTTAGGTTATTGAATTTAGGGTATATAGTTTAGGGTTTAGAGTTGAGGATTTAGGGTTTAAATTTGGGGATTTATGATTTAGAATTTGAGGTTAGAATTTTGAAAAGCATATAAAAACAAAGATATAAGAGTCTTTAGCCTTTTACTAAATAAGGTATTTTTGAAAATGTGTATTTAGTAGTGGTAAAGATGAATAATGGTACCTTAAAAGTGGTATTTTTGAAAATTCCCCTATTTTTAAGTCATAACCAGAAGAGAATTGTAAAACGTTATTTAATAAAAAATTTAATTGAGAATTTGATGATGAACATAATACTAAAAATTACTTAATTAACAAAAGAAGTGTAAAATTATAAAAACATATTTAATAAAACATTAAATTATTACATAAAAATGTATAATGTTGTCATTGACTTGATTGAAATTATTTGACTTTCAAATTTTTTTTTTCATTTAATTTCTTATTTTATGTTGGGTTCAATTTAAACCTTTAGATATAGTGTTTATCCTAATCCAAGTAGAAAGTTGATAACAATTCATCTATGTACCATGATTATAAAATATAAAATATAAATTTTAACTTAAACTTATGTATGAAAATTATATATTTAATTATAAAATAAATCTCACATAACATATGCAAATCAATCATAAAATGATAAAAAAATAATTATTATTTTATGTTTTATTAAATTAAAACATTAAACAAAACCCGTTCCAACGCAACGGGCTCATATCTAGATATTTCTTATTCTAGATATGGACCCGTGCATTGCACGGATTTTGATTAATGTTTTAGTTTCATGAAAACATAAAATGAGAAAATAGTTCAATTGTATAACTTTTGCATATATTGGATGGAAATTATTCTAAGTATAAAAATTATTTTTCTCACATAATTTTTTGTTAGTATTCATATTTCAATAATCGTGGCGCATAAATGAATTATTAGCAACTTTATACATAGGATTAGAAAAAAGCCATGCCCAAAAATTCAAATCGAACCCAACGTAAAGAAATACAAATCAGAGCAAAGTATAAATAATTTAAAAGTTTAATCAAGCCAATTGAGTCGATGACAATGTCATACACTTTCTTAGTTCTTAATTTAATTTTTGTATTAACGTTCTATATTATTCTTTTTGTTCAAACATATTCTTATGCTTACATGAAAATTTAGATATGTTTATGTTGTCATTGTCGAATCTTGAATGTATTTTTGTGCATTCGTTATCATTTATCTATTTTGGTTTACATAGTTTATTCATCTTTAAAATATCTTCAATTCCTAACTCTGTATATTTCTCCATCTTTACTAGTTAAATAGATAAATTCTATTATAAATGTGAGTTTCTCCATTGTATGAATCTATTATAGTGTTTCTATATTTTAATAAAAATATAATGGAACGATATTTTCATCTCTATATTTAGAAACAAAAATAGCATATCTCAATAATTTCCTCTAAAAGTAGAGAAACTCTATTGCATAATCATACATTGGATCAAATCCATCTCTATAATATAATTGCTCTATCACGAAGAGAGTATATAGATATGAATATATAGGTGAACTGGAAATAATTTTAGATGTTTAACCAATAGATAACATTATGGATTAACATTTTTATCATGCAATTTATAGGTAATGAAACTATTCATATTTTATGCAGTTTGATAATGATTTGATTCTTGTAGCTTCAAATATATATGCGTAATAAAAACCATGTTTTTGAATCTCAATTGTGTGAATAACTGTTTATAAAAGTAAAAATATTATTAAATAATTATTATAATTCTATTTGTTAATGATTTTTTAAAAAGGAAAATTATTTTCATATAGCTTTTAGTATTTTTTTGTTTTGGATATAAAAAAAGAAGATACTATTAAATAATTATTTGTAAGATGTTTTGTTTACAATATTTTGTTTAAAACTCAAAAGGAAAAATACTATTAAATGACTATTTATATAATAACAAATGTCACAATCTTAAATATATAATTGTCATGTGTCGCAATCATGTTAGTTAGTAACTTTGAAGAACCAAGCTTTATATAATAAGTATATATATATATTTTTATATATATTTGTATCTTATTATAACAAAACCAATTAATCTATTGATCACAAAATTTTCGAAGTGGCATCTTCAAATTTCTAATAATTTATAGACGTTTTGAAAAATTCAAAATATAACATATAAGAAAAAATATAAATGTTTTTATTATATATTTAATTTGATTATTTAATATCTTTTAATAATATAAAATTAAAAAAAAAGAACTAAGATACAAAAATTGTTATCAAATATTTATTATTCATAATCTTTAATTTTCATATATACGTTAATCATATTAGGTAATTTCGTAGCTTTTATTTAAGGAAAGTTATTTAATTTGAATATTTATTTAATAAAAATTCATATTAACACAATTTTGTGATCATTTGTATATTATTATAACAAAACAAATTAAGCTATTTATCACAAAATTTTCAAAGTGGGATCTTCAAATTTCTAATAATTTATAGACGTTTCAAAAATTCAAAATATAACATATAAAAAAAATCTAAATGTTTTTATTATATAGTTAATGTGATTGTTTATTATCTTTAATAATATAAAATAAATAAAAAAGAACTAAGATACAATTTTTCTATCAAATATTTATTATTCATAATAATTAGTTCTCATATATACGTTAATCATATTAGGTAATTTCGTAACTTTTATTTAAGGAAAGTGCGAGGTTGTTTTTTGTACATTATTTATCAATTCGATAGTTAGTTTAATAAAAAGTATAATATAAGTTAAGATGGACCAACATATTTTTCTAAGAATAGTATATTTTATATAGTTATTTATTTAATGAGACTTCATAATCATATAGTTCTATGATCAGCGCTTATATAATAAGTTTATAATTTATAAGTGTTCTTGAAAATTCATTGAATGTTTTAATATTAAAATCTTTATGTAATCTTATATGGTATATATTTAATCTATATATATTTGTTTTATTATTAAATGATATTTTTAGAGAAATTGCCAAAAAATACCATTTTCATAGTACCACTTTTCATGTTTACACTAACCACTTTTACCACTACTTTTAATGAAGGGTTTATATTTGAAGGTTTAGGATTTAGGATTTAGATTTGATGTTTTAGGGTTTAAGGTATATAGTTTAGGGTTTAGAGTTGAGGATTTAGGGTTTAGAGTTGAGGATTTAGTGTTTATAGTTTAGATTTTAGGGTTTAGGATATTGAATTTAGGGTATATAGTTTAGGGTTTAGGATTTAGAGTTGAAGATTTTGGGTTTAGGGTTTAGAATTAGAGGTTTAGGATTTAGAATTTGGGATTAGAATTTTTAAAAGCATATAAAAATAAAAATATAAGAGTTTATACCATTTTAATAAAGAGAAATTGCCAAAAATACCATTTCCATAGTACCACTTTTCATGTTTACACTAACCACTTTTACCACCATTTTTAATAAATGATTTTAGATTTGAAGGTTTAGGATTTAGAGTTTAGATTTGATGTTTTAGGGTTTATGATATATATACCTTTTAGTAAATAAGGTATTTTTGAAAATATGTCATTATTGGTGGTAAAAGTGAATAATGGTACCTTCAAAGTGGTATTTTTGAAAATTCCCCTTTAATAAATAAGGTATTTTTGAAAATGTGTCTTTAGTGGTGGTAAAGATGAATAATGGTACCTTGAAAGTGGTATTTTTGAAAATTCCCCTATTTTTTACTCATATGATTTTAAAAGCATGTGTATTTTTTATAACAAAAATGTTAAACCATTGATCATTAATTTTAACATACTAATTTAAATATTTTTAGTCATTTATTGTCGTTTTTTAAATTCAATATATAACATATACGAAAAAATCCTAATTTAAATTTTGTAGCTAATTTGATTGTTTAATTTATTTTAATAATATAAAATTAAACAAAAAAATGATAGAGGATATATAATTTGTTATCAAATCTTTATTATTAGAACCATTAATTGTCATATATATATTAATATTTATGGTAATTCCGTAGGTTTTATTTAAGAAAAGAAAAGAAATAAATCAAATTAGACTATTTACTTTTTCAATTTCAATATAATCATGACACGTAGAATTAATTAACATCCTAATTGAGTGATACATGGATATGAAGCTTTTTGTAAATACTACAAAAGTGAAGTTATTATTTTTCAAATGTTCCTCCTTTAATATGTAGGAGATTAGATAATAGAAAAAAAAAATTTAATATATATTTTCAGGTTTTACCTATGGTTGGGTTAGAGTTTTTAAACGTTGTAATTATCAGAAAAAAATACAGAAGTTTTTAGGTTTTCATAACTGAGTGAACTGAAAAACTTGATTAACATGTATTGAGTTAAGCAAGATAGATAGATTAGGAATAGATCTACGTCGAGTCGTATAATTCGGATCAAGTAAAACTATAAAAAGTTGTGTAAAAGACTTTTGATATAAAAAAGATATGTTCTTGAAAATACTTTGTGCCTTGAATTTTTGCTGTATCTCTATTTTACACAAGGTTCAAACCAGAACGAATCCTTTACCTATGGCTGTTTTGTAGAACTCTGTCTTGTTCTTTTAATAAATTTTACATTCAAACAAAAAGAAAAACTAAAACTTACACATCCACTTAACCGTAAGCCCAGTGAAAAATAAATAAATTAGGCCCATGTTTAACGTCCCATGTAAACTAAACGAGTTTCCTCGCTGTGGAGAAATACCAACCAAACACCACATTTATTTCTAACATAATTTTTTGTGGTCGACATAAAAACATTTCGTTTACCAATATTTACGAAACTATAAAACAATTTCTTTTGGGGATTTCAATATATTTTATTTACCCGACATAAGCAACAATGTTGGAATAGGCGTAACTAAGCGCCCCTAACTGAACCGTATGAATTATTAAAACGTTGTAGACTTCTCTAGGCCTTTGACCTCGCTTACAACTTTTGGGTTTTAGTGAGATGAGGCTATGAAAGTGACACTGTTTCATATTGTTTTCTTGATTAATTAGACCATATGGGGCGTCGAATGGTGTGGCAACCCTTATGCCGTCGCTCTGTTCTTTTTCCCACTGATCAAATGATATTTTAGTTGATATCACTATACCAAAAAGCAGCAACTAACAAAATTGAATTCTTAGTGGACGTGATTACAAATGCTATTAGAGATTGATACCTTCTATTTTTTCAATTGATTTCGTTGATTTAAGCGTACCAGTGTTTTTTGCGTTTCATATACATATTGGCGTATTACCCATACGGTATTTAAAACATTATTTGCTGCTCTTATTTTATTTATGCCTAGATTGATATGGGCTTTAGCGATTCCTTACAAAAGATAACATTTTTTAATTTTAGTTGAGAATATATGTGAAATCCATTTAGTATTCTGGGAAGCGTATTATTGGATGAAGATGAATCTATTAATGTTGAAAAAATGTAAGTGGTTGAAGAAGAAAGTACCATGCACACCTATCACTACACTCCAATTCCAATTTAGTGGGAAGTTTAAAGAACAACTTGGAAACCACAAGTATGCACTCAACTTTAAGCTCATGGTGTTAGATATATGTTCACGATATGAAGGTGTCCGGCCCTAATGAATTATATATATTATGTGAATCAAATGATCTAATACTCTTAACTGGAAAAAAAATTCCCTCTCCCTTCGTTAATTTATTAAATCTTTATTTAAATTCGAAATTTGTTTTAAGTCTATATAACCAAAAGAAACTTAGCATAATTACAATCCGACCTAGTACTATCCAAACCCACCAAACACTGATCCACAACAGTCGGATTCTTACTTACAAAGAACTCCGTAACTTCCCCCCTCCCCCCCTCCCCCCAAATTGTTTAAGTCATTAAGATTTCACTGTCTCTCGCTCATTCTTTCTCGACCGTTTTCTTCTTGAAATTCTCATTTGTAGCGCCAAAAATTCATCTCCCATCAATTGAAATCGTAACTGAATCAAAACCCTATTCATGCCTCCACATACAAAGAACATGTTGGTCCTGTTGAATCAAGTCGAGGCATACCTCACTTGACGGTAGAGATATCTGTTGAGGCGTTACTTCAGAGGAAGGACACATTTTCTTGGTTAAATCGAGCTACATAGCGACCATGTGGTTTATCTTGGTGTTGTAGGATCTCGTAAAGATTGTCGGCCATCATTTCTAGGGTCATGATGCTCGCAAATTGTTCAAAGAACTGGTTGGTTAGGACTGCAAATGAATAAATCTGTCAATTATGCCAGTTGATGTACCATTGCAGGGCGAGCCCGATCAGCATTGAACAAAAAAATCTTGCACATGGTGGATTACCGGAGCCCTTTCGAGAAAGTCATAGTAAGCATATGTTGCTTGTACTGGGCCAGTTGGTTGTCAAAATCGCTGGTTTGGTCGTACATTCTCATATTTGGGAATAAGAGAGTTCTTTGTAACTTGATCAGAGCTATATTGGTCGTGAAGGAGTGTCCATAGAGGAATCAAGAGCACTTCTTCTCATCGGGGGATTGATACCTAGAAGCCTTTCTATGAACGATTGTACTGCTTCAAACTTCTTAAAAAATATTCATTCCAAGTAAGCCATTTCTACTGATTTCTTTGTCACGGCTGCTTCTTGCAAATTCGTATATGTATCCTTGTTGCAATCATCATCGTCTTCTGTCAGATACAATATATTTAGATATGTGGCTCGTCCCATCAGTCGGTTCTCCATTCAGTAGTGGAATCTAACGGCTGCATCGGTTGAACACGGATTGGGAACTTGCGTCGTTTCTTGCCCATGATATTTACAGCTGATTTTTACCTTGGAGAACTAGGTTATGGGCTTCGACCTGTGATAGCTTCTGTCTACGCTTTTCTTCTATCTACGCTTTGCTCCAACTGCCCGAATAGTTCTTCCATCATATCTTTCAGGGTTTAGACCTCCGAGAGGTGTATAGGTTATCCGTTGAGGTGCTGCTTTCCCGAGCTATGTGCATCTCGGTTGGTCGACCGTGACAGCTAAAGGTTGCTCGATATGCTCACTTTCAATTATTCTCACGTAGTCTTGGTATATCCCCACTCTTTTTCTAGCTCCGACTGTTTGGGTAAAGTTAAGTAAGACTTTTTCGTGATGCTACAGAACTAGGAAGCAAGTGATAAAGGCATGAGTCAAGGATCAAATATCATTTATATTGATCAAGAGAGCCAAAACTACAACTTATATTTGTTAAGAAACTCTATTTCTAGCCGTCTAACTCTATATCTGAAGTCTTGAATAATCGATCCATTGTTCTAAAGTTGTGGAACCCCCTTTTATATGTTTTAGTACTCGATAATTAGGTTAGATCCTTTCACATCCTAAAATATGAAAAGATCTTACACTTAGTAGTTTTTTTTATTTACCTGAAGGCAAGAGGAGAACCTGACCCGTGATCCAGAAATCATCCTAAGCAGGAGAAGAAGGTCGGCGTCCTGCTCCTAAATAGGATGAATGACTCCCTATATTAATTATCTCCATCACCATACACGTTAATGTCCTATGTTTTAGCCTCACTTAAATGGTATTGCTAATAATTTCCCGATAAGTCACACATTATTCTACTGCAGCTTGAGTACGATTAACTCTTGAGTTTTTTTTTTGAAAAGTGAACGGAAAAATAAATGTACCTGAGTGAAACATGTATCCAAATTATTTCTTTAATCTTTTAACACATTCACTGTCATATATTAGTAATTAGAATGTTACGATCATCCCACTCAAAAAGGCAATGTCCTTGTTGTATACCATGACCGTCTCTCAAATCAAAAACGAGAAAACAACCCACTCTAATATCACTTGCAATCCCCTTGAACTCCCGCATCTAATAGCCATCCCACACTTGCTCACTCGGTTTGTTGACCTCGCTCCATGGACAACCGGCACATTATATTTTTGAAGGCTTGAAATATTTTTTTAATAACTGCCTAATCACCACGTAATAATTCTCCATAATTTACCCCACTTACAAAATGTTACGAATCACTGCATGATAAGTTATTCATTCTTTATTATTTCACCTAAAAGATTTTTAGTCAGAATCTTTTCGAGAAAAATGATTGAAAATATAATTAATTTTGGTGACACAAATAACTAAATTAATTCTTTTAAAATTTTCAACATATATTATTATAGCCCTGTTCTTTATACGAACGCACAATCTGCGGCAGCGGCAAAGAAAATACAGTGCGAAAAAAAGCAAATTAAACGGTATGAAAAATTTGAAGTTGTCGCGAGTGAAACGCCGGAAGAACAAAAGATGGAATTCAGTTGCCGCTGAAATATTCAGCGTCTCTTTTACTCTTCCGTCACTGCCGCAGCGTCAAGAAAACAGACTGGATTTGTTACATGAGTGATGTGGTTGATTTTTCTTTTGCCGTGATGATAAGTAATTTTCAGCTGCCGCCGCTGGACGCTGCTGCGTTCACGAAAAAGACAGGACTTATATCAAAAATTGGGCTTTTATAAAACATAACATATTTTATTGGTTAGCCTATAATAGTTTTGGTTACTCTCTCCCCTTTTTTGTTTTCTTTTGTGAAAGGGTTACCCTCCACTTTTTCTTCAAAACTATTTCAGTTTCTTTATTTATGTTAAAATTTATCTTTAAAATATATTTGTACCCTGTAAAATTTTCTTTGTATAAACAGGTTTGTATTTTTGGAAATTAAATAATCAAATAATTTTTTCAAAACCACTTTACGCATTTTCTTTAAAAAAAAACTCTTTACGCATGCCATCATATTTCTAAAAAGTCTGTACAAATACAGTTAGATCTTTCGTCGTTTTCTTTTACTAACGATTAGGACTGTAACTTTCACTCCGTTGGAGTTGGTGTTTCATTTCTTTGATTATAAAACATGCTAGATTTGATTGGTGGCTCTGAATATCACCCTCTTATCCCTTTCATTTATTTATAGTATATAATGGAAAGATAGCATTTCTTTTCTTTACATATAACTAGGATAAACCCGCCCTACGGGCGGGCGTGTGAATAAACAAAAAGAAAAAAGTATTTAAAGTTTTAAATTTACTTTGACTAAAAATTGCATTAAGTTTCATAATTATTTTACAACATTTTTTTATTTATTTTACTATTTATTTTAGAAATTTTAATGACATATTCAATATAGCGTCAATATAATCCCACAAAATTATATGTTTTTTCTTATTTTCACTTATTTTAACAAAACGATGATTACTTTTATCCTATTTACACTACATATTAATCTCAGATCTCAAAGTTTATAAAAACAATCGAATAACCATTCATGATACATCTTGTACTTTAGCATGAATTTGTTAGCTGAAGGTGGTTTATAAATTGAAGCTGGTTTAAATTAAAAGATTTACAATTTTCTCATAAATACAAATCTTGAGTTAAGAGTTCTTAGTTGACAAAAAAAAGTGTTTTATATTTAAGTTGGATGTTTGAAACCTTGATGAAGTATTTGGCCATATATATGTTGGTTACGTTCTGTAACTTAGTGTGTATAGATGTAGGTTACATACTATGTCGTTACATATAAATGCTGTCACGATATCAAACGTGAATAAGAAGACTCCTTTACAATTGCTAAGTGTGCTTGACAGATTTGCAGAGCTCTCAACGATAATTGAAAAACAAAGAGAGACATTAAAAAGAATTTAAAATTGATTAAAAAAAAATTTGGTCTGAGAGTTTGATTAGTTATAAAGACACTGTGTAGCTACAGATGCCACTTGAGAGACCATCCCCGATTCTCCATGATGGAGCCTCCATCGTTCACAAAAATATAAATTGGTGACTGCAACTGATCCATTGATACGTTTTCTGCATTGAATCTTCCCTCTTTAATTCATCCTCTTTAATACTTTTTCAAGTGATTCAATTGTTGCTAAAGCTTCTTGTAAAGGGCACCACTAAGCTGCAATTGGAATCATCTCAGGAAGTGGTTCCTTCTTATCAAGGGTTCTGATGAAGGAAAAAAAATCTGAGAAATTGTCTCTTATTTAACCTCCACAATCAACAGAGTTCTCATAAAAAATCACAGGAACTGGTGCATTCTTCAGGATCTCTCCTGAAACAGATCAATGAAAAAAACATGCTTCATCCACTATGAAGCAAACGGCTTCGTGGTTCACCTGCCAATATCAAAATCAAAAACATCAACTATCATAGAACGTTTATGACATAAAAGATTCACATAACAGAAATAAAGAAAGATACTCGATAAATTGTTTCCTATACCTTTGCAACCAACTCTTGACAGGGAGATTGACCGAAGATCCTGAAAGAAGAATCAAAAGGGTGAATTAAAGACAATCTTAGAACAACATTTGGGAAAATAAGTTTTGATTTATACAAACACCAATAATCTAAGCACATAAAACCAAACGTGTGTTCTTGTGACCGAAAGATCAAGGTTTTGCAGAAGGAGAGCACCTGGAATCCTGGGGGCGGAGGAGGAGCGCCTCTTTCTCAACTGCATTCTCGTCTTGCTGCAAGAGAAACAGAAACAGATATCAGCTTCTTGAAGAATAAGATCATCATCTTATACTTGGCTAATACGAAAGAAATGGAAACAAATTCTATGAAATTGTTTTGGTCCGTATCTGACTCTGCATGTTAAATCATAGAACAAACCTATTGTCAGCTGACAATCTAATTCTATATAAAAGTTTCATCCTTACGGAATAACAAAAAATACTATGCGCATGAGATAAAAGAGGTTCAAATCACCAAATGGATGGTGGAAGAGCAGTGACCAGTCTTCAAATCACCAAGAAGAACAGAGGAGCTAGCCATGATTGGTGATTTTCATTGTTTTCTGGAGATTCACAAAATGTGAGGATGATGTTCAAGGTAAAAGACTGACCCTTATAGGTAAAGAAACCGCCTTGGAGTTGTATGAGACGTCGTGCTTGATTCCCATCGGTGGAGTTAAGACATCTCTTAAAGCCAATGAATGAAAACAACTCATAACGTCTGGGGGTTAAGTACCAAATACAAAACGACGGCTGCTTGATAACGTCGAGGACGATTCAGATGCTCGATTTGATCACCATTGTTGCTCGAGCTCTTTCACAGTAGAGACAGAAGACAACAGCTAAACCTAATTCTCATCGACATATGTGGTCGATGGGCCGCAAAACGCGTGTGATATAAGGCCCAACGTCAGGCCCGAAACAATGAGAATAGCACATTAATGAAACGGTGCGTTTCATACGTGTCACAACAGGAAGCAACGAATTGTTGCGCTGGAATCCAACGTGGAGGCCTTCTGGAGAGATTAAACTCTTCTTTATATAAATAGATAGAAAGAGTTTTCTCCAACCGTAACGCATATGCGCAGGATCTAGATGTTATATTTGCCCTCGTTTTGTTGTCTTCTGGTCGTCATGTTTGTCCTTATTTGTCGACCAACAATAGGGCTGAAAAACAATTATCTTTACCAAAATACTAGATTTTTAACCGTGCAACTGTATTTCTTTTCATTTATATGTAAATAAAATTGTTTTTATGATCATTAATTGTATATGTTCTATAAATTAACCATATTCTTAAATCTGTATATGTCTTTAATAATATTATAGTTTTATTTCTGTCATCCAGTTAATAAATATATTTTTCATTTAATAATATTATAATTTTTTATTTTTGGTTAACTAAATGAAGATATTAATTCGTTTTAGTCGTGAAATTATAGGTTGCCTTCACCAATACGTTGAAACATCTTTAAAATATTTGAGTCTCCGGCCCAATCCAAAAATAGTTTAGACCTAGAATTCAAAGTTGACCCTTATAAAGCTATAGTATTTTTTCGGGTTTTGTCAAAAAATAATTTGTCATTATCAATTCTATCATTTTAATACAAGTGAATTTTCTATAAAAACTTAGTTTTAATTTAAATATATATATATATATATATACTGAGTTTAAACTTGTCTCTTTTATCAAAAAAGATTTATTTTTCAGTATGCTTTAGTCACATATTATAAATAAACCAAATTTAATAAGATTTCAATAATCAAATATAAATTAAAACTAAATATATAACATAACAAAATAATGAAAAGGGGGTCAATGTTTCATACTTTGTATTTAAAAAAAAACTTGTTGTACATAAAAGAAGAAAATATATTTGCAAAGATTAAAATATGACACTTGAAATGATCAAATAATTAGGTGTATTAACAACTTTCATATTTGATTTATTATAGTTGGATCAAAATATTAAAATAATATGTCAACAATAATAATAGTTTTAATTTCAAGAATGATAATATTTAAACTAAAATATAATTATTTTGGGTTTTCGAACAGACCCTAACCTAAATGGTTTTGGTCTGAAACACTCAAAACCCAAATGGACCTAATCCGAAAGACACAATTTTAGGGGGCTTATAAAACAAAGCCCAAACCTGGTACAGTATTTTTTAGGGCTGGCGGAATCGGACTGCAGACTTCGGTTATAATTGACACTAGATATTGACCCGCATATCCGTGCGGATGTTAATTCTTACATTTTGATATATTGATATTTATTTTTCATAATTAGTGCTATATGTTTAAAATGTCATGTAATATAACTAATTATATTCAAAAGATCTGGACCGAATCGGGTAATATAGTTATTTTGATATACTATCCGAACCTGTTTTAGACATATTCTTTATTTAGAACCTGTTTTGGACAGAGGCTTGTCGCAACAAGTGCTGCGACTTAAAGAGAAGTTCCAGGTAATAACTTTTGACAGTGAGAAAGTAACAGCTAATGGAGTAGCTCGTGACATCGCAAGAAGTGTTTTGCGAGATGGTCGGTTTCAATCTTATCTAGCTATGGGAGGTCCCTCTTGGCTACACGATAGAATCGCAAGAGAACAACATTGAAGCAACTTTTGGCTCTTATTTAGAGTGTGGTTGTCTTTGTTTTTCACTACCTTGGGGTAGAAGACATTGCCTTTGTTTTTGTTTCAAACTCTCTTGATTAATATCAATCCAGACGTTCAAAAAAAAAAAACCAAACTCATCCAGATCCGAAAGGATCCAACTCAAAACCCATACATAAATTTATAATATTGAAACATACATAATTTTAAAACAAAAAAAAAACAATACCCGAAAGAAACAACTTGTACCTAAATGAATAACCAATGTTCATGCCTAATTGATTTTAACAAAAAAAAAACTCTTTCTATGTGTTTGACTAAATTAAGTGAAATAAAAAGTTCTTTTATTTAGTAAATTACTATATGGAGTGAAAATTTAAATGACATTAAAAGTAACATATTTCTATTATTTTTATTTTAAGTTATTATTTTATTCACAAAAACATGTCTTTGAATTATATTTTTGACTACATAATTTTCCAACAAATGGAAACTAAAAAAAATGTTTTAATAAAACAAACTAAACCGAATTTTTAACCATATATAAAATCTAGTTATTTATAATTTTTATTTTATAACTGGCACAAGTTTACATTGATTAATTAATAAATAAAAATATGCACTATTATTATTATGGTAATATAATTAATGGTGTGAATTATTGTTAAGATAATATAATTGATGAAATTGTTAAAGTAAGTAAAATATGTAAATGCAATTAATGTAATATTGCTATCCATGTTTCCAAACAATTTTAATTTAGAATACTAGATTTTGACCCGCGCTTCGAAAGCCCGGGTATTATTTTTTCACATTTATGAAATATATTATTTGTTTGTAATTATTGAATGTTTTTATCTTAGTAAAACTTTCATTATAATAAATTCGACACATAGAGTGTCTCTGGTAAACTATGTGTTTATCTGACATTGTTTTATTTCCTCTCCAATCAACATATTTATTTGGCTTGTTGTTGAAATAAATGATTTTAGAATGCAACTGTACAATACTTTTACATTGATATTTTGTTTAAACAATGTAATTAAATATTTGCATTGTAATTTAAATTTGTATACAAATCAACATATTTGTATAGTTTGTTGTTAAAAGAAATGATTTTGAATCCAAATGTACAATACTTTTATATTGATTTTATATAAATATTTTAAATATATTAACAAAAAAACCACAATAAAGTAGAGTTCTCTATGGAAAGACCTTGACGTTCTTTTACTTGATATTAACAAATATTATCAATACATTTTTTTAAATATATTAACAAAAAAACCACAATAAAGTAGAGTTCTCTATGGAAAGACCTTGATATTAACAAATATTATCAATACGTTTTTTTTATTTTGGACAGCGAAAAACTATTCTATTACTCAAACTTGAGGTGGTCTAGATAATTAGACCGGAATATAACAACCAATAAAGTAGAGTTCTCTATGGAAAGACCTTGACGTTCTATCTAATGATTCTGAAATCTGATTTCAATATAAATAATCTTGAAACCAGGAAAACATATCTGCATAGCCTCTATTATCTCCAATTTTGTTGCAAACCTCAACTGATCCATATGCAATATAAAATCATAAAGAACATTCTCTTATTTTCCAGCATCATTGTCTCTTAAAGAATTCTTCAAACTTTGATAGTGTAACCACCTATACGGATGCACCGTTAAACCATGTTTCCATCTCAGAAGTCCCAACCTTTTATTCTCTTACAGAAATTATAAACATATACTTTATTATGCGCCATTGATAAACTAAATAGAAAATGCCGCCTAACTCTCCTAGATGAGAAGACTTTCAATCCAAAGACTATCATAGTATATCCCATTGCATAACACCACCTTGAGAACTTCGTCATGAATCATGATGTCTCCAATGGGTTTAGCTTCTAGACCACTAGAACCTCCTTCAATACCTGCAGATTTGATTCAAATGCATGTTGATGTTATCTTCTCAGAAACCAGTGCTCCACCTGAGACGAGAATCCAAGTACTCCAAGATTTATTTCAGCAGAATTTCATGTGTTACAATTAACACTAATCTTCACTAACCATGAATCTTTGATGATGCCATCTTGTCAAGAACTTTCAATTCTTGAAACAAGACCCGTGCTCTTTCCAGTATAAAATTCAAGCTCACATGAGCACATACTTTCCTCTTTCTCTCTTGAAATAGCAATGAAATTGGGTATTACCTCTTTTATTTTCGCAGAACATTTTCATACTGCACCTGAGTAAAATCCCATTGCATTTCCATCTGTAAACCTTAAATCTCCACGTTCTCTAATTACCAGCCAATTGTAGACTCTCAGATTACCAAGAACTGATATCTTACCCATATAGATAAAACCTGCAGCAAAATTCTCTTTCAAAACTTAAAAACACTGAAATTTCAACATATGCTTTGTCTTGACTGAAAAGGAAACATACCCACAACCATTCTAAGAATTCTTGTAGACTGAAAACCCAAATACTTCTACCAGTACTCAGACAGCCATAAACACCCACAAGATTCAATGTTTTAGGGCGTCCATTATTCGGGCTTGGAATAACATCAAACTTTGAACACCATCTGCATTTGAGTTTACTAAACTGATTCAACCAAAAAAAAATTGAAAACCATAGGTGAATCTTGACCCATCCCATGAAAAAACAGCAAATAATGTTTTTGTTAACCAAGATTTCTGTCTTAGTTGATATAAAAAACTTGGGCAAACCTAAAACTTCAACAAATACCATCACAAATTAACACCTTGTGACTCCTGAGAAAACTGACTTTAACCCGACTTTTAGAATCAAAGTTTGGTGTAAGTTTGACCAAACTTTGACCCGACTTTTAGACATTGACAAGAACATACATCTTTTCAAAAATGCTTCATGCTTTATCTTTAATTTATTCTTATTGTGACTTCAACATCACCTCCAGTGAATCTCTACGGTATATAGCCCCAAAAGTTCTTCCACGGTTTGCATTTACTTCTTGTTTATAGATTTACGCAACAGACATTGGCATTTACTTGACAGAAAACAATGGAGGCGGCAGTGGTCGTGATCAGAGGAGGCGACGGGGGTAACTAGCAAAAACTGTGTATCAACCCTTGATTGCAGAGGTTCTAGTGATCTTATGAATTGTTTTGCAACCTCAAAGAACATGCTTCATCACCAAGTTTGTAGTTGTGTTTTGCTTTGAGTTCATGTGTTTCATGAATTGATTTTATACATTTTGAATCTTCAATGGAAAAAGAATGTGGTATTTTATGATTTACTTATGTTTTATTAGAGTAAAGTATATTTATTAATCTTATTGCAATATATATTATAAAGACTTTATTATTTCTATTAATAAATTTAAGGATATATAATTTTAGGAAAGTGATTAGCTAGACTTATTTTAACCCCTAAACATAAATATATTTTTAACCCCTAAACCATAAATATAAGAAAATATTACGCTCAGAGACACAATTTAACTTATATATTACACTAAATGACTCAATTCTACTTGACACACTTTAGTCATAGCAATTTTACTTCCCAACTAAACCAATCTCGTTTCTGCAACTCCTAACTAATAAACTACTTTCTATTTCTTTTTTTTTGAATCATATCCAAATCTATCGTTATCTTTAAAAAGTAAACAATTGTCTTTTTCATTTTTTAATCTTATCGACTAGAGAGAAGAAGAAACTCAGAACCAAAGAGTTTCACAACGGAACCCTAATCTCATAGATCCGACATCCGACGATCTTGTTCCGTAATCCCCGCTCATAGATTTAAAATCGGCACTAACCAAAAAGTCGCCCTTTCGTCGTCTTCTCGATCGGTACATTCTTTGCCGCCGAAGACTATTCTTCCCTCGATAAAAGTAATCCCACCAGTCAACATAAAAGTAATCCGATGTCACAGCCCCACCTATTGCTATTACATTCTCAACACCTTATAAATATCATGTCCACAAAAGTAACATCCACAGTGAATCATCCCCAGCCCACCTAGTGCTATTACATTCGCAATTCCTTGTAAATCTCATGTCGACAAAAGTAAGATCCACAGTTGACCACCTAGTACTCTTACATCCTCAATCCTTTGTAATAAAATGTCCACAAAAGTAATAACCACAGTAGCCCATCCAAGGCCTCCACCCTTATGCAATTACATTCTCAATACCTTGTAAACACATAGGTAATATCCAAAGTAGACTATCCACAGCCCCCACCTAATGCTATTACATCCTCAATACCTTGTAAATATCATGTCCACAAAAGTAATAGCCACAATAGACCATCCACAGCACCACCTAATGATTTTACATTCTCACTACCTTGTGCATCTCCTCACCTAATGCTATTACATCCTCAATCTCGAGTAAATATCATGTCTACAAAGGTAAGATCCACAATAGACCATCCACAGTCCCCCACCCACGGCTATACCATTCTCAATATCTTGTATATATCATGTCCACAATAGTAACATCTACAGTAGACCATCCACAGCCCCACCTAGTGCTATTACATCCTCAATCCTTTGTAAAAACATGTCCACAAAAGTAATAACCACAGTAGCTCATCCACAGCCTCCACCTTATGCAATTACATTCTCAATATCGATTAAGATGTAATGTCCACATAGGTAATATCCAAAGTAGACCATCCACAGCCCCCACCTAGTGCTACTGCATTCTTAATACCTTGTAAAATATAATATCCAAAAAGATAAGATCCACAGCCACCCCTCCTAATGATATAATAATGCAACATGGATTCATCTAATACACTAAATCTAATTCTCCAAACCCTAAATTTCAAACTTAAATGATATTCTAAATACTAAATAAAATATTTTCCAATTTTAAAACCAAAAGTTTAGCTTAAACTTAAAATATAATGTTTGTATAGATGATAATTGGAATTTTATTATAAATTATTTTATATATCACCAAATATTTTATATAATTGATTAGTTTGCTTCCATGAGCTCCCATGAGCTCCCACCAGAACCGCCAGCAAGGATCTCTACCTGGAAAGTCAGATCAAAACCTCAAGGAAGCAAAAACTGTCACACTTAGGAGTGGTAAGCAGTTGACTCCTGTAACCCTCACCAAGGATGCTGAGAAACAAGGTGAGGAGGTGGCCATCAACCTGGATGATGAAGTGGTCATTGTTGATGAGAAGACAGATGCTGAGATCTTGGAGAAGATTGTGAAAGCCAAGGGTAAAAGAAATGTTGGAGAAGAGAAGAAAACAACAAAAGATGGTGAATCTGCTGCTCCAGCAAGTGAGAGCTCTCCTGTCCCCCCTCCCTATGAACCAAAGCTTCCATTCCCTGGTAGATTCAAGAAGCAGCTGCTACAGAAGTACAAGGCTTTGTTTGAGAAGCAGATGAGTGAAGCTCAGGTTACAATGCCCATCATTGATGCTTTCATGCTGATTCTTCAATACAGCAAACTCCTGAAAGATGTTGTAGCTGCTAAGAAGAAGGAGATGGAGGGCATGATGGTTCTGAGTCATGAGTGCAATGCCATCATTCAGAGGCTTGATGCTCCAGAGAAGCTAGAGGATCCAGGATGCTTCACACTCCCTTGTGCTCTTGGACCTATGGTATTTGAGAAATGTCTCTGCGATTTGGGAGCTAGTGTCAGCTTGATGCCTTTGTCTGTGGCAAAGAAGCTTGGCTTCACTCAATACAAGAAGTGTAGACTCTCTCTGGTGTTGGCTGATCGTTCAGTGAAGTACCCTGTGGGCATCCTAGAGAACCTCCCTGTGAAGATTGGAAGGTATGAGATACCTACAGATTTTGTGGTGCTTGAAATGGGTGAGGAGGCTCAAGACCCATTGATTCTTGGAAGACCATTCTTAGCTACTGCAGGAGCTATTGTGAATGTGAAGGAAGGGAAGATTGACCTCCATTTGGGTAAGGAGAACATCCTCCACTTTGACATCAAGGAGAAAATGAGGAACCCCACTATATTTGGACAAGCCTTCACCATTGAAGAGATGAATCCTCCTGCTGCTGATGATCACTTTGCTGAGCTACCACCTGAGGAAGATGGGGTGTCAACTCCACTTTCTGCCTCTAGTCCAGCCTGATCCAAAGGAGGCAAAGTCAAGCTAGAGACTTAAAACAAGCTCACTTGGGAGGAAGTCCCATGAGTATCCTTGTATATATTGCATTAGTATTTGCATTATCATTCTATTGCATAGAACAATGGGAAAGTGAAGTTGTGTGCAGGTATTGAGCAGAAAGTCGGACACCAGAGCGATCTCACCGCAGCGACACCTCTAGGTCGCTCCACCTAGGAGCGACATGTCCAGAGCGAGATGCTGAGGTCGCTCGCGTCACACACGAGTGAAAACACAGAAACTGACCTCAGAGCGACCCCTCGCAGCGACCTACCGAAGTCGCTCCAGCTGGGAGCGACCTGTCGCAGCGACGTTCGCACCTCGCTCCACGGAAGGTAACACACAATCCCACTTTTCTTTGTATTTCACATTTCCATTGGGTACCTCACTCACACAGAGACTGTGTGATTTAAGTGTGGGGGAGGTACCAAGTATTTGATCATGTTTGTTTTCATGATTTTGAGTCTCATGCATTGCATATTACATTCTTATTTGCATAGAAAAATCCAAAAAAAATTTGAAAAACACAAAAAGAATCATTTAGTTGCATCATTTGCATTTTTAGGATTGAGTCTAGAAGCATATAGGTTGCATTCATGCATTAGGGGGATTTCAACCTTGTAAAGAGCTCATGCTAAGTACTGAATTTGTTGACCTTTGTAATCATGACAAGTAGCTTGAGCACCCTTTAGAAAGCTTGTAAACTTCGCGCCTTGAATGCTCCTCTTGAAACTCATTTGACTGTTGATACTCTCTCTTTGAAGCAAGCTCATGTCTTAATGTGTCTTGCATATGGTCCCTTGTGTACTAAGTCATGGATATACACACTTGAGTTGTCCCATCCTTTTTACCAATCTTCTTGACAAACTCAAGTGGTACTCCACTCCCAAAACCCATACCTCCTTTTTAAACCATCATTATTTGTTGAGTGAGGCCTCTTTGGAAAGCTTTACATGTGCATAATGTTGAGAGTATTGGGAACGACAATGCTTAGTCTCCATTCTTGCTAGATTAGTCACTCTATTGTCTAGCTATAGGAAGGAGGTGAGTGTTGTGATTGTGATTTGGGAATATGAAAGGTTTGACTCTTGTGCTTAAATGATTAGTCTTTATGGGATAAGTGGAGAAGTATCTAGCTCTTATTGTGAAAAGTCTTGGCCTCCAAATATATAAAAAAAAAAGAAAAAGAAAAAAGAAAAGAAAAAAAAGAGAATGAAAAAGGGGGCTAGCAAAGTTGTTAGGAGCTAAGATTTGTTTTAAAATTGTGAAAAATCCTTTATTGATTTCAAAAAGAAAGAGTATGATGTGAAGAATGTTCTTGGGATCTTTTGGTGAGAGATGTGAGTTGGGTTTGACATTGATGAATAATTGAATATCTTGTGTGTTTGGGAAATGGTAGAACAATGGAGATTGAGCATTGTATGCATGAGTTGATCCCTTTCTTAGATATATTATGTGTAATGTCAAAGCTACTGTGTTTTGAGAGAAAACTACCTTAAAAGATTATTTTGAACCTCTGATTTCACTTGCATTAAAGCCTTTGTCTTACCAAACCAAATGACTTGGACCAGTTGACCATTTGTGAGATGTCTATTGAGTTTGCTTCCTGAATGTTAGAGAGATGGTGAATTTGTGGTTTGTGGATGCATGATTAATGAGTGTAGAGATCAAAGGAGGTGGGATAGGCTTAGAGAAGTTAGAGATGGATAAAATTTTTGCTCTTGCTATTTGGTATGATTATGCAAGGTTGTTAGGTTGAGAACTAAGAAGAGTTTCTTTTGGTTAAGAGTCCCCATCTTCAAACTTTTTCTCCTTGGTTCTTGAAAGTTTACTTGTAGACAAGTAAATGACTAGTGTGGGGGAGTTGATATCTTGCATATTTGCATTGTTTTAGCTATTCATTCATAAGCATTTGCATCATATAGATTAGGATTTAGACATGTTTAGGTTGCATTTGGCATACATATGTCTCTATCAGGTATTGGAACACCACATGGAGTTCTTGGAGACATTTGGAAGCAATGTGATCAAAAAGGGGGTGAAATATGAGCATGGATGGAGGCCTTAGAGATATCTTCTGTTGCTAAGATTTTGTGGAGACACAGGAAATTGAGTTAGCTTTCTAATGGAAGTGGTTTCAAGTCATTTGGAGATGTAATGGAGGAGTTATGATCAATTTACTAGAGGCATATCCATCCTGGTCGAGAACCGCAGAGTGACTTTCTGGAGCGACCCCCTAAGGTAGCTCCCAACCAGAGCGACCAACCAGAGAGACCTACCTAAGTCGCTCGCGTTTTCATCGCCCGGAGACACAAAAATGGAGGCTTGAGCGACCTCTCAGAGCGACCCCCCAAGGTCGCTCCCAACCCCAGAGCGACCTCCTGGAGTGAACCTCTGAGGTCGCTCCGCGTTATCTGCTGCACGATTTTATTATTTTTCAAGGACCTTTTTGCAATTGTTGTGCACGTTTTTGCACTTGGAAAACCTAATGTTTAAGTACTATGTAGCCACCATTTGGCAATCTATCTTTTATCTATTGAATACACAAAACTCTCTAAAAAAAAGCTCTCTTTTGATTTGATTGTTCTTGTGTTCTTGTGATTTTCTTTTCTAGTTCTCTATATGATTCATCTGAAATCCACCATGGGTTTAAGAGGAATCATGGGGATTAGTGAGTAATCACCTTTTGAATTCATGGGTTAGGGAGATTAAGGGTGATTAGGCTAGTTCTAGGATGTTTTAGTGTAGATCATTCTTGTTCCTTGCTAGTAGAGTATTCATAATGCATCATTTGAGTAGGCCACTCAAAGGGTGATCTCTAGGCATTTCCCACCCAAAAGGTGTTTGATGAAATGCCTGAGTCAACTCTCCTAGGCTTTTAGTGTACTTTGCCAAAGAGATTTGTTGTTAAAGATGCTAAGATAGCTAATAGACTTGTTAGTAATGATTGCTTGCATGTTATTCAACCAAAGACATTTGATGTTTGAGACATGTTAGCAAATGAGCATTCATCTAGACATAGAGCTTGCTTAGAATTGTGTCTAGGCTTAAGGTTAATAGTTTGATTGATTCATTTGTCATCCTTAGTTCGAAACCTGATCACCCAAGGTCTAAATCTCTAAACCCATGAGTTCTCCTTTCCAATAGATTAAAAGTATCATATTTATTGCTTTGCTTTAGCTTTAATCATTAGTATAGAAATCATCAAATCACTGATTGCACTTAGATTAGGCAAATACTTGCATTCTCTCTGATTTTAAATCCCTCAGATTTGGTTCGACAATCTTTTATACTACATCATTTGTCTTAGGAGCCTCAAAACTCCTAACATCAAATTGGCGCCGTTGCCAAATTCTGAGTTTGATTTGAACATTGAGATTTAGTCATTTGCTTGAGACTAAGTCATTTTTATTTTTGTAAGTTACTGATTCTCTTCTTCACTCTTTGTGATTTTCAGGTGTATGAACTTGAGGAGTAAGGGTACATCAAACCTTGTTCCAAGAGCCACAGACATCAGAGCTTTAGAGAGAGAGTGTACTAGAAAGAGAAGACAAGAAGAGCAACAGGCTCAACTGCAGCCACTGGAAGCTGCAATGGAAGAACAACAAAATCCTCAGAACCCCAATGGACCTCAACAGCGACCAGCTCGCCCCATTGGCACTTATGACCGCCCCAACATCCATGGTCCTAGACTTGGAATTCGAGCACCAGCTGTGGCTGCTAACAACTTTGAGATCAAGTCAGGACTGCTAAACTGCATAGAGAACAACAAGTATCATGGTCTGGCTGTGGAGGACCCATTTGATCACTTGGATAAGTTTGACAGCTACTGTGGTATGTCAAAGACTAATGGTGTGTCAGAGGATGCCTTAAAGCTCAAGCTATTCCCTTTCTCTTTGGGGGATAAGGCACGTCAGTGGGAGAAGTCTCTACCAAGTGACTCCATCACCACTTGGGAAGACTGCAAAAGGGCATTCTTGGAGAAATTCTTCTCTACTTCAAGAACTGCTAAGTTGAGGAATGAGATCTCCAGCTTCCAACAGAAGAACTTGGAAGGATTCAGTGAAGCTTGGGAGAGATTCAATGGCTACCAAGCTCAGTGCCCACACCATGGATTCTCTAAGGAGAGCTTGCTGAGCACATTCTACAGAGGTGCTCTTCCTAAGTACAGAGCCAGACTGGATACAGCTAGCAATGGGTTCTTTTTGGGGAGAACTGAGGAAGAGGCAGAGGCTCTGGTTGACAACATGGTTAAGAGTGATGCAGTCTACAGTGGAGACCATGACAGAAGCAGCAGAGGTGATGACAATCAAACAAGGAATGAGATAAAGGCTCTTCAGGAGAAGATTGACAAACTCATTGCTGATAAGGCCACACAAGCGCAGGTGAACTTTGTTGGCAACCCAAGCCAGGAGATACCTCCTACTGTCAATGAGGTTGAGGGTTTGGAAGGGCAAGAAGAACTGTGTTTCATCAACAGTAATGGTAGCTGGTACAAGAAGGAACCCAACTTTCAGTACAACAACTACCAACAGAAGCCCTATTCAAACAACCAGCAGAGTGGTTATCAGCCTCGAAACAACCAGCAGAGCAACTATCAGCCTCAACAAAACTCTTCTCCTAGCTCTTCTGCTCCTCAAGAGAGCAGCACTGATGCCTTGCTGAAACAGATCTTGGAGTCTCAGACTAGAAGTGAGAAGCATGTTGGCTATGAGCTGAAGAATCTCCACTCCAAGATCGATGGAAGCTACAATGAGCTCAACAACAAATTCTCCAACCTTGCTTCTTCTGTCAAGAATTTGGAGAATCAGTTTGCTTCCATGAGCTCCCACCAGAACCGCCAGCAAGGATCTCTACCTGGAAAGTCAGATCAAAACCCCAAGGAAGCAAAAGCTGTCACACTTAGGAGTGGTAAGCAGTTGACTCCTGTAACCCTCACCAAGGATGCTGAGAAACAAGGTGAGGAGGTGGCCATCAACCTGGATGATGAAGTGGTCATTGTTGATGAGAAGACAGATGCTGAGATCTTGGAGAAGATTGTGAAAGCCAAGGGTAAAGGAAATGTTGGAGAAGAGAAGAAAACAACAAAAGATGGTGAATCTGCTGCTCCAGCAAGTGGAGCTCTCCTGTCCCCCCTCCCTATGAACCAAAGCTTCCATTCCCTGGTAGATTCAAGAAGCAGCTGCTACAAAAGTACAAGGCTTTGTTTGAGAAGCAGATGAGTGAAGCTCAGGTTACAATGCCCATCATTGATGCTTTCATGCTGATTCCTCAATACAGCAAACTCCTGAAAGATGTTGTAGCTGCTAAGAAGAAGGAGATGGAGGGCATGATGGTTCTGAGTCATGAGTGCAATGCCATCATTCAGAGGCTTGATGCTCCAGAGAAGCTAGAGGATCCAGGATGCTTCACACTCCCTTGTGCTCTTGGACCTATGGTATTTGAGAAATGTCTCTGCGATTTGGGAGCTAGTGTCAGCTTGATGCCTTTGTCTGTGGCAAAGAAGCTTGGCTTCACTCAATACAAGAAGTGTAGACTCTCTCTGGTGTTGGCTGATCGTTCAGTGAAGTACCCTGTGGGCATCCTAGAGAACCTCCCTGTGAAGATTGGAAGGTATGAGATACTTACAGATTTTGTGGTGCTTGAAATGGGTGAGGAGGCTCAAGACCCATTGATTCTTGGAAGACCATTCTTAGCTACTGCAGGAGCTATTGTGAATGTGAAGGAAGGGAAGATTGACCTCCATTTGGGTAAGGAGAACATCCTCCACTTTGACATCAAGGAGAAAATGAGGAACTCCACTATATTTGGACAAGCCTTCACCATTGAAGAGATGAATCCTCCTGCTGGTGATGATCACTTTGCTGAGCTACCACCTGAGGAAGATGGGGTGTCAACTCCACTTTCTGCCTCTAGTCCAGCCTGATCCAAAGGAGGCAAAGTCAAGCTAGAGACTTAAAACAAGCTCACTTGGGAGGAAGTCCCATGAGTATCCTTGTATATATTGCATTAGTATTTGCATTATCATTCTATTGCATATAACAATGGGAAAGTGAAGTTGTGTGCATGTATTGAGCAGAAAGTCGGACACCAGAGCGATCTCACCGCAGCGACACCTCTAGGTCGCTCCACCTAGGAGCGACATGTCCAGAGCGAGATGCTGAGGTCGCTCGCGTCACACACGAGTGAAAACACAGAAACTGACCTCAGAGCGACCCCTCGCAGCGACCTACCGAAGTCGCTCCAGCTGGGAGCGACCTGTCGCAGCGACGTTCGCACCTCGCTCCACGGAAGGTAACACACAATCCCACTTTTCTTTGTATTTCACATTTCCATTGGGTACCTCACTCACACAGAGACTGTGTGATTTAAGTGTGGGGGAGGTACCAAGTATTTGATCATGTTTGTTTTCATGATTTTGAGTCTCATGCATTGCATATTACATTCTTATTTGCATAGAAAAATCCAAAAAAAATTTGAAAAACACAAAAAGAATCATTTAGTTGCATCATTTGCATTTTTAGGATTGAGTCTAGAAGCATATAGGTTGCATTCATGCATTAGGGGGATTTCAACCTTGTAAAGAGCTCATGCTAAGTACTGAATTTGTTGACCTTTGTAATCATGACAAGTAGCTTGAGCACCCTTTAGAAAGCTTGTAAACTTCGCGCCTTGAATGCTCCTCTTGAAACTCATTTGACTGTTGATACTCTCTCTTTGAAGCAAGCTCATGTCTTAATGTGTCTTGCATATGGTCCCTTGTGTACTAAGTCATGGATATACACACTTGAGTTGTCCCATCCTTTTTACCAATCTTCTTGACAAACTCAAGTGGTACTCCACTCCCAAAACCCATACCTCCTTTTTAAACCATCATTATTTGTTGAGTGAGGCCTCTTTGGAAAGCTTTACATGTGCATAATGTTGAGAGTATTGGGAACGACAATGCTTAGTCTCCATTCTTGCTAGATTAGTCACTCTATTGTCTAGCTATAGGAAGGAGGTGAGTGTTGTGATTGTGATTTGGGAATATGAAAGGTTTGACTCTTGTGCTTAAATGATTAGTCTTTATGGGATAAGTGGAGAAGTATCTAGCTCTTATTATGAAAAGTCTTGGCCTCCAAATATATAAAAAAAAAGAAAAAGAAAAAAGAAAAGAAAAAAAAAGAGAATGAAAAAGGGGGCTAGCAAAGTTGTTAGGAGCTAAGATTTGTTTAAAAATTGTGAAAAATCCTTTATTGATTTCAAAAAGAAAGAGTCTGATGTGAAGAATGTTCTTGGGATCTTTTGGTGAGAGATGTGAGTTGGGTTTGACATTGAGGAATAATTGAATATCTTGTGTGTTTGGGAAATGGTAGAACAATGGAGATTGAGCATTGTATGCATGAGTTGATCCCTTTCTTAGATATATTATGTGTAATGTCAAAGCTACTGTGTTTTGAGAGAAAACTACCTTAAAAGATTATTTTGAACCTCTGATTTCACTTGCATTAAAGCCTTTGTCTTACCAAACCAAATGACTTGGACCAGTTGACCATTTGTGAGATGTCTATTGAGTTTGCTTCCTGAATGTTAGAGAGATGGTGAATTTGTGGTTTGTGGATGCATGATTAATGAGTGTAGAGATCAAAGGAGGTGGGATAGGCTTAGAGAAGTTAGAGATGGATAAAATTTTTGCTCTTGCTATTTGGTATGATTATGCAAGGTTGTTAGGTTGAGGACTAAGAAGAGTTTCTTTTGGTTAAGAGTCCCCATCTTCAAACTTTTTCTCCTTGGTTCTTGAAAGTTTACTTGTGGACAAGTAAATGACTAGTGTGGGGGAGTTGATATCTTGCATATTTCCATTGTTTTAGCTATTCATTCATAAGCATTTGCATCATATAGATTAGGATTTAGACATGTTTAGGTTGCATTTGGCATACATATGTCTCTATCAGGTATTGGAACACCACATGGAGTTCTTGGAGACATTTGGAAGCAATGTGATCAAAAAGGGGGTGAAATATGAGCATGGATGGAGGCCTTAGAGATATCTTCTGTTGCTAAGATTTTGTGGAGACACAGGAAATTGAGTTCGCTTTCTAATGGAAGTGGTTTCAAGTCATTTGGAGATGTAATGGAGGAGTTATGATCAATTTACTAGAGGCATATCCATCCTGGTCGAGAACCGCAGAGTGACCTTCTGGAGCGACCCCCTAAGGTAGCTCCCAACCAGAGCGACCAAACAGAGAGACCTACCTAAGTCGCTCGCGTTTTCATCGCCCGGAGACACAAAAATGGAGGCTGGAGCGACCTCTCAGAGCGACCCCCCAAGGTCGCTCCCAACCCCAGAGCGACCTCCTGGAGTGACCCTCTGAGGTCGCTCCGCGTTATCTGCTGCACGATTTTATTATTTTTCAAGGACCTTTTTGCAATTGTTGTGCACGTTTTTGCACTTGCAAAACCTAATGTTTAAGTACTATGTAGCCACCATTTGGCAATTTATCTTTTATCTATTGAATACACAAAACTCTCTAAAAAAAAGCTCTCTTTTGATTTGATTGTTCTTGTGTTCTTGTAATTTTCTTTTCTAGTTCTCTATATGATTCATCTGAAATCCACCATGGGTTTAAGAGGAATCATGGGGATTAGTGAGTAATCACCTTTTGAATTCATGGGTTAGGGAGATTAAGGGTGATTAGGCTAGTTCTATGATGTTTTAGTGTAGATCATTCTTGTTCCTTGCTAGTAGAGTATTCATAATGCATCATTTGAGTAGGCCACTCAAAGGGTGATCTCTAGGCATTTCCCACCCAAAAGGTGTTTGATGAAATGCCTGAGTCAACTCTCCTAGGCTTTTAGTGTACTTTGCCAAAGAGATTTGCTGTTAAAGATGCTAAGATAGCTAATAGACTTGTTAGTAATGATTGCTTGCATGTTATTCAACCAAAGACATTTGATGTTTGAGACATGTTAGCAAATGAGCATTCATCTAGACATAGAGCTTGCTTAGAATTGTGTCTAGGTTTAAGGTTAATAGTTTGATTGATTCATTTGTCATCCTTAGTTCGAAACCTGATCACCCAAGGTCTAAATCCCTAAACCCATGAGTTCTCTTTTCCAATAGATTAAAAGTATCATTTTTATTGCTTTGCTTTAGCTTTAATCATTAGTATAGAAATCATCAAATCACTGATTGCACTTAGATTAGGCAAATACTTGCATTCTCTCTGATTTTAAATCCCTCAGATTTGGTTCGACAATCTTTTATACTACATCATTTGTCTTAGGAGCCTCAAAACTCCTAACATCAACAGCCAAGGTAACAATGTCCCTCCCTGTGAGCCGCAGGTTCTCAAAGATTAGTTTGTTTCTCGCCGACCAAAGATACCAGAGAATCCAAGGAGCCAGCGCCACTTCAGAGATCCCTGTGGGAATACCAAATATAAACCATTAAATAAAGAAAAGGAAAAAAAGAAACATTGTCATTGATCAATAACATAACTCTACACGGATCACAATCTCTATTGTTGGTTTAGATTTAATTCAACGGATAAGAATGATACAGTTTATTGTTTTTTTTTGTTTTTTTTTTCTTTTCTTAGATCGACAGATCTATCTAATATATATAAAATTCATTAGGGCCGGGCACCTTCATATCGTGAACATATATCAAATCCCATGAGCTTTAAGTTGAGTCATGAGTGCATACTTGTGGTTTCCGGGTTGTTCTTTAAATTTCCCACTAAGTTGGAGTGTAGTGGTAGGTGTGCATGGTACTTTCTTCTTCAACCACTTACATTTTTTCAACGTCTATAGATTCATCTTCATCCAATAATACGCTTCCCAGAATACTAAATGGATTCCACATATATTCTCAACTAAAATTATAAATTGTTATCTTTTTGTAAGGAATCGCTGAAGCTCATATCATCTAAACATTAAAAAACAAAAACTAAAGCTTGACCTGTATATATATGCGTGTGTTTGTTTTAAAATGAATATATAAACATTTTCGAAATACACCAATTCAGTGGTTGCATTTACAAAATATAATGTCACATGGTTAGAGATTTAAACTCCATTGAGGTATTTACAAAATTTGGTTCTTGTTCGGTTTGGATAAATACATGTTCAGTTTGAATATTCGTTCAAATTATATATAAATAAAATCCTCAAGTTAAAAATTGAAGGTTTAGATAATTGCAAGTTCAATTTGAATATCCATTCAAAATTATAAAAATGAAGGGGAGGATATTTAGAATCTGTTTCACATTTGAAAAACGTCAATTTTCTCAAATAAAATATATTTAAGGTGTATTATTTTCAGTGGAATATGTAAAATGTTCATAGAACAACATACTTAATAAGGTTTAGATATTATCACACAATATACATTTGCTTTTTTTTTTTTTTTGAACACGCTTTTTTATATACATTTGCTTTAAAATAAGGTTTATCCACTACAAGAAAAATGGGGTTTAATAGGAGACCGGGATAGCGTTTTTAGATTATGTTACGGTTGGTAAACCTCTTACTTTTAGATAGCGTTTATGAAAATGAAACGCTATGTTTGGTTAGACGCTTTTTCAAAACGTAGTATACATAGCACTTTTAGTTTGAAACGCTATGCATATTTAAAGCGGAAAATAATTGATTTTTCCTCTCATATTTGTTTCACTTTCCTTCTCACTCTATTTTATTTGCTTCCAAAATCCTTAAACCCTAAAACTTACTTTAAACACAATCCTTAAACTTTAAACTCTAAAATTTTAACACCATATCTTAAATTTAACTTCAAAACTTAAATATAAACACAAAATTAATATTTTTAAAAATTAATCTCAAAAATTAAATCAATACCCTAACCCTTTAACCCTCAAACCCTATACTCATACATTTATTTTAAACATCAAACTTTAAATCTAATCTTAAATTAATCATATAGCATAAACTCTAACTAAAAATCTTAAAACTCTAATCTTTTTATCATTTAATTTCAAATTTTAAATTTAATGTCAAAGTCTAATCTTAAAATCTTAAATTTAGACCTAAAGCACTATATTCCAAACACTAAATTCACTAATCATTTTGTTGATCTTATATCATTAGTTTTATTTAACTTAAAATTGCTTATAAAAAGTGAAATCTAATCATTTTGTTAGTCTTGAGTCTTAAATGTAAACCCAAAACACTATGCTCCAAACCCTATAATTATGTATATAACTTAAATTTATTTAAATAGATACTTCACATTAATTCATACTTTATAAAGAAAATCTTATAAAAATTCTAGTTAGTCACTTTGTTATTTATATATCATTAACTTTACAAATATAAATGATTAATTAATTTTTAACATAACCTTTATAAATATCATTGTTTTTTAATTTCTTCCTTTTTACATGGGGTAGGAATTAAAGGGGTACATCAGGACACCCACCAGAAAGAAAAAAGAAAACCAATGTCAAGATTACACAGGTGAAGTTTGGATTGTTCTTTTAAGATGTATTCTCGGTTTGATTAGTGAATCACTTGTTCTGTTCTGAGACTTGCATTTGATTCTTAATATGGCAGAGGAAGCTAGCGGTGGTGGTGGAGGTGAAGCCGAGCAAGAAGAAGAATAAGAAGAAGAGAGGTGGAGAAGGAGAGAAGACAGAGACAGAGAGGAAGAAGAGGATGCGGCGAGGTGGATGGGAGAAGACAACACATGCGGCTGAGAAGATTAGGTCTAGTTTTTTTTTTAATCTAGTTTGAGGCTTCTTTTTTAATTTGGGTATAGTTTTTTGTAATACAATTTTAATTTATCAATCAATTTTAATTTATATATCAATTTTAATTTTAAATTAATTTTAATTTTAAATTAATTCTAATTTATAAATTGAAATTTTGATATATAATTTTTTAAAAATATTCTATTTTTGTTATTATTTAATAAGGTAAATGATAACAAAAAATAAACGCTATTAGAAAATATTTAATTGCATACACAAAAGCGTTATAATATATAACAATAAGATAGCATCGCAAATAACAGCTATCTAATGTGCATGACCTATTATAACGGGCGATGATACATCGCTTCACAAACCGCTATCATATTGTTAGATAGCGTATTTCGTCCGCTAATAAAAGCATTTTTTCTTGTAATGATCGAAAGGAGAGAATGCGTGTGACCCTAATAATTGGTGTCATAATGAACTAACTAGACTATGACCCGCCCTTTGAAAGGGAGGGCATATTTTTTGTTTTAATTTTTCTTTGAGAATATTTTATAAAATTTTGTGTATTTTTGTAATCATATTTTTGTTGAATATTAGTTTAATTTAATATAATTTCGGCAACTATATTAAATATATCAATTTGTATAACTATACACTTGTACTATATGTATTTAAGAAATTGTTTTTTAAACTTTATTTTTAAAATTTGCAACATATTATATTTTCTTAGTATTTACTTAACATAAATAGTCAAAATATTCATACCCAAATAACTCGAATCGATCCAAAAATCGAAGTATAATATTCTGTTAGACCTCTATTAGACATGGCTTGTAGGCTTGGGCAAAAAAACCGGAACCGAAGAACCAAACCGGAACCAAACAGAAATACCCGAATCAGAACCAAAACGAAGACCTTTAAATATCTGAATGCTTCCTATATTTCTATATCTAAAATAACCAAAACCGAACGGGTACCCGAATATATAAATATATTAATTATATATATATATATATCATAACTAAATATATATATTTATAACTTAAAATTTTATTTAAAATCTGAAAACATTTGAAAATAAATAAATTATTATAAAATATCCGAACTATCCAAATTATCGAAAAGTATCCGGATAATTTTATCCAAAGTAACCGAAGTAATCCAAAATATCCAAGTTTTATTTATCTAATTCATCCTAATTATTTTATATTTTATCTTAAATAATCAATATTTTATCCGAACTATCTGAATTTTCCGAACCGGAACCGGAACCGAATGAGAACCGTTTTTGGGTATTTTTCGGTTCCTAGTTTTATTATCCAAACCGAACCCAACCTAAAACTATCTGAACGAACCAAACCAAAAATAGGTCAAGTAGTAAATAGATAGTCTAACCCTCTAATCGAACTACCCGAGATACCGAACCGATACCCAAATTGCCCTGGCCTAGCTTATATACTCGAACAGTTTTTAAAATGTTATATCGAAAACCGATATCAAATCCAAACCGCACCGAAAACCGAACAAATTTTTTGAAAGATGTTTGAATATAATAATTTTGATATATTCTATTAAATATATATGTAAATGGGTTATGGTCTTCACTAATTTTAAGGGAAAATTACATTTAATAAATAGTTTTAATCGAATAACCTATTTAAAATCCGTTAAACTAAAAGAGTTTATGTGAATATTTATTATTAAAAATCCACTTAACAAAAACAAAATTTATCATTGTTTTATCTGGTTCTCTTTAAAATATTATTTACCAGTGGACATATATAGCTGACTTCATATATGTGAGAGTTATACATTGTCATTAACAAAAACCAAATCAAATGATATATTCATAGGTTTTGTACCAGTGGTCATATATAATTGACTTCTTATATCTGAGAGGTTTAGATGGTGTTATTATGATTGGAAAAGTGCGTTGGTTGGTATCTGGATCAATCTCGAATGACTTATAGTATTAATTAAGTTATTAAATTGTTAATATTTATTTATTCATTAGTATAATTGAAATAAAAATAATTAGTTATATGTATAACGAGATTTTAGGTTATTTAGGTGGTCGAAAATTCATTTCCTAAATTATCCTTAATGAATTTTAGTTTTTAAGTTAAATCTGATGGCACAAAAAGTAATAGGGAAAATTCCATAAAAATACCCGAACTAAATTTTGTTAAGCTTTTTAATACCCAAACTTTTTCACTATCTAGTTTAATACCCCAACTAATTATTTTGCTCATTTTAATACCCAAACTTTTAACACTGTACCCACTTTAATACCCGAACTTTATTTATTTTAATAAAAATACTAATAAGTTTTAAATAAAATTTTAAAAAATCTCAAAAATTTAAAAAATAAACTCAGAAAATTCTAAATTTTTTGGTGTTTGAGAAATAAAAATAAATAAATGGTGTAAAATATTAAAATTTGTAATAAAATTTCTAAGTTTTAAATATTGTATTTAGTTTGTTTCTGAAATAAAAAAACAAAATTTATTTTTATCATTCAAATTCATTTATTTTTTAAAAAATAAATTTTCCATGGTTTATCTACCTTCTTTTCTAAATCTTAAAATAAAATTAGAATTTTTAATATTTTTTTCTTAGATTTTTGAGATTTTATTAAGTTTTTTTTGAAACTTATTAGTATTTTTATTTAAATAAATAAAGTTTGGGTATTAAGGTGGGTACAATGTTAAAAGTTTGGGTATTAAAATGAGTAAAATAATTAGTTAGGGTATTAAACTGGGTAGTGAAAAAGTTTGGGTATTAAAAAGCTTAACAAAATTTAGTTCGGGTATTTTTATGGAATTTTCCCAAAATAATATACCAAGAAAGAGTAAGGGTAAATCCATAAAAGGGGTCCTGATTTAATTATATTGATCATTGTGTTTATTTTGATTGGAATATGTTATGTAATTATGATTAACATTAACATTTGTCACGATTTGTTAACAGTAAAATATATATACTGGCGAGAAAATATACATTGTGATAAAAAGATATATCGATATATAGTGAAAAACGTAAAATAATTATAATTAGGAAAGTTAGATTTCAGTAAATCACGCATGATTGTAAAGAAAATACAATTAGGAATATCCCCTTTTACAATAATAAATGTATCATAGATAAAAAGAAAAAAAAATTAGTACTAGAACCTATAATCATAGGACAATGAGAGCCACAAGAATGCAATCGATTAACAGAATCTGAACCATGATGGATTAGATACCTATTCACAGCGAGAGTTGGAATTTGATTAGGGTTACACATCTGAATATTTTATCGCATGCGAGAACTGGATAACTTACTATAAAATTCAAGTTTTGGAGTTGAACCTATATATCTCTTAGTATCTTTGATTTGTGTTTTGAATCTCGTAATTGATAGATCCCTAAATCTAGTGCTTTCTTCTGATTTTTACAAACTACTCTTTGTTATTTATTTGCTATTTACTTTAATATTCTTGACTTAGCTTAACTAGAAACTTATAGTCTATTGTGTGATCCACAATCCCTGTGGTATACGATCCTAAAGTACTACATCGATACTCTTATTTTAGATAGTGTTTTAAGGTTAATTTAAGCATATCACTTTACAAACAAATACTTTCAAATTCTAGGTGTGGGGTTTAAGATCCGAATTGTGGGAACCGAAATTCGCATTGTCGATTTTCGTTTAAATTAAGAACGTTAGGAAAACCCTAATTTCCTAGAGGTCCTGGATATCTGCTAAACCACACGCCAAGCAATCAGAATACGAAAATAAAAACGAGAAAAATATAAGAAATCGAAAAAAGAGCAAAAGGTGTCTTATTCCGAATCTGGGTATGAACTTTACAACAAGGTATGAGCCTTGTCTACTAGAGCTGTCGGCGAGATCCGTAGTTCTAATAACCTAAGACTAGAGAACGTAGTTGATTCGTAGCTCGAATAACAAAAACGGAAAGTTGCCTAAATGCTCTAAGTGCTAAGTTTGATGTAAAAAAATGCTTCCTTTGCCTCTCGTCTAGAGCTCTTTATATACTCTCTTCAAGGTCGGTTTACGCTTTCCCATTATTCCCTTAGGCCGACTTTGCTATCTAGCGCAAATATTCCATTTTTCTCGATCTTCATGATTATCTTCGGAAACTTGACATTTATCTTCTCCTGCGGTAAGGTATAAACCGTCATATAATTGATGGGATCTTTCTTGGTAAAATCGTAATTGGGCTCCTGGTCTCGTTTAGGTCTCTTTGGGCCGTCTTTCGACTTGTCCCGTTTATTGCGATTTTTCGATAAAAATAAGTTTTCACGATTTTTCAATAAAAATAATTTTTCAATAACTCCGATCAAGATGGAGTAAGGGGCAGTATATCCATACTTCGCAAGAGGCTGTATGGAGGAGTAGACAAGAATGCACATATTCGTATCATCCCGGACGTTTCGCATCAACTCGTGCTTCGGGATGGACCGGTCGCCGTACGTCGACAGGTTCTTGCTCGGTCGGTCGCCGTACCTCGACCGGCATGATTGCTCAGCCGGTCGCCGTACGTCGACCGGCCTGACTGCTTGGCCGGTCGTCGTACGTCGACCGGTCCGTGCTTGGTCAGTCACCGTACGTCGACCTGCCAAACCGGTCGCCGTACGTCGACCGGTTCAGTTGCTGGTCCGACAATCAGTTCGTGCGTTCGTCCGGTTGTTCCTTTTGTGCACGTTTGCGGATGTTTGGTGCTTGCTTAGGCGTGTTTCGGATAATTTTTCGAAGAATTTTATCGTAAAAATTCTTTTGCAGTAATTTTAACGAAAGTTACTTCTTCAAATAATATTTTGATAATTATTTCAGAAAAGACTTTCCCGAAATAGTAGTCCTAACCGTTGATTTCGAGATAACCATTTTCAACCACAACAGTTAGTCCCCCAGCCTGCGAGTTTCCGGGAAGATTCTTGCGGGCGAGTGATGTGTTTTGAGAAATCGGAATATTCGGCTAGGGATATGTTTCATCTCTCTCGGGATTGTTCCGCTCTCGAAAGGACAGTTCCTGTTTATGCTTCTATAAGTAGTGAGCTCTCATCCTTCATTTTCTGCACACCTTCATCTCTCTCTAGATTCTCTTTGACTTCTCTCTTAAATCACAAGATGTCTCCTTCCCAAAGTGAAAAGAAAGATTCCGATGTTTAGATGGGCGATGTTAACCCTCTCGTACCTGCGTCGGACCCAGCTCCTTCCGACGATACACTGGCTCATGTCCGGCTCGTCTACGACGCTGGTCCCCATCGATGATAAGGAACATGACACCGAGCTGATGCCTCCTCCCCCAGCTAGGAAAGAGATCGTTCTGGCGTTACGTTCTCCCAGCGCTACCCCAACTGTTTCCTCCAAAGAGTCAGAAGAGAAAATGCACCAGAGGCAGTACTGGGGAGTCTTCACAGCAAGGAGGATCGGGTCTAGTGTCGGGACACCGCGCAAAGGTATGCCTTTGTCATGTCCTTTCGTATCTAGGGTGTTGAAATTTTTTTCTTTTTTTTTTTAATTCTCAGGACCTTTGTGCAGTTTGTCTCTTTGACAGACGAGGTGATCGGTGATTGCGGGTCGGAAGACGAGCGTCTTTAGAAAGAGTTATTGGAATCGCAGAAGAGATCCTCGAAGCTCGAAGAAAGGCTGAAAGTCATTATGCCCATTCTTCCGAAACATCCCAATTAGAGGCTCGGGTCGGAGGTCTTGAACGAGACCTTGGGAAAACTGTGAATTCTCTGTCAAGGAGAAGCAAGCCCGTAAAACCAAGTCTTCCAAGGTTCGTTATCTCCAGAGGCAGGTTCAGAGTGAAGAGGGATCAAATAGCCGTGGGGCCGAGATGGCCGTTGACGTTCCCCGTGCTGAGTTTCAAACCCGCTTTGCGAAGATTGCCATTTTCCTTTACCCCTTGGTGGCTGTTCACAACAGGGACCTGGTCTTAGCAAGTATCGACGGTAGTATCAGCGAGGCCCTACTGTTTAAGGGCGAAGAAATCCCGTCTCCATCGGACGAAGATGCTAGATTGTTGGTCCGCAAACAGGAGCTGGCTACCGTTGTAGGGGATTTCGAGTCGATCCTTTCTGCCATGAGGTCGGAGTGTGACTCTTTGCCATGTCCGGGTAAGCCCGAAGGACAGGATCCGGTGGCTGGGGAGGACGGAGATGGAGCGGTTCCGAGTTTGGATGAGGTGGTGGTTGAAGGTGAGGCATAAGAGCCCGAAGATGATGAAGGTCGTAGTCTCTTTTGAGAGAAAAATCTTTTTTATGTATTCATTGGTTTACGTTTATCATGGCCATGTGTGGCCGTGTTTATGTTTCTGGGAGTGGCCGCTTATGGCTTTGAATCCCTGCCGCTTTGCGGATTTTTTAAATGAATCTAAGTTTATGTCTTTTTTAAGGTGCGAGTTTGTATTCGTGCAAATGTAGAGTGAAAAATACGATTTGTCATTTCGTATCTAACTCTTTTATTGGATCGTCGTATTCACTGCTTGTTCTGGATGACGGTATTCGAAGAATTTTGTTTTTCAAAAAATTTCGAGAGCGTTGGAACATGGACGAAGAGACATGGTTTAGGATCTCGTATCAATTTTGGATATCATGCCTTTGAGATGTTAGAGACCAGTGTGTTGGGTTTAGGGAAAGATCTAGGATTACTCCTGGTTTTAGAGGGTGCGATGACTAATTCGACTTGCGTATCCCGTCTCAGTTTCATCCTGATTCTATACCGATTTAAAGTCCGCGATGAGTTCTCGGCTTAAACGACTTGTATGGTTGGAACTGAGCATCTCTCCAAGGACAATTTTAAGCCTCATGGAAGTGCTGAACCAAAATTTTGGGTTTCTTTTATAGCGCTATTATCCTTGTGTCGGATGTACGAGAGTCATCTCTATGAGATGGCTAAGTCTGTTTAGGACGTTGCGAGTTTGATGTAATCACCACCGGAACTTGGTGGTAGATTTTACCGTTAGGATCTTCGTGAATGTTACTTGTTTGAGGAGTTGTTAATGCGTGTGGTAGTTGTTATGAGGATTTCGTAATTTTTTTAGACAAACAATAATTCCCTAGGCGTTTGCGATGCCTCGTAGTGCCCGAGGTGAGTACTGTTCTAGTGCCGTGCTGACAGGCTTCAAAGAGTAGGATATGGTCTTTCGACTGAGGACAGTTGTGAGACTTTGTAGGATTAGATGTTGTAATTTGCATAAGAAAAGTTTTTAAAATATCGAGTGATGGATCAGATTTTTTAAATTTGGGAGTATACGAGTATACGTATCCACTCCCCTTTTTAGAGAGGGGGACAACTGAATTTATCTATCGACAAATTGCTTATGTACGCCTTTCAGAGATCAAGCTGTCTCGTAGTTAAGTTTTCGTTGAGTGGTTGTTCTTAGTGATAGTATTTTTTGAGATGCATTGCATTCCAGGTTCTCAGAATCTTTACAAAGAGTAGCAAAACAGTTAAGATCAAGAGGTCTAGTGATAAGGTCTGTTAATTGTAATTATGTGACAACACGCTCAATCACTACTTGTTGTTTGTCGACCGGTTCCCTGATGAAGTGATGTTGAATGTCAATGTGCTTGGTCCTTGAATGTTGCATTGGATTGTTCGAGATATTAATAGCACTTTTGTTGTCACAGTAACCTAGAAAAGACTCCGAGCCCATCTCATAGTCAGCAGACATTTGCTTCATCCACATAAGCTATGAGCATGCAGCAGCTTCCCGTCGCAATATACTCTGCCTCTGCTGTAGATAATGACATAGAGTGCTTCTTGCTCAGCCATGCGATCAGGTTATTTCCAAGAAAGAAACATCCACCACTTGTACTCTTCCGATCATCTACAATTCCAGCCCAATCTGCATCACAGCCAGACTTCCATTTGATCCCTTTGAGTAGAAGATCATTAGATTTACCATTCCCTTGACATATCGGATTATCCTCTTCACAGCTTCTAGATGGGACTTCCTAGGCTTTGTCTGATATCTCGCACGTATCCCAATACTCATCGGCAGATCAGGTCTACTTGTGGTAAGATAGAGTAAGCTCCCAATCATTCCTCGATACACCTTTGTGTCTACTGTTCACCGTCTTCATCTTTTGAAATCTTGTTGGTGGTGCTTATAAGGGTTTTGGCTTCTTTGTAGTGATCAGTAATGCCTTCACATAAGTACTTTGTGAGATGAATATTCCTTCAGCTGTTTGATTGATTTAGAGCCCTATGAAGTATTTCAGCTCTCCCACCATATCTTGAGTGAAAACATCTACTAGTAACTTGGATGTTCCTCCAAAGATGATATCATCCACGTAAATATGTACCAAATAAACTAGAGATTGAATTGTAAATTTTCAACTTGTTTTGATATAATGAATAACGAACAATTATGTATCTACAACTAGGTATTGCCCACAATGCAGGGATAATAATTTTACCAATATTTATCAATAAGTGTATTGTTAATTCAAATCAATAAAATACATTACTTTTCATACACTCACAAGTTTTTTCCAAAATATTAATACTAATAATAATTTATATATATTAATAATTATTGAAGTTACTAAATATTTTAATATTATTGTTATCAAATTCTATTTTTCTTTTTATTCGATAAGAATATCAAAAGACTTATTGTAGTGAAAGAAAAATATTATTTTTAGATAACAACGCAATTATGAATTATTGTTAGTTTTAGAATATGTTTTTCATCTTTTATAAAACCTAAAACCATAACTATCAAGTTTATCGACCTCGACCCACGACCCAAACATCTTCAATTGACTTGATCCCACACAAAAATCTTTCTCTCGAGATACTAAATTATGAATCTAATAGCCTGTAATCAATTTTTGATTTTGTCTTTCAATTGAACCGAATAAGAGAAAGAAGATTAGAGCATCATTAACAGTATAATTATGATGAATCTCTCAGTAAATCAAAATAATAATATCTTAATTTTGTAATTGTTTTTGTTTATTTTTAGTAAAACAAACCAGTAATTATGTGACATGTGGAAAAGAGTCTCGAAGAACAATACTTAGGTTCACCCCTGGGGTGATCTTAAGAATTCACTTTTTTTCTTATACTAATCAAGTTACCATATATTGATTAATAACACATAAATAAATAAATAAATAATAAAATTTTAAAATACTAAAATAGCTTAAAAAAAATAACGAAAATTTTAACCTTAAACTTTATATTAAATCATAAATTTTAAACCCTAAATCTAAACACAAATCCTAAACCCAAATTTTAAATCCTAAATTTTAAACTCAAACCCTAAACTCTAAACCATAAACCTAAACCTAAATTATATACCCTAAATCCTAAATCTAAACCCAAACCGTAAACCCTAAACCCAAACCGTAAACTCTAAACCCAAACTCTAAACCTAAACCCTAAACTTTAATCTCAAACTGTGAACTACAAATCCAAACTCTATACCCTAAAAATTTGGGTTTAGAGTCTAGATTTGGGTCTAAGGTATAGGTTTGGGTTTAAGGTTTAGGATTTAGGGTATATAATTTAAATCTAGGATATAGGTTTGGGTTTAGGGTTTAGGGTTTAGGGTTAGGGTTTGAGTTTAAATTTTGGGTTTAGGTTTTGTGTTTAGATTTAGGGTTTAAAATTTATGATTTAAAGTTTGGTTAAATTTTTCATTATTAGTTTTTAGCTATTTTAGCATTTTAAAAGTTTATTATTTATTTATTTATTTATTTATTCATTTATGTGTTATTAATCTATATACGGTAACATCATTAGAATAAAGAAAGAGGTGAATTCTTAAGTTCACCCCAGGGGTGAACCTAAGTATTGTTTAATCTTAAAAGGGGTTGGCATGTTCTCAAACAAGAACAGTTTTTCCTTCTCTTTCTTTTTTTCCCATTAAGTTATTCATTTTAATGATAAGAACATATATATATATATATATATATATATATATATATATATATATATATATATATATATATATATATGAAAGGCATGTCCAATGCAGATGCTTTTAGAAGATTGCGAAAATATATCACACACAAGGCATTAACGAATTTGGTCTCCTAGCGGTGTACCTACTCATAACCCCTTCAAAATCCACTAACTCGGCTTAAACCCAAGTCCTCTATGTCCTCTTCTTTTTTAGTGAATAATCGATCATATGATAATAAGAAGACACTTATAGCATCAACAGCATTTTAGTCTCAGCCACAGTTTCTCAAATATTTATTTTAGTGATTTAACACAAATTTCATGTAATTAAACTTTCAAATTTGAAAAACCTGTGTACAAAGTTTCTTTAGGAAAAAAACGTCTCTCACATTTTTTCTCTTTTTCTTCAGTTATTTTATTATTTTTGTTGCAATATTTTCTTTAGAGACACCACCACTTATAACCATCAATATCAGTGTCCTTAGCAGTGTATCTTAATGTTTTTGGGCTCAAATTTAAATCGAAAAAGGCTGAAAAATATAAGAAACGAGTTGGATTGTCCTAAGCTAAGAAGTTTTGGTTTGTGTCCTTAAGGGCACGTGTTCACTCGCAATTTGTCGATGGAAAACGGTCCTTCTCTTTCTTCTTCTTCTCTTTCGACTACCGAGCTTCAGATCAACAATCATGACCACCGCTTGAAACAAGAACATCAACGCCAAATTGGTTAGTTTTTTTTTTTCCTGTTTGAGCGGTGTGGCGTCAAGGATAATGGGTGGAAACGGCGTCGTTGCACAATCCAACGCCTCTTCTCTCCGCCAACGCGCCGGCATGGAACTCCATGTCGGCAAACACATCGTCCCCGATAAGCCAGTGAGTCAAATCTCTCTCTCTAATTTTGAAATTCGTTTCTATTTTTTTTTTGAGAGATTCTATTCCCTTTTTGATGTGCGTCTCTCAGCTTTCGGTGAACGACGAGCTGATGTGGGACAACGGGACTGCGTTTCCAGAGCCTTGCATTGATCGGATTGCTGATACTGTCGGCAAGGTTTGTTAGCTTTTCTTTTTATCTATTTTTTTCTCGATTGTTTTAGTGTTGAGAACTCAGTACTTGCTTAGAGGCTCATAAGCGTGTAAGGAAACACATAAATTAGTTCTTAAACTCAGTATATGCTCAAGCCTCGGCCTAGAGTTGTATCAGCAGCTATCGCTTAGACGTGTCCTTGGTTTAACTTTGAATTTGAGCAAAAATACCCAGAAAATAGTCATGATTTCATTGCTATAATATCATAACCATACACTGAATTCAGTTGATCTTCTCGCTGAATTTCATTGCTATAATATCATCACTGAATTCAGTTGATCTGCGAGGGACTTGTGTTAACCGAGGCTGTGTACCTTCCAAAGCTCTTCTCGCTGTCAGTGGTCGAATGCGGGAACTTCAGAACGAACATCACATGAAGTCTTTTGGCCTTCAGGTACTTTTAATCAAACTCATGTTGACTCTTATTGTGTTTCACTTTACACCCTTAAGAGTTATTAGCTTTTGTCTTTGGTTGGTGCGGAAGGTATCTAATAGAAATGGTTTGGAGATGAATGATTAAGTTTTGATGACAATAAACAAGTGTAGAGATCAGTCCTTCTTGCCTTAACTATCTTATGTTATTTTCTGGTTCCTCTTGGAAAACAGGTATCAGCTGCTGGTTATGATCGACAGGGTGTGGCAGACTATGCTAACAATCTGACTACCAAAATCCGAAACAACCTGACCAATTCAATTAAGGCACTTGTTGTTGACATTTTGACAGGATTTGGAAGTGTTCTGGTCAGTACATGGCATGATACAATTTTTTGGTTAACTTCGTATTTTTTAGCAACTCAGTGTAGTTATATGTCTTGTTTTGGAATTTTTAAACCTAAGGACCAACCAAATATCCCACCAATAATCACAAATTTCATTGAAGTCCCATAACAATGTCCTAAACTACAAATATTAATAAAAAACTCTAAGGACTTGCTAAAAAGTCCCACTGATAATGATGCTCCAGTCTACATACAAATATTATCATCTTTGGACTAACAAATTTTCACGGGTGGCCGCTTGAACGGAGATATGTTTGTGTTTCTCTTGATATCTTTTGCTGTTGATATATGACTTGAATCTGTTCAATAATGTTACTATTGGAGAAGCTTTAGCAAGAAAACAAATAAAATGCTTTGCACAAATAACAAAACGGATTATCACGGTCGTAAATCTTTCAGCCATTTCTAACGTAAAGTAATTATTTCTAGAGAAAACAATTAATCAGGCTTTGGTTACTTTCACTTCAAGGGAGGGGCCAACTTGAAGATGTACCATTATATTATACGTGGTTTTGAACTAGGGTGGAACTTTAAGTTTCGAAGAAATTTTTATTTGCTTCATAGTTTGATTCTTTGATTCCTTGCACTAGATGTAAAAATGTTTTTGATTGAAAAAATTTATTGGAAAAAAAAATGAAAAAATTCCACCTCACTAAACCAAAATATTTATCTCAACTCACACGTTTGAATTATGTGACATTATATATCATTTTCCTCCCATTTCCTGTTAATATATTTCTTTCCTTTGGAGTCGAAAGGAGGAAATCTCGGGGAAAGGAGCTTGAAACTTTGAATAGAAAATACTTTCGTATTTGTCCTCGTACGTACGTGTGGCTGAGAAAGTTCACGTGCGTGTAATATATATAAAACCTATGCCCCATGATAAATGCCTAAGCCGATCCTAAAATAAAAAAATAAAATGGAGAGAGTTCTTGCAAACTTAGCAAAAATTCGTTTGCAACTTGCTAAAGTTCGTTCCCCTTTCTTCATCTACTTCTTCTACTTCTTTTCCTTTTCGCTTTTAGGGTTCTTGGCACTTAAGATCTCAAAGACAAGAACTACTTCACGTCCTCATGACTTAGATCTCTTCTTCACTTCAGTCTCCGCAATCACTGTATCTTCCATGTCCACCGTTGACATGGAGGTCTTTTCCAATACTCAACTTATCATCATCACTATACTCATGTTCCTCGGTGGAGAAGTCTTCACTTCTTTTCTCGATCTTTACTTCTCTCATTTTAGCAACTTTGTCTTTCCTCGTAACAAAATTAGACATCTTATGGGCTCCTTCAATATTAAGCGTCCGACAGAGGATAGGGGTAGCGACGTAGAGAATGTTGCTGATCATCACAAACGTTCGTGCCAGATAAATGAAAGGGCGTCTAAGTATTTGTACTCGGTGGTTCTTGGTTATCATCTTGTTACAAACCTTGCTGGCTCCGTTTTAGTTCTTGTGTACGTAAGCTTTGTTAAGACGGCGAAGGTTGTTCTTAGTTCCAAAGAAATCTCACCTCTTACCTTCTCCATCTTCACAACGGTCTCCACTTTTGGAAACTGCGGGTTTGTCCCGACAAACGAGAACATGGTCATCTTTCGCAAGAACTCTGGTCTTCTCTGGCTCTTAATTCCTCAAGTATTCATGGGAAACACATTATTTCCTTGTTTCTTGTTTTTGGTCATATGGGGGCTTGATAAGATCACGAAGCGCGAGGAGTTTGGTTACATTCTCAAGAATCACAAGACAATGGGATACTCTCATTTACTCTCCCTTCGTCTTTGTGTTCTTCTTGGTTTGACGGTGTTAGGGTTTGTGGTCATACAGTTTCTTGTTTTCTGCACCTTCGAGTGGAACTCCGTATATCTTGAAGGAATGAATCCGTACGAAAAGATAATTGGTTCATTGTTTCAAGTGGTGAACTCCAGACAGTCTGGAGAAAACATTGTTGACCTTTCTACGCTATCCCCGGCCATCTTGGTACTCTTCATCGTTATGATGTGAGCTCTCTCTCTCTCTCTCTCTCTCTCTCTCTCTCTCTCTCTCTCTCTCTCTCTCTCTCTCTCTCTCTCTCTCTCTCTCTCTCTCTCTCTCTCTCTCTCTCTCTCTCTCTCTCTCTATCTCTCTCGATTTAGCAGAATCAAATGGACCGAATAAAAAAAACATATTCAAACAAATACGTCGAAACAAATTGCTCGTTTATTTTATTAATCACTTTCTAAAGTTCGATTAGATAATTTAAATATTTTTGTGCTTTCCCAATATTCCCACTTTCTAATTTAAAAACAATAACTTTTCAGTGTTCTTATTTCTGATCTGCTGATCTATATTTCAGACTAATATTTTCCTTCACCATTATATTTACCGTTCATTAAGAGGTGAAAATATATGACTATTTATTTGACTCCCATTTTGCAATTGGGGTCCGAAGAGATAAGTTTTGTCGACACCACTTTATTAATAATAATTAGGTGTTTTCCTGCACTATGTGCATCAATAAAAATTTTAAATTTAAATTATATTAATAACTATTTTTATAATATTTTATTTTTTCACTTTTATACCAGTATTTTAATATAAATATTGATTTGGTTAAACATAAAATTAAGATAAAATAAACAATTTCATTTATTTTAAATTATATTTAAGAACATATATATATATATATAATATTCTAAATTATATTATTAGATAGTTTTTCACATATTTTTGGGTAAAGGTATAATAAATAAACTTGAATAAATTAAAGAAAATAATAATATGAAATCGTATAATTATCAAAAGTAAAAGAAAAAAGCTTCTAAAATTAGCAGATATCAAAGTTTTAATGAAACTAAAGAAAATGTTAATAAAACACAATTTCTAAAATTAGTAGATATCAAAAATTAAATTAAATTAAACAAAATTTTAATGATGATATATGAGTTATTACCATATCTTTAAAAATTTACCGAAAATAGAAATCAACACTAAATGTAATTGTCCTTATCATATTTAATCATGTGCATTAATAAAATTATCAAATTTAAATTATATTTAAAATAAAGTTTTGTAATTATTTTAGATTTTATTATTTTTACCAATGAATTAATATATATTTTTCTTTAATTTAACATATATAAAGATAAGATAAACATTTTTATTTTAAATAATATATAAGAATAGATATGTATATATATACATATCTATTCTTATATATTATTTAAAATAAAAATGTTTATCTTATCTTTATTTATGTTAAATTAACACCAAAAGTACAACTAAAAAAGTTTCAAAGATTTTGTAGATATATAAAAGAAGTTAATAATATTACAATTAGAAAATTTTATAATTTTAAAAAGTTGTAAAAAAGTCTGAAAATCTTTTTAGTTTTTATTTTAAATAATATATAAGAATATATATATATATAATATTAATACTAAAAGTACAACTAAAAAAGTTTCAAAGATTTTGTAGATATATAAAAGAAGTTAATAATATTACGATTAAAAAAATTTATAATTTTAAAAATTTGTAAAAAAGTCTGAAAATATTTTTGTAATAAATTTGTATAATTATAAAAATAGAAATAAATCATATCCCGAAATTTGTAAAATATTAGTATATTTCTATTATTATACTACTCAATGTTATATTTAAATATATTTACTTTAAAGATTATGCATAATTTATTACTATATTTTATAAAGTTTATCAAAAATATAAATAACCATTAAATGTAATTTTTCATATCACATTAGCCATAATACATGTCATCATTATAGTATGTCATGTCATATTTATTTTGTAGTCAAGTTTGCAAATAATGTATAGGAGATGTTCGGCGACCATCTTGTTTCTTTCTATCTTATTTTTAATATATTTCCAGTTAGTTAAATTGCACATATGTAGTTATATTTGCACACACACATACATAGTAACATATATAGTTTATAATTTACAAATTAATAATTCAATCTGACTTTTTTTATTAACCATTAGTATTTTTTTTCTTTTTTGAAATGATTCTAATTAACTATTATTATATAGTAGTATAGTTGCTTATGGTTACTTATAGTCAAGTTTTACTAATAGTGTTACCAATTTTTTTATCAAATAAAATCGATAACGTCTTGCTGGCAAAAATTCAAATTTAGTATCGTGAAGCTAATTTATTAGACGACAATTTAAATGCATCGGTTTTTATAACTGAAGTAATACTAGAATCGTTTATTACTGATCTCAATTCGGTAGACAATCTGGACACTGATTTCTTTTTTCATAGACATGTACACGAATATAATTTATATCCGCGATCTATGTGTACGTGCATTAACATTTATGGTTGCATTATGCAAGCGTTCTCACGATATGATTATGTCATGGATAAGTATAAATGTAAAATTGTAAAATTGTAAATGTAAATATAAAATACCAGTACTACCGGTAATTTTTATTATATTTTCTGGTTTTTTACATTTTTAATTTATACATATATAATGTTGATTTTTTTTTTAAAAAACTAGACTCATATATTTTACATAAATTTTTTAAAAACTAATTTTGGAATATTAAAGTTATTAATTTTTGGATAATGTTATTATATTTTGAATTTTTTATTTCTAGTGGTAAAATCTCTTACTTATGTTTTTTTAATGTAGAAACTCCTAAACTAAAAATTTACCGGTATTACTGGTAATTATGATCCGAAAAAGTTTAATTCATTAAATAAAGTTAATTTGGGGGTTTATTCATTAAATACTTAATTTGAGGGTTTTTACCCAAAACAAACTTAATTGAGGGGTTTTAACGTTAAAAATCCTTTAGATTACGATTAAATCATTTAGCCACCCTTTATATATAGTGGAACAAACTTTTCCTAGCAATGAATTTCAATACTTTTCCACGGAAAAGGTAAAATGTGATTCTTTATTTTATTATTCAAGCACGTGTCTATTAATCATGCGCCCATGAGAGGATGCACCCAAAAATACTGATTTACTATATGTATATGTTTTCTGTTAACACAATATGCATATAATTTTATCCTATTTTTGTATAAGATATCGTCCTTCAAGTAGGGTTGTCGAAATATATCTTGTTCAATTCATTGTTCAATTCAGCTCAGCTAGTAAACTTGGATCTTTCATAAGTTATCTCAATTCATCTCATTTATTATATGAATTTCAATATGTAAATTTGAATTAAGATCATCTAGTCATGGATTAAATGAACTAAGTCACAATCAAGTATAAAAAATAAAAATTGTATAAATAAATAAAAATAAAATACATAACTTTTTAGTAATATAATTTAAAATTTAAATATTATTAATATTAAATACTGAGTAAAACCAACTCCTAATAATATATTAAATCAAAATTAAATCAATAATTCAAAATTTATTCTGAGTCTTGAGATGATTCATTTTCAAACTTTATATCTATTCAAATTATAAAGATATATTTTCTCATGAGAATCTTAGAATATTTTGTTTTATATTTAAATACTAAAGATTTATAATATGATGTTGAAACCAATATTATTTTACTATATATATAATACTAAAATGACCAAATTTATGAGTTAATTCATGTTTATTAAAGATCATTCATTGAATTTATGATCTAATTTTAGCTCAATCATTAAGCTCATTTATTAAATGAACAAGTAGAGTTCATACTCATGAAAAATCGAGATGAACTGAACCATCCAATGAACTATAACTGATTTTGACATCCATGCCTTCAAGGTAGTTGAGGATGTTTAATTGTCCTATCTACCACAATAATATTTTTTCTTTTTTTTTCTCAGCATCTACCACCATATCTAAAACCACTATTTGATTGTTTATAAGGATAGCTCCGCATCCCCTAAAGCATGCAAGAATAAAAGATTAGAAAAAACAAAACAAAAACATGAGAGAATTTTTCTGAGGATTAAATAACTAAAGAAAAATATTCCTAGTAAATAAAGTTAAAAATAATATTCTTACAACCTTTTTACTTTTATTAGTTTTAACAATCAAATAAACATAATTGATGATTTTTATGGTTTTAGATAGAAAATAAAGCTAAATAAAACTGATAATACACAACCAATCATCCAAAGTATCTAGCTATGTTTGTATCAATATCTCTATTTCCATGGGTTTTTAACAGCTCTGTTTCCATGTTCTAAAAAAAACTAGTGTTTTATCCAAATCTGAGGATATTTTATTTAAATGTAACTGAAACCTTTTTTCATTACAAATAGGAAAATCTGATCCTATAACAAAAAGAAAAATTACATTTCACCAACCATATGATCTTATCTCTCCTCTTTTCTCTCGGTATCTTACTTTATCCTCGTACTACCAATATAATATTTTTTCAATATGTTCATTCATCAAATTAACCTCTATAGATACGTTATATCATTTTGTAAAATATTTTTGTACATGATTTTCATTTCAAAATTTTGTATTTGACTAATCTTGATTATGATGAATTTGATTAATTAATACTATATAGTAATTTTGATGCTTCTTTAGAGTGCATATTGTGTTCCATATTGGATATAGTTTCAAAACGAATATTTTTTTTCAAAAAATATTTGCAATTATTTACATATTTGAATTAACAATATTTACGATGAAGATATGGGGAATATTTCATATTGGCCGGCCTTGGGTTAAATCTCATAAGACAAGGATTTTAGACGTCAGAATAACTAAATAATTAGGGAGTCAAAATGTTAAGTGATCCCTTTAGTTCAGTGGTTTACAATTTTTTTCGCTACAGCCTAATTCACGGGTTTAAATGCAGCTTGGATAAATATATATGTTTTTATCTTTTTATAATAACAACTGGTTTAAAACACGTTCATTTTTTACTATTTTTTTTACCGACACACGTTTGTTTTTCTACGAGATCCCAATTTTTTTCTTTTTAATAATCTATTCTATTGAAATAGAGTTCTGTTTTTATCTACTTATAAATGTTGTAATTTAAGTTTGAAATGGTCCAACTAGATAATGAAACAAGATTTTGAACATTTTAAATATATTTATTATAATTGGGTTCTTACAAATTTGGTCATCGGAATAGATTGACTTCGACTAACAGTTAACTTAACCAAAATGTACTAACCACTGAAACATTTAAGTTATGTGCATATATCTTTAGTATACAATTTTTAATTTTAAAAGAAATTTTTACGTCAAACACTATACACTCAAATAATAGGTGTATAAGAAGTATTTATATAACGTTTTGTATAGTGTTTTATATGGCAGAGTTGGTGTATCTTTGTTAATTATGTGTGTGTGTATATAGTTTTCATCTACTACTCAATATAGTTTTCTGTTTATACATGTCCAGTTCGTTATAGTTTTGTATAGTTTGTTTGCCTACAGTTTCGCAAATTATACAGGTCCAATCAGTTAACTTTCTTATCATCCAAAACCAAATTAATCATATTCTTAGAAATTACAATAATTAAATCACTATTAATCTAATCAATTGAGTACTTAGCTATGAACTAACTATTAAAATATATCTAATCAATTTAGTAATACAAAATTTTAATCAAATATTGTGTACAGCATATAATCTAATATTTAAAATTTCATAATAATTTTGATTATAAATTTTAAAATTTAAAATGAAACAGAGATTTAACCGCGTTTCAACGCAGGTCAAAAATCTAGTTTAGTTTATTTTATATATACATATTAAACATAACATATATTTGATTGTTCTCAAGCAGATTCTTTTTTTTTCTCTGAAAAACTATATCCTCCATGATTATTTGATTGTTCATGCTCACAAGAATTGTTGCATCTCCCAATATTTCATGTTAATTTTTTTCTTTTCTTTTTTATTTGTTCTTTCTTCTTTTTGGAATATTTATAATCTGTATTGGGATTTATGGAATTTTAACAAGCATATGATTGTATGCTTCTGAAAAAAAATTAAGATAAAATTATGCACGTAAACGTTAATGTTAATTTGAATTAAAAAAAAATAGAATTGCATTTTTTTCTTCTCTGTGTGTATATTATGATGGTCTTTCAATCACTAGTATTTATCTGATTCAGTTTTGTATGCAGATGTTTTCAAAAATAATTAAACAAATTAAATATAATATCAGTTGTATGTATAATTTGGTTGAGAGACAGGTTGTAAAATAAATAAAAAGTTATATTCTAATAATAAAATGCATTATTTTAATTTAATATTTAAAATGTAATAAAAATAATTAAATTTCAAGGGCATCATCTTTAAATGCGCTTTAGGCGGCATCTCGGTCCGGACCGGCACTGATTATATCCTTAAAATTTAGTAAAGTAGTTATATAATTTTGTGAAGATTATATTCTTATAGATATTAATCCATGTTAGATCTAAATGTTGTGTACATTTGGATCTTCTATACTTATAATTTTTACAAAATAATTCAAAAATATTATTTTTTAAAAAATAATTAAAAAATATTATCTAACATAAATTATGTATGCTAAAATATGTAAGTGAAGATGCCAGTATATTTAACTTTAGACAGCAAATGGAGGACAAGAAAATAATATACTTTGTGATTTCTTTAAAGGTTATATTTTTACTGAATAAAGTAAATATTAAATAAAACATATTAAATTATTAATGAAGTGGTCGAACAATTTTCTACATAATATTTTTAGAATAGTTCTATCTTAATAGAGTAGATATCGTTTAATGAAATAAAAAGAAAAGTAGTGACTTAATAATTATGTCGTTGCGTTGACAAGGTATCTCCCTCCATACACGTTGTTTATGCCGTTGACCAGCATAGAGAAGTATAAGGAAGAGGTAGAGGAGGATCATACTGGAAATGAAGGGAAAAGAAAGAACAGTGGATTCTTCGTTTCACAACTTTCGTTTTTGGCAATATGCGTCTTTTTTATTTCAATCACTGAAAGCCAAAATCTACGAGAAGATCCACTCAATTTCAACATCTTTAACATCACTCTCGAAGTTATCAGGTATAGTTTTTTTTTTTTTTGACAACAATCAGGTATAGTTATTATCTGATTTTGTTTCATATATATACAGCATGTAACCATATTATTTTATAAAAATTGTTCTTATTGACCAAAAATATATACTATCTTTATTAGCATAATAAAATGACAAAAATATAGACTATTTTATTAACATAAAAATCAAAAAAAAAGTATATTTTTGTAAACCCTTTATAATAGATAAGATATATATATATATATATATATTTATTTCATTTGGTTGAAAGACATCACAATTACCACTAACTAACAAGAGGGTTTCTAAATACGTGTATAGACGATCTTATGTATTTTATATGAATTGTTGTGCCGGCTATATATAAGCAGAAGTCGTTTAAAACATTTATCATAAGATACACTAATATCTAATATATCATTTCGTTAAACCTAGTGTTTTTAAACCCGGACGGTCCGGATCGAACCATGAACCGTCAATAATTTGGGTTGAGTTAATATCAAAACCCAATTAAAATTGAATCGGTTAAAAACCTATATCGAACTGTCAAAATTCGGAAACTGGTGATCCAAAGACCAGCTCAATTCCGGTTCATAAATAAGCCAAAATTTTGTAAAATGAAATAATAAAATTTTCTTCTTTGTAGGTAAAAATATGATTTACTAAAGATTAATAAAATATTGTCTTGTGTTTTTTTTCTTGACGTCTCTACAATTCAAGATATTGTTTTTATCTACTTCTCACTTTGTTTAAAGTTTAAATTTTATTTTATGATCATTTGTTTTGAAAACTTTAATAACTGAAACATTTACGTATGTGAAATTTGTATTTCAAAATATAACTTTTACCAAATGTATATATTTTTTTTTCTAAAAGTGATGAAGATTTAGAGTGATAAGATCTGATAATAAAGTTTAAATGTGCTTTTCATATTGATTTAGATTTGAACTATCAAATTATTTTATTATTTTTGTTACTTTTAATTGTTTTTTTTTCTAAACTTTATTGCTATTTATATATTTTATTTGATATGATCTGTTTTTGTAAGAATATAAATATTATTTTTAAAAAATTATTAAATTCAGTTTAATCTAATCAAATCCGATCAGATCCAGTTCAAACGCGGTTGAACCACAATAATCAGTAATCAAAAGTTTTTTGGTTCACTAGTCGATTCGGTTATGAAAACACTGGTTAAAACTAATCTTATTGCTGAAACAACAAATAAATTTTTGTTATGGCAGCGCATTTGGAAACGTGGGGTTCACGACCGGTTACAGCTGCGAAAGGCGCCTAGTCAACAACAACGGTGGCTGTAAAGACGCCAGTTATGGGTTTGTTGGACGATGGAGTCCCAATGGAAAATTTATACTTATAATAGTGATGTTTTATGGTAGATTTAAGCAGTTCACAGCCAAATCTGGTCGAGCATGGATACTTTATCCATAAAATGTTATATATATGTAATTTATATAATACAAATATGTCTGTAGTTGTACCGTTTTTGCTCTTGTGTTATGTTAATGTAGTATACAAGCTTGTTTGTAGTTCCCATATATCGTTGATGTAACAGGTATAGTAATGTTTTTTATTCACCAAGATATCATACGAACATAACCAGTCACTAATCTTAGTTTTATATTAGATAATCTCGTTGGCTTGGTTTGGAATTTGGTTTTCTCTGTTTTAATAAATTTTTCCCAAAGTTGGGCTTGTCGGTTTGGAAACCTTAAAATCCTGTTTGGGTTATGGCTAAGATTTCTCTTCCCAAATGAACCAGACCTGAAACTCCAAAACGGAAATTTTGGCTTTAAACTATTTGATTAATTTTGGTTCTTGCTAAATGATAGGTCATGGATTTGACCCAGGCATAGTTTATAAATGTTTTAATAACTAATTTCTATGTTTTAGAATCTAATTTAGTATATTTATAAGTTCAGTAGTGATTTGGAAGAAAGTGATGATTTTGGAATATTTTGGAGATAAATTGAGGAAGCATCCAAACTGACCATCAAGGAAGACTAGAGGTCGACATTTAGAAGACATAATCGATCTATACACACCTTGTGACATCGATCGATGCTTGTCACAATGCACACCTTGTGACATCGATCGATGCACACCTTGTGACATCGATCGATGCACACCTTGTGACATCGATCGACAGCAAAGCGCACAGAAACCCTTTTGGTTCCAGCCGACTTAGAGCCTAAGATTTCACCAAATTATGAGATTGCCCTAGACGAGTTTTTAACCTAATATATATAGCTTGCCAATGTGTTTTAGGCAAATCATGCTTTCTTGTTCTCTTTTTTACACAGCAAAATATTTTCTAGGATTTAGTAGAGTTGGATAGAAGATCCAGATAAATTTGTGATTGGAACTCCATTATTATCTATCTATTTTTCTATGCAGTTTTTATACCTTATTGCTGCTATGGATTGCTCGGCTATGTCTGAGTAGTTCTTCTGTTAGGTTTAGGGTTTAAATAGGTTATGAAGGCCTAACCCCAACTATAGATTGCTAGTTGTGATATTCAGCAATATAATTGTCATTAATGCATGTTTCTATATTAGCTACCTAGAACTTGACCTTTGAGTTGTAGGATCAAGTTAGCACTTGAGTCTCACCCTGAACCCGTCCTAATTGAACTAGGATTGCTTTAGTAAGGCGAAAGATGATCTAGGAAGCCTAGTGAGCACCATTCAACCCGCACGCAAAGCTTGACTAAGAACGTGTCGATCGATATTCCTATAGAATAATCGATCGATGGAGAAAACGGTGTATCGATCGATATTCCTCTAGAATCATCGATCGACACTATCTGGTTAGTAGAAAAACCTAGAAAGAAACTGAGCAACTACCTTGCTCACAACCTGCTATATACTTTTAATTATAATCAACCTAGCTTAATTGCCCTGATTAGATTTATTAGGTTCCCTTGCTCCTTGGGGATTCAATCCCTAAGTATTACAATCGAACTTCTTATTTGAGAGAGTAATTCACTCCTTAGAATAATTTTAGTGATATCACTAAATCAGCTTTGTATGCTCCATAAACCTTGGATTTATAGTAGTAATGAAAGTATGTTTTGTTAAAAAAAACTATTTGATTAATACTGAAACAAAGAGTCGCGAGCTGCACGCACTGGTACGTTTTCTCTCTAAACCTGAGATCTATTTGTTTCACCTCCACTGTCGCCTCTCTAGGAGTCGGCTCTCTATCACCGGAATGGTAAAGAAAAATTTCCCCCCAAAAATTCCCTCCTTATTGTTCCCTCAACGGAATGGCCAGCCCAAAGCCTCATCCTTGATTTCGGCCCCAACGTCTATGCCTAAGTCTTAGTCGTACATGAGAGCTCGTCCTCTGCTCCAGCCTTCCATGCTATGGAATTGGCAAACCTTGATGTCTAAGCTGCTTCTCTGGAAACAGTATTGGCCATCCCAACAGATTCCTCCAAATCCAAAACCCTAAGAACAATATCCAAATCTATACCTAGCTCTCCAGGGAAGAAACCAAACAGATCCAAGAAGGAAACGCCTTTGCTTCAGCTCATATTCTAGTCTAGAAAAAAAAATCCAGCAGACATTTGGAAAGGATTTGTGAAGAACAGTTCCCAGAAGAAATAGCTAAAACCGAAGGAAACTCCTTTCCTGCTAGACTTTGGTGAAGCTTATATTACAATACCCAATGCCGTTGTTGAACAAAACTTGAAATCAATAGGTAATTCAAAATTGTAGTCAAACAGATGCCAAATATTTATGAAGAATAGTTCTAGAATTCAAATCACATCAATCAAGTCAATCAATTTCACTGCAGAAACTATGTATGTCTAGATCCTAGAATTCCAAATTTCTTTGCAAATAAAACCAGTTCAGATGAGCATTAAGATAAGGTTTGATAAATTCACTAAATACCATAACTAAATATCTTGTGAATAGTTACATAGCTCATCTTGATTAATTCAAAATACTTTGGCATCTACTAATTATCCTAAGATTTAGATTTCACGTTGTCAAAAAAAATCTAGCATTAAGAACAATCAAGATGAAGAATTCAAAAGATAACCCTTGCAATTCTATCAATTAGCAATTCATCTTTAATCCTAGAAAACCCTGAATCTAACATGTGGTTTACTCAGATATTATAATAGATACACAAATTATATTTAAATAAATTACACTAAAATATTAAGGTAAGAGATACTGGAATTCAAAATCAATCCCTGAAGGAGTTCTAACTTGTCTCTCCAATACTTTATAAAAATAAAATAAAAATTAGCATAAAAATGGCTATATAATATAATATAATATATAGTGCTAAAACACGAATGAGAGTCGTTTGCAAATACTGAAGAATTTTGGGCCAAACTTACAGTACCTTGAAACTTCATAAAATACGTCGGTTTGCTTGGTATGGGTGGGTGTCGATAGACATCCTCTATTTGTTGATCGACACCAAGTGCAAATACAAGCTCCGACTTGTACTTTTCAGCTACCATTCTCTCAATGCTCAACACTGCTCCAGAATTTCCAATTATGGCCAAAACATACCTAGACCAGACTCGAAAAACAACTCTTAAATATATATAATTGGCTCTCAATTAGAAATTATAACATGGTCAAAAACCAGTAAAACCCATGATATCAACTACCCCAGACTTATCTTTTGCTTACCCTCAAACAAAACATAATACTAAACTGTGGAAGAGGTTAAAAAACATGAACTCACTAACTCTTTAAAACACACTTTCACAATTACCTGTTGCAAGCCACATCAAATAATACCAACCTTAACCTTAGAAGGTACTTCCATATACATGACCTTAGCTTAGCAACAAACCCATTTCCCCACAGCTCATAAAAGAAATCCAAACTCACTACCACTGACCTCATTTAAGAACCAAGGTGAAGTGTCAATAGATGGAATATCGATCAAAATACACATGAACTCTTACCCATTTGGGATTCTGATCACACAAACAGTCTAACTTTTGTTCATTTTCTCTCTTTTTTATCACTTTTCTCATTCTGTTTAATTTATTCTTTCTCTTACTTGTTCTTTCCTCCATGTAGGCGAAGAAACTTTCATACTCCTCGCCTCCATCTTTCTGTAGTCATTCTATTTGAAGTGAAATACAATACTATAAATTAATAATGTTAAGACTATAATATTTTATTAATTTATAAATTTATTAATTCTTCAAATTTTTTGATTTTTATATTTGTATATTTTAGAATATATTTAGTAAATATGAAAATATAATTTATATATTCAGAATTTTTTATAATTTTGGCTTTCATATTGGTTTAATTATATTATTTTATGTATAAAAAATATGTATCATACAATTTAAATTTGTTTTAAATATTATTTTATTACATGTCATCAAAATATTATAATCTTTTAACTAAAATAGATATAAACTTTATTATAAGACAAAAATAAAATGTACTATTTGTACATATATAAACTATATATATATAAAAATTATTAATTTATGATTCTATTAAGACTAAACATTTACATGAGATCGTCAAAAAAATTATTATCTTATTAGTTTGTGTCATATTTTGAACCGGCTCAACTTGAACCGGTAATACATATTAATTAATCTTGTTTATTAATTTATACGGTTTCTACTGTAATGGGTCATAGAAAATTTTCCTACCCCTTTACTCCACAAGAAATCATCTCAATCTTTTCTGTTTCAGATTTTTTTTCCGAAAGGAGGAGAAAGGGGAATCATACTCAAACAGACATGTCTTTTCAGACCTGAACGGGGAATTAACTAAGCTAGGTTGGAGATTTTCAAAACAGTAAATAAAAAGTAAATTAGAAACTGATTTGAGCAGGACAATTACTCAATAATAATTGGATTGGGTTAACAAATATGAATTAAGTAGCTAGACTTAGGATTACTATTCAGGTTATCAGGATTATAGAGGTATGAATGCCTATATGAGATGCTTGCATGATATTAAAGAACCCAATGATTCAATAGCCTAATTGTCGTTATGACTATCTATTACTAGAACTGATGAAACACCCATTTGGCGAGTCATAGAGGCGTCGATCCGTGTGCTGTCGCCGTCGTCGATCGACATGTGCCCCGTGTCTATCTAGCTCCGAGAAGATAGATCCAAGGATTGATATCTCTGTATTCATGTGTAGGTTAGCTACTCCTACACAAGCATTAAACATGATCTTCTAAGATGAATATCACATGCTCAGGTATTCATATTTTGGGCTAATCCCTCATACCTATTTGAATCATAAATCTAACAAAGGTGTTTACACATGGCTAAGCAAAACACAAGCATAATCATAGAAAGCTGCATAGTATAGAATAGAAAAAGGTGTTCAAGATTGCTCTCAACTTGATAATTCTCTCTCTCTCTCTCACCAAAAACAAAGAAACTATAAGAAAACTCTTGTAAAAACCGTGTTTGTGCCAAAACACATAGGCAAGACATAAATACTATAAAAATTAGGTTAAAACTCGTCAGGAGCGTTTGGTCAATAGATGGTGTCTTGGGCTTCAAGTCGGCTGTGACCAAATCCGGGCTTATTTGGTTAAGTATCGATCGATAGTACTGGGTATGCATCGATCGACGCGCGTCTCTTCTTGTCGACCTCGGGTGGTTGATACAGTCCTCTCTGGTATGAACTCTAAAGTGCTCAAAAATTCTCCAAACTCATCATCTTCCTTCCATTAGCTCGTGAACCTATAAATATGCATTATAGACCCAAAAATAGATAGAATATATCCTAAAATACTAATATACCATGACTAAAAGTGGGTCAAATTCATGGTATATCAGAACCCGAAAAAAATGAACATGTATGGATAGCAAAGAAGGATTTGTATCATAAGTTCATGAAAGGTGTGTCACACAAGCATAACCATGTGTCATACATTTGAATGGAAGATCAATATACTATTTAAGAACCAGTTTGATGGAATAGAAGGTTGAAAGGGTTAATTTTCAACAAGTATGGTGAAGTTTTTCACAGAGTTTCTCTTAAGTTGATTCTGGGGGAGATGATACTTTATTCTGGAGGAGATGATATTTGATTCTCGGAGAGTTTAAGTTAATACTTTGGGAGTATGATGCATATTGTGCTTAGAGGTTAGTAAGCTTAAGTTGTAAAATTCAGTGGAAAATGGGGAGAATGTAAACTCAAGAATTTGGAGTTTGATAGGCTGCTGCAGTGGTGAAGCTTTGGTTCATGTACATGTGTTACACACGCTTCAGAAGAATAAAAAGGAAACGTCAAGATGTGATGATGTAAAATATTTTCATATGTTTGGTAGACAAAATAAGCAGTAGGAAATATTATTAGATCACAAATTGAAAGATTTTATGATGCTAAAATATAGAATATAATATACTAGGGTTAAACCCGTCCAGGTGATCAACTAAAAAAAATAACTAAGAATAAGTTAAAATTTGTCACAGATTTATATAGTACATTTGAAGATATTTAGTCTGCTCTCAAATAAAAATGATATAAAGATTTATTATTTATTTTTGGTGTTCTTGTTAGAAATAAACTTTTCTAATAAATAAGAAAGTTTCCGTGCAAATGTAACTACTGTCTATTTTTCAATGTTTGTTACCTTTATTATATATGTAGTAAAATACTTGATCTTTTACCTTTTCTAATTCGGAATCGCGGTTATAATTAACCACATAATTGATCTTTTTTTTATTTTTTTTATTCCTATGCTATTGAATTTATTAATACTTTTATATTTTCTTGTACATTTTCTAGCATATTGGTTAAATAATGCAAAAGATCGTTCCCCGATGAGATGTAGGAAAATGTGCGGTTTATCTAGTTCTCTTCAGAAGATCGTTCCCCGATGAGACGGATGATTCGAGGACTCAAGAGGAAATTATGGAAATATCTAGGAAGCTACAGGATGCGTATAAAGATGAAGAGGATTATTGGCACCAGAAAAGCCGAACCTCGTGGAACACGTTTGGGGATCTTAATACAATTTTTTTTCATGCGTTAACAAAATAAAGGAGATCACGTAATAGGATTGTGGGGCTGCACGACACGAACGGAACTTGGATCACGGAAGATAACAGGATCGAGAGGGTGGAGGTACAGTATTTCGAAGATTTATTCAGTTCAACCTCGCCCACAGTTTTTGATAATTTTTTGGAGGAAATAAGGTCGGGAATTACGCCACAGATGAATCAGCGATTGCTGCGTCAGGCATCTGAGGAAGAAATTCGAACTGTCCTATTTATGATGCATCCGGAAAAGGCACCGGGTCCGGATGGGATGACGGCACTGTTCTTCCAACACTCATGGAATGTAATAAAACATGACTTGGTGGCTATGGTGAATAATTTTTTAACATCGGGAGAGTTGGATTCAAGGTTAAACATTACTAATATATGTATGATTCCTAAAATGGAGAGGCCTACAAGGATGACGGAGTTGCGGCCTATAAGTTTGTGTAATGTAGGATACAAAACTATTTCAAAGGTCTTATGCCAGAGATTGAAAATTTGTCTTCCGATGCTGATATCGGAGACTCAATCGGCATTTGTGGCAGGACGACTGATATCAGATAACATATTAATAGCCCATGAAATGTTTCATGGTCTGAGAGTAAATAAGGCATGTCAAGGAAAGTATATGGCTATCAAAACGAATATGAGCAAAGCGTACGATCGGATAGAATGAGATTTCAAAGCCCTTTTATCAAAGATGGGGTTTGACCCTCACTGGATTAAACTGCTAATGGAGTGTATTTCATCAGTTCAATATCGGGTCTTACTTAATGGACAACCACGGGGACACATTGTGCCCCATAGAGGTTTACGACAAGGGGATCCATTATCGCCGTATCTTTTCATTTTATGTACGGAAGCTTTAATTGCAAATTTAAAAAAAGCAGAGTTAACCATGTGACAGATGTGGGGCTCAGGAGGAATCTATTAACCATATGTTTTTTGAATGTCCTCTAGCGAGACAGGTTTGGGCACTGTCCCAGATCCCATCTAACGATATAATCTTCCCCATGCCACTGAATCTCTTTTCACGAATATGGACTATCTATTTTGGCGAGTACGCCCTGAAATGGAAGATCATCAATTTGCTTGGACATTATGGTATATTTGGAAAGCAAGAAATAATAAGGTATTTAGCAATTTGGATGTAGATCCAAGGGACACTCTTCAACTTACGGTAACAGAATCACGGCTTTGGGCGGAAGCCCAATTGGTACAAGTACCACCGACTATTCCACAACAAGTGAACCTTCCGGTGATCCTTGGCCGATGGTATTTTGTGGATGGATCTTGGAAGGAACAATAGGTTTTCTCTGGGCAGGGATGGTACAGCACTTTAGAAGGACTCACGGGACTACTGGGGGCACGAAATGTAAGGGCCTCTCTCTCTGCTCTTCACTCTGAGATAGAAGCTCTAATATGGGTAATGGAATGCATGAGGAATTTGCGTCAGTTTTGGGTCACGTTTGCAACATATTGTTTGCAATTGGTAAAGATGGTGTCTAAACCAGAAGAATGGCCGGCATTTGCTACTTATTTAGAAGATATCAAGACTTTGAAAGAGTCTTTTCACAGCTTGGAGATCATTCAAGTACCTCGCACACAAAATCAGAAGGCCGATGGACTAGCACGCAGCGCTAGGAAACAAACGACCTTTGTTGTGCACATGGATGCAGGAGCTACCAACTTGGTTTACAGAGTCCGTTTGAGTCTGTAAAAGTCGATGACAAAAAAAAAATCTAGTTCTCTTCAAATAAATAAAACAAAAGATCGCTCCACAATGGATGTAGGAAAAGGTGTTTACTCAGTTCTCTTCAAATAAATACACACACATATGATCAGTGGCGGAGGAAGGTAGAGGGGAAGGGGGCAGCTTCTCCCTACGAAATATTGATTTTCTGTGCATTCTTATTGATTATTCAAAACTTATATGGTTTAAATGGTAAAATTTCTATTATTGTTCCCTATAAATTAAGTTCAAATCTTATATTGCTTCCAGTGAAACTTTTATCTGGTTCCACTACTGCATATGATCCAAATTTAAAAACACTCTCAACTCAATTTAGGAAATGGTGCGGTTTACCCAATCTTTTTCAGATAAATACACACATATGATCCAAATTTAAAAACACTTTCAACTCATGTTAGATTAAGAAGCATTATTTGGTAATATAAGAAAGCAAAATCAAAAAAAAAAAAAATACAATAGACTGCATAATATTTCTTAACTAACAATCCTACAGAACAAAGTAAAGAAAAACTTTCATCTAATGTTATTTAAACGGAGGTTTGATCTAAAATTTTCCAGGGTACACCCTCTTATTCTGCTTGGTTGAGCTAAGCACAATAGAGATATTGTGCTCGCGGGAAATCATTGGAATGATCTTAAGCAATTGTTCAAAACCATTTCCACCAATAGAGCATGCCTACCTTATGAACATCTTTTCTAATGCCTTTGTGAATTTATACAAAACTTTCAAGCATAACACATGCTTAAACTGTACATTCTGGTTGACAATGTTCTGCAAACTCAAAGTAAGAAGGACATGTCTCTTTGATTATCTAAACTTGGCAATGGTTATAAGAAGGGTCAAGAAGAAACTAAAAGATACTTATGAAAATATACGCATACGGTGTCAGCTCCCATAAAGCGTAGTGTTAGCCATTGTCGATGAAAAAGAAGGGTCGTGTTTGCTTCTTCAGTCCAGGTAAGTTAAGTAGCACTTTTTCATGCCAGCTGGAAATATAAGTGAAGAGATTGTCGTCTCAAACGTCAAATCTTTGACCTTGACACTCTCAAAAGGACCACGTACGATGGACACTGATGGGACCATGGAGAAGCTCCTTCGATAAAGAGGAAGAAACATGAGAACTTAACAAAGTACGTAGGGTGAACAGTTAAAAATAAGATGAGATTTGCAACGGAGATTAAGTAATCGGACATTTACATAAAGGAGAAGCGTGTTGACCATCATGAGCGCTCTCCCTTTCTTAACCGTGCTTCCGAGAAACGGATAAGCCGCATGACCACCGCCTAAGGAGCACGGCCAGCCTTCAAATCTGAAAACATGATTGGGAGGACAACACTATTGTAATATATGTTTGTTAGAGCATCTTCAATGTATTACTCCAAATTTTACTCCAAAATAGTGCAACTACAAAATGGAGTAAATTTTTACTCCAATGTATTACTCCATTTGTTATTTAGTAATTGTTAATAATATCTTATACTTATAAAAGTTTACCAATTAACCCCAACTATTTTATATTTGCAAAATGTCTTAATATATAATTTATTTAAATTAAACATTTATTATTAAAAAGTACAAAAATCATAAAAATTATAATAAAACATAATATATAAATTGGTTTAATAATAAACATTAGAATATCTTTCCCACAAATGATCGACTAATGCATTTCCAATGTATTACTCCATTTTTTACTCCAAAAAATAGTTAGCAATTGTTAATAATATCTTATACTTATAAAAGTTTACCAATTAACCCCAACTATTTTATATTTGCAAAATGTCTTAATATATAATTTATTTAAATTAAACATTTATTATTAAAAAGCACAAAAAATCATAAAAATATAATAAAACATAATATATAAATTGGTTTAATAATAAACATTATAATATCATTTCCACAAATGATCAACTAATGCATTTCATAATAAAAAAATGAGTTTCTTTATCTTTGATATTTCTAAATCGAACAAAATTTTGAAATCAGACATTTAAATCACTTATTTTATGTTATTTTATTTTATATTATTTATGTTGTTTAATTATGTTATGCATTTTATGTAAAATTATTAAATAATGAAATATCTTACTTTTTATGTTATTTTATCATTTTAAAATATTATTTAAGTAAGAAATTTGAACATTAAAGATTTAAAGGACTATTTCATAAATAAAAAAAGTTCAACTCCATAAATGGAGTAACCCAAGCCATTACACCATTTTGGAGTTGAAAATAGAGTAGGGTTGGAGAAGATTTGACTCCAAAATGATGTTTGGAGTAGAAAATGGAGTAGGGTTGAAGATGCCCTAAGGAAGCAATCTAATGAGTAGAATGAAGAGTGTGATTTGGTGAGGGCTTCATGACTTATTTATAGTATTGGGAATCAGAGGTTTTTTTTTTTTTTACAACAATGAATTACTCTAACGTGATTCCACCGGTTCAGGAAAGCCAAACCGGAAGTATTGAATTGACATATAATATAGCTGATGGTGAACTCCTTGCCCCATGAGCAAGCTTTTCCGCTATTGTGTTTTGCGTCCTTGGAATATGTCGGATCTTGAAATTAGGGAAGAAAGTCTTATTTCGGCGAAATTCCTCCATATGCGTAGTGAATGCTGGCCATTCTTCGGGTGAGGACACCATCTTCACCAATTGAGAATAATCCGTAGCAAAAACCACATCTGAGAACTGCAGAGTCTTCATGCACTCCATTGCCCAAATCAGCACTTCACATTCTGCGTGTAAAGGAGATAGGCTACGTCGGAGATTCATTGCCTCCATCATCTTGTCCTCTGAATCTATCTTTCGGCAATACCACCCCTGTCCAGTAAATACATCTTATTCCTTCCAAGATCCATCGACAAAACATATCCTGGTTGTACCCAAAGTTTGCCAATCGGTGGGAGACTGAACATTTCCATGAGGATCCGGTATCAATAATTGTGCCTCTGTCCATAGTATTTCCTCGAGTTCCGCTATCCTCAATATCTTCTGGGGATTCCCATTCCTATTTGTATAGATCTTATTATTCCTGTTCTTCCAAATATACCACATAATCCAAGGGAAATAGTTTGAATCCACCTCTTTCGGTAGCCTCCAAAATAAATAATCCAAACTTGTAAAAACTGATGTTGAGGGAAAGATTCCCGGGGGAGACGGGATCCTTGATAAAGCCCATGTTTGTAGTGCTGGTGGGCATTCAAAAAGAACATGATGCACTGTTTCTTCTTCAGCTCCACAAATATTGCATCTAAGATCACATTCAATACCATGTGTCTTAAAATTTTTGAACACTGGTAGTGTTCCGTATAGTATTTGCCAGGAGAAAGCCGCAATTTTGGCGAGCAATTTAGTTTCCAGGAGAAAGCCAGCAAAAGTTTTATATTTGGTCCAAAAGGTGTTATCCTTAGTTCCCTGTCCGGGTATATGGTTTCCGTTCGAAATCTTGATTTCACCGAATATTTTCCAGATTCTGTAAATGCCCAGCCATATGTATCAGGCCGGTGATTTCGGCTAAGTGCCATACCTCTGATGATCTTAACATCGTCCGGATGTATGTATGCATTGAGCAGGTTTACATTCCAAGACTTGTCGAGTGGATTGATGAGATCCTCCACCGTTAAAGATGGGTTTAAAAATTGAACAGGATTTTTTTGTTGTGCTGATCTCGGGCGAGGAGCTGGGATCCAGGGGTCATTCCAAATAGAAATCGATTGCCCGGTTCCAACTCTTTTGATTAGTCCTTTTTTAACCAGAGATCTAGCTGAACAGATACTTCTCCACCCATAAGATGAAGAATAAGATCTGTGTTCATCCAATGGATGAGAGTTTCGGAAATACCTTCCTTTAAACACTTTTGAAAATAAACAATATGGCTTATCTATTAGTCGCCATAGTTGTTTTGCCAATAAAACCGTATTGAAATCTTGTAGATCTCTAAAGCTCAAACCTCCCTCTTCTTTATGTGTGCACATTTTGTCCCATGAAAACCAATGTATACCTTTTTTGCTATCGCCCCCCCCCACCAGAAATGTGCTGTGGTACTCATTATTTTTTTTGTAACCCCTTTCGGGAGTCTGAAACAGGACATAACATGTGTTTGCATAGCCGAAGACACTGATTTAATTAAGACCTCTTTACTACCTCGTGTAAGGAACCGAACTGTCCAACTATTAACCTTCTTATTAACATTTTCATTTAAAAAAACCAAAGATCTGAATTTTTGATCCGCCGAGACTCTCAGGGATACCCAGATAATTCCCCATACCACCTAAAGTGGAGATGCCTAGCAACTCATGAATAACCACTCTGGCCTCTGCTGCAACCTTATGACCAAACTGGATCGATGACTTCAAAAAATTAATTTTTTGACCTGATGTCCTCTCGTATTCTTTAAGTAACTTAAGAATTACTCCACATTCCTGCATTGTCGCCTTGCAAAAGAATAGACTATCGTCCACAAAAAGTAAATGAGAAATTGCCGGGCTAGCCCGAGCTACCTTTAAACCCGTTAACCGCTTTTACCTCTCTTCTTTTTAATGTTCGCAATAAGAGCTTCAGTAAATAAAATAAATAAGTACGGTGATAACGGATTCCCTTGTCGTAACCCTCGTTCTGGGATTATATGCCCCTTAGACTGTCCATTCAGTAAGACCTTGTAACTGACCGAGGAAATACATTGCATCATCAACGCAACCCATTTTGCCGAGAACCCCATTTTTAATAGAATCCGTTGGAGGAAACTCCACTCAACTCGATTATATGCCTTACTCATATCCGTCTTGATTCCTAGAAATTTTTCCTGACATGACTTATTAGTTCGTAACCCATGAAACATTTCCTGCACAATGAGAATATTATCTGATATCAACCTCCCAGAAACAAAGGCCGATTGTGTTTCCGAAATCAAATTGGGTAGTATTACTTTGAGTCGCTGACATAACACCTTAGAGATGATCTTATACCCAATGTTACACAAGATGATGGGTCTAAGTTCTGTCATTCTATTCGGTCTCGCTGTCTTTGGAATGAGACAAATATTTGTCAAATTCAATCTGTCATCAAATACCCCAGTTCTCAAAAACTCGTTAACCATACGAACCATATCACCCTTAATTACTGACCAGGATTGTTGATAAAACAATGCTGTCATTCCATCTGGTCCCGGAGCCTTTTCCGGGTGCATCATAGAAAGTGCTGCCTTTACTTCTTCTTCAGTGGCCTTAGCTAATAATCTATTATTCTGAGCTTCTGTAACCGAAGTCAGTACCTCATCCAGAAAACTCTCAATACCTGATGGAGAAGAGGTACGAAATAGGTTGTTCTGGAAACGTAGTGGAATAATCTGAATGGTCTGAATCAGTCTACACAAACATTTATCGAATGCTGCGGTGGTCTCTTAACGCTTCAGAAGGTAACACTTCTCTAAAGCTAGGACCATGGATCATGTGGAGACTGTGGAAGAGCCGAAATTCTTTCTATTACAGAGGAGAAGATTACGAGCCGTCCAGTGTTATTACTAAGGTGCAAGAAGACCTTGATGAGTGGAACAGTCGAGACGAGTTGGAAGAAAAAGAAGTGAACACAGTCCCGGAGATGCAAGGAAAGGAAAGATGGACTCCACCACCACATGATTGGCTGAAGTGTAATAGCGATGGAGCCTGGGACAAAACGAAGGAGCACAGTGGTGTTGGATGGGTCTTGAGAAATCATCTCGGTGATGTTGTATGGATGGGAGGAAGGAAGCTACCTAGAGGACCATCCCCAATAAAGACGGAAGCTGAATCACTACGATGGGCTATCTCAACAATGGTAAGGCTTAACTACAATACGATCATTTTGAGACTGACTGCAGAGAATTAGTTCAAGCCTTACAGGAAAGAGATAGTCGTCCTAGCATTCACTCCTTTGTTCAAGATATGCACCACCAGTTAGCTAAATTGGGTGAAGTTCAGGTAGCTTTCAGAGGAAGAAAGAGTAATACTGTCGCTGATAGAATAGCAAAAGAGGCCCTCTCTTTTGAGAATAATGCCCCTGTGTTGTTTTCTATTATTGCCTTCTTTTACTTTACAATAAGTGATTTAATAAAATCTTTGATCATGTCGTACCACAATATGAGCCCGTTAGAAACAACTATCAAACTATTTCATATAATTCTTTTACAATGTTTCAACGCACGGATCCATATTATTCATGAAAATATTTACATATAAAAACGATTTAAAAAGTAAAAATAAATAAAAAGTAAAGATAACTATGAAAGAAATAAAAAACTGTTAAGAAATATTGAATAATGCTAATTTTCCTTTATTCAAATCCTAATTGAAAATGTCATAACCAAAAAAAAATTGTCATCTAAAAACGATTTAAAAATAATTACAGTATTATTAAACCAAAATGTAAAAGACTGATTAATGCTAATTTTCTTTTATTCAAATCTTAGTTAAAAATGTCATAAACCAAAAAAATATTATTATATAGAAAAAAAAAGTAAAAGACTTTTTAATGCTAATTTTCATGTATTCAAATCCTAATTAAGAAGCTCATAACCCAAAAAAATTATTTACATATAAAATGATTTTTAAAAAAGTAAAAGTAAATAAAAAGTAAAGATAACTATGAAAGAAACAAAAAAACAACTGTAAAGAAATATTAAATGCTAATTTTCCTTTTTTTAAAAAAAAAGTCAAAGAGTGTTTAATGTTAATTTTACTTAATTCAAACCCTAATTAAAAATATCATAACCCAAGAGGAACAATGATTATTCACATCTATATATAGAACTAAGCTCTCTCATATTTCTTCAGAAAACCAAAAATAAGCGTCACTTCAAGAAATATACAAGGTTAGGTTTTATATCCCGAACTTGGCATGTACTTCTTTAATACGTTTAGTTGTGATTATGGTTATTGTTGTGTTCGTCTTATTTTTTTATGACTTTTAGTTGTATGCTTATATAATACGTTTATTTATGTGTGTTGGGTGACGATGTTATGCTTATTATTTCTGTGTGTTTCAACTATGCTTATTTATTATGACTATTTACCAGGAATTTTCAAGAAACAATGACTTCAGCAAGTTATTTAACTCTAGAAAGTGGGATGCCAGAAATTTAAATAAGAATAATAAGCTTATGGGAATGAATTTTCTACTACTCGATGAGAAAGTTAATTTTTCTTTTACTTTTTTTTAGTTTTAATCTTATATAATTTTATTATTAAAAATAATTTGTTTATTATATAGAAAAATACTATTCAAGGTTATGTGCATCATTCTCTTATTGAAAAGTTTGGAGAAGGATTACGTGAAGGAGCCGTCATTGGAATCTGCAATTTTAATGTGCAAGATTGCAATAAAAACTACAGAGTTCAGATCATAAATTTCAAATAAGATTGACTGAGAGAACATCAGTTGCATGTGAGGTTCAACAAATACCTCAGATACCGCCTGAAAATTTTCGATTCCGAAATTATGAAGATTTAGATCACCTGAAAGACTCAACATACGATTTATATGGTAAGATTCTTTTGGTCAGTTATTTCTTTATATATCTCCCCTTTCGTATCTTTCTTTCAACTTATTGCCTATTTTTAATTAATTTTCCTTGAAATAATCCTATTATATAACATGCTTTTGTTACAGATATGATCGGATATATCAAGAACATGGAGAAATCAGATGTTCGTAGTCGGACTAAACCTATCCTCCGAAGAGTTATTCTAACTTTATTGTTAGGAAGGTATATTCCAGTTCCAATTCTATAAATCAATTTCGTTTTTTTTTTATGTTTTTTTTCTCTTTTACATTAAATATTCTATCTTAAACAGAGGAATTGAGATACAAGCAATACTATGGGCTGAACAAGCATAATTATTTGAAGATAAATATCGTGCTGTGGAAAGTAAAAATATTGTTCTTATCATGACAAGTGTTTTGGTGAACACATATGAAGATGCAATTTATTTGTTGGCATCATCTGGAACAAAGTTCTATTTGAACAATGATTTTGATTCTGTTTCTGACTTTCGAACAAGGTACTATCTAAATTTATTAAGTTATTGATGGTGAACATGATACTAAAATTATTAATTTTAAAAAGAAGTGTAAAATTAATATTGATAAAAATTGTAAAAAGAGTAATTTTAAAATTATTTATTAGTAACTAGAAATAATTATTTCATAGCAATTTATTTATTTCTAAAATTCTAAAGACAAGATAATTGTATAAGGTTATATAACAGTAATTTTCTATTTCTAAAATCCTAATCAAAAATGTAAAGGAGTATTTAATATTATTTTTTATTTTTTTATTGTAAATAAAAAGGATATTTATAAAATATAACATTTTTCCTTTTAAAAAAAACAAATTCTTGCAAAATAAATTTTTTAAAACTTATTTAATAAAACATTAGATTAGTACATAAGAAAATGTATAATGTTATCATTTACTTGATTGGCGTTATTCGACTTTCAGTTTTTCTTATTTTTCATTCAATTTTTTATTTTAGGTTAGATTCAATTCAAAAATTTAGGTATAATGTTTTTTCTAATCCAAGTAGAAAGTTGATAACAATTCATCTATGTACCATTATTATAAAATACAAATTTGAACTTGAACTTATGTATGAAAATTATTTTTAGTTATAAAAAAATCTCACGCAACATATGCAAATCAATCATAAAACTATAATAAAATGATTATTATTTTATGTTTTCTATTAAATTAAAACATCAAACAAAACCGTTGCAACACAACGGGCTCATATCTAGATATGAGCAGTCATTGGTTAGATGGGCGACACCACAGCCCATTTAACCAAAAGAATTATTGAGTAAATAATTATTTTGGTAACTATCCATATCTAGATATGGATCCGTTAGATTTTAAAATACAACGATCAGCTTAATTCATTATATGATTTTTTTTATATACTGTGTGAAAATTATTCAAGGTAAAATAATTATTTTTTTCATATAAATTTTGGTTAGTACTCATATTTTAACAATCATGGCGCATAAGTGAAGTCACTTATTAGCAACTTTATACATAAAGTTAGAAAAAGAGCAATTCCCGAAAATTCAAATCGAACTCAACATAAAGAAATATGAAATAAAGAAAAATATAAAGAATTTAACAGTTGAATCAAGCCAATTGAGTTGATGACAACGTCATACACTTTCTTAAGCTCTTAATTTAATGCATGTTTGTATTAATTTTCTATATTATTATTCTTGTTCAAACATATTATAATGCTTTCATGAAAATTTAGTAATGTTTTGTGTTGTCATCGTAGGATCTCGAACTTTTTTGTGCAATCGTTAGCATTTATATATTTGTTTGTATGGTTTATTCATCTTTAAAATATCTTCAGTTCTCATCAGCTCTATATATTTCTCTATATTTTCTCATAAAATAAATTCTATTATAAATGTGAATCTCTCCATTTTCATTGTATGATTCTGCTATAGAGTTTCTATAAATTTGAAGGAAAAATGTAATGTAATGATTTTTTCATCTTTTTATTTATAAACAAAAATACTATATCTCTATATTTTTCTCTAAAAATAAAAGAACTCTATTGTATAATCACAAATTGAAGCAAATTCATCTCTATAATATAATTTCTCTATTTTAAAAAGAGAATATAGATACGAATATATAGGTGAATTGGAAATAATATTTGATGTTTTATCAATAGATAACATTCTGGATCAACATTTTTATCATGCAATTAGAGGTAATGAAACTATTAATACTTTATGCAGTTTAATACTGCTTTGATTCTTGTGATATGTGTGTGCTAAAGACCATGTTTCTCAATCTCAATTGTGTGAATAACTGGTTATGAAAATAATGTGTATGTCGTACCACAATTTGATACTCCAATTCGCTTGTAATTCATTGTAACAATCATATCTTAAATATAAGTTACCTTTTAAAATAACTTATATTTATTACTAATTTTCCTTTTCTAAAATCCAGAAAAAGATTATTGCAAAACATTATTTGGTTGTTAAAATATCTCATGATTAATAAAATATATAACAAGATAATAAAAACAATTGTTTAAAAGAAAATTTAGAATTATTTAATGGTATTTTTATCTATTTTTTTTATTTTTAAAATAAAAAAATATTTGTCAAATAATTTATTTAAACTAATTTTCATTCAGTTTCTTAAATTGGGTTGGATTCAATTTAAACTTTAAGATATGTATTTTTTCTCTAATCTAAGTACAAATTCAATAACAATTCATTTTCAGACCATAGTTATAAAATAAAAATATTAACTTGAACTTGATATAAATTACTAAAAGGAAAAATTACTATCAAATAATATTTTGCATCAATTTTTTGTAAATATTTTAAAAATGAAAACTACCATTAATAATATTTATAATTGAGCTTTAACAAAAAAAAATATTTCTTAGTATAGTTATTTTTAATTAAGAGATAGTGTACACATATGAAAATTTTAAATATATAACTGACATGTATCACAATCCTGTTAATTAACAACTTTGAAGAACCAAAATCAATAAAATATTTTACCATTATATTTTCATTAGGACTTTGAACTTATGTATGGATACAATATTTTAATTATAAAATAAATCTCGCACAATATGTGCAAAAACAATCATAAAACTATAATAAATGATCTATTATTTTATGCTTTTATTAAATTAAAACATCAAACAAAACCAGTTGTAACGCAACGGGCTCATATCCTACAAGGCCACAAGTTTCCAAAAGAATCAAACGCATTACCATAAAACCATATTTCAACAACCATAAACACAGAATTGTATAGTAGGCTCATATCAAGTGTATACATAAGAGCAAAAACCTTAGAGCATCTTTATCCCATGAAACCCATTTGGGGTTCTTATTTATTTATTTTCTTTTTTTTATCTGATTAGAAAAAATTAAAAATCAATTGCGGACCGCCATATGTCAATGAGATCCGCGAATAGTGGAAGGAATCCATTTAAATCGGTGCTTATTTGGAGTTTTAAGCAACATGTTTTCTGCTTTTTGTGGGACCTATACTAACCCCCCCCCCCTAAAATCCTGTGTTGCTCTTAGAACATGATTAACGCTGCACGGATTCTTATTTATTTACTTTTTCTGATAAAAAAAATTTAAAAAAACGAACCAATCGCGGACTGGCACGTGTCAGTGAGACCCTTGAACAGTGCAAGAATCAACTTAAACTCGGTCCTTATATAAGATGCGAAAGACACGGTTTTGGATATATTGATTTATCTCCTTCTCTTAAACACGATATATTGATTTAGTTTCATCACAATTCGTGTGACAAGCGTAGGGCATAACAGGGTTTTACGGAGCTTGGTAGCTCACCGAGAATCTTTCATTGTGTTTCATTGTTTTGGCCAAAGCCACCAGAGAGTTGACTAAAGAGAGATCGTCCTACGCTACTCTTACCAAATCCCTACCATTACCACTTCCTCTGATTCTAGTTTCAACAAGAAAATAATGATTTGATCTATATATATTAGTTTTATTCTATATACTTTTTTTTGGTCAAAGTTTTATTCTATATACTTAATTATTATATTTTAAATAATTTTTTTTAATCTTTTATTGCTAATCAAAATGGTTTAATTGATTTATTAATACTCTGGCTTTATTTGACTAAAAATACTTATAACATATATTACTTACTGTAAGAGTGGAAGTAACTATAAATAAATGATTCTAAGGGAATATAACGAGGGATGCGCATTACACGTATCTTTCATATCCTACCTTCTTTTTGCTGATGATAGATTTTTTTTCTATAAGGCAGAACTCCGTGAATTTAAAGAAGTGATAAAAGTGTTCAGGAAATATTGACAAGTATCAAAACAATGTATTAATTTTGAGAAATCTTCTCTACTCTTTGGTAAGAGAATTAACACAAACGTTAATTAAACAGCATATCAAAGAAACTATTGGAATCCAGAATGAAGGAAGAATGAGAACTTATCTAGAAAATTTCAGAAGATATTAGCGGATCAAAATACAATTTTTTTTGCTTTTCTGAAGGACAAACTAATGCATAGGGTGAATGGATGGACAAATAGGTGGCTTTCAAAAGGAGGAAAAGAAGTTTTGATTAAATATATCTTGCTAGCTCTCTCGACATGTTATGTCTAGTTTTTTGCTCTTATTGGAGATATGTGAAAATTTTGCAAGTGCCATTGCGCAATTTTGGTTGAGTTCAAACCCCCCAAATCGTGGAATTCACTGGGCAAAGTGGGAAAAGTTTGCTTACCACGAGAAAAAGGCGGGATTTGTTTCCGTATGATCCATGAGTTCAACTTGGTTTTACTAGCAAAAAACTATGGATGCTAATTCAATACCCTGATTCGTTGGTGGCTGGAGTATTGAGGGGCAGATAATATATAATGTGTTCGTCTTTACGGACAATATCTGTAAGTAGTCCATCATATGTATGGACTAGTATTTAAACAGCACAAAAGCTATTGCTATTGGGAATTAGATAGGATATATGCTCAGGATATGAGGTCAAAGTATGGGAGGATCCTTGGATCCCTACAATACCAGTTAGGCCGGCTCACCCCTTAGCCCCAGTTTTACATCCGAACATAAGAGTTAGTGACCTTATTAATCAGGAATCAAAGAAATGTGATGTTGGGTTACTGGAGAACTATGTTGCCCCTGAAGATATACCTTTCATAAGCATTTTGGACATAAGCTCAGCTCATAGCCATGACACATTCTGTTGGAACTACACTAAGAATGACCAGTACACAGTTAAATCAGGATATTGGGTTGCTCGCAATTTATTGAAGGCTGATGAAGAGAAAGAGATATTGGACCCAGTATAACAAAGCTTCAAGCCTTTGCTTAGAAGATAAGAGCCCCACAGAAGATATGTCAACTTATATGGCAACTGATAACATGTCATGTGACAGTAACAAAGAACCTGATAAGACACAATATGTGATGTGATAACTATTGTCCACGATGTGGAGAACCATAAGAATCTGTTACTCATGCAATTTTTGAATGTCCACCAGCTCTACAAGTTTGGTCCTTATCGGTGACGCTAACGAGTCCAAATATCTTTCCTCTCTCGACCATCTATGATATTATGGATTATCTCTTCTGGAGAAAGAACAGCAATGTCGAGCCAGATTTAGATAATGATCCTTGTCCCTGGATAATTTGGTACATTTGGAAAGCCAAAAATGATAAATTTTTAGGAGAATAGACAGAGATCCTTTGGAGCTAGTTCGTTATGCAGAGAGTGAGTATCAAGACTGTTTCAATGCCAACGAGATGGTGCCATCAACTCCACAAGATCAAAGTATTAACCGTAGTATTGATGAACCTCAAGTCTTAAGCTTGGGTAATATATGTATGATAGACGGATCATAGACATCTACATCACAGTTCTGCGGGTGTGGATGAGTTTGGATGGACAGCTTATGGAAGTTTCAACTTATGGGGACACGAAATTATATTCGGCGAAAGTCTGCCCTTCATTCAGAAGTGGAAGTACTGAGATGGGCAATGGAGAGTATGCTTCAACACTCAACATGTAAGACCTTCGAACATATTGCAAGGATCTGATCACCATGATTAAGGATCCCCATACTTGGCCAAGCTTTACAACAGAATTGGAGAGGGTACAGACTCTGCAGATATGTTTCATGGACTTCATGATCACTCATTTTCCACGAGAAAAATCAGATTTCAGACTCTTTAGCTACGATGGCAAGATTTTCCATAGAGAGCTTTATTCATTGGTTGTTCTATTCCGATCTGATTACTCAGACCACCTTAAGTTTGATTAATAAAATAATTTTTCGTTGTTAAAAAAACTATAAATTAAATGATTCTATCTATTGTGAACAGATAATTTTGGCACTGAAAAAAGTATATTAATATAATCAAACTTATTATGTCTATTATAGTTTAAGTAAACTATGGTATAAGTATTCAGTTTATAATATAAAATGATAAATGGTCTCATGTTTTTAATATATATTATATAGATTGAATAACTAAAATTGTAAATAATAATTTATATTCATTTATATAAATTATAAAAATTGAATATTAAAATAATGTGCCATAAATGTAATTGATGTTTTGTATCAATATCATCACAAAGTAGAAAAAAAAATTAATACAGTTTTTTGGTCAATACAGATTTCTTTCTTATTTTTTGGTCAATATAGATTTCTTTCTTCAGTTTTGGTCAACATAGATTTATTTCTTAATTATTTGGTCAACATAAATTTCTTTTCTCTTTATCTTTCCCTTTATTTGGAGTGAAATATGGTTCCCTCTTAAAGTGGCATATACTTAATTTATAAAATATAGCTTGAATTTTCTACTTATTTGCTCAACATAGATTTCTTTTCCCTCAAAAATATATGATATATCCAATTGATTTTTTTTCTCAAAATGCACCAGCAGGCACTAATTTATTAAATATAGCTTGAATTTTCTACTTATTTGGTAAAATGAAATTGTGCTGAAATATAACATATATAGTTATATGCATTAATAGAAAAGATAAAATAAGCGGTTCCTCCAACGATCATGAAGCAAGTAGTGCAAACTAGGACATCATCACCAACTCCCATTTTTCAGATATAATTAACAACTATATACTGATCCAACCCAAACATATTTAGGCTATGCACCCAACTAAATTAGTTAAGACTCTATCTTATACTAATTAAAATTTTAAGACCCTTTTGTACCAAATAAAAACTTCAAAGACTTTTGTAATAAAACCATAAATAATGTCAATTTATTTGGAAAAGATAATAAATGAAATGGTTATGATTAGTTAAAATCTGTAAGAAATCACTTAAAATAGGTAAATATTGTTTTATATTACAGTTTTAATATAATAGATATAACAAAAAGGTGGGATATTGTGCAAAAGCACAGTCCAAACACACGTCCAACTGACTATATATAGAATTACACTAAACCTTGTACATATTGTGCACCAAATCCAAAATGGTATCAGTTATGTTTGTGTTTGTGTTTGTGTCTCTAACAATTGTTTCCATTAATTTAAAGAACTTTCAAGCCAAGTCTAATGTCATTTTGGATGAGCAATCCATTTTTGATTACTACCAGAAATGGATGATTCAGTTCTCTAGAGTTTACAATAATGACTTAGAGAAAGATATGAGGTTCAAAGTGTTCAAGAAAAACTTGAAATTTATCGAGAAATTTAATAATATGGGGAATCACAGCTATAAACTTGGTATCAACGAATTCACTGATATGACTAAAGAAGAATTTCTTGCCACTTACACCGGTCTCCGAGGAATTAATGTAACTTCATTACCCGAAGTAGTTGATCAAACGATGTCATCAAGGAAATTGAACTTTAGTGAGCTTTATTTTATCAAAGACTGGAGAAACGAAGGTGCTGTAACGCCCGTGAAAAATCAAAGATCATGTGGTAAGATTGATGTGATTATTTATTATAAACAGTCTTTACACGCACTAAAATGCAAATTTTACAATGTAGTACGGCTAGATTGGTCATTTTATGTCATAAGATAAAAATAATACATTCTTCATACAAAACCTAATTGCCAAGTTAGGGTTACCAGTTTAGGTCATTTTTTCATCTCAAAATAAAGTAATCAATATCTATATGTAGAGTGTTGTTGGGCGTTCTCAGCTGTAGCAGCGGTGGAGGGTTTAACAAAAATTTCTGGCAAATACCTCGTATCGTTGTCGGAACAACAACTTGTAGATTGCTTTAATGGTTGTAACGCAGGAAATATTGAAGATTCTCTTAAATACATTACAAAAAACGGTATTTATTCAGATTCAGAATACCCTTACCAAGGAAAACCAGGGAAGTGTCGTTCACCTGCCAGACCCGCCATAATGATAAAAGGGTACGAAAGGGTCCCAAGCAACAACGAGATTGCATTGCTCGATGCTGTATTGAGACAGCCCGTCTCGGTGGCCATTGATTCAAGTACGGCCAGTTTCATGCATTACAAAGAGGGAGTATTTGATGTGCCAGACTGTGGAATCGAAACAGATCATGCAGTGGCGCTCGTTGGGTATGGGGTAACGGAGGATGGGATCAAGTATTGGTTGGCTAAAAACTCTTGGGGTAAGAATTGGGGTGAGAAAGGTTACATGAGGATCCGTAGGATGGTGGAGTGGCCTGAAGGAATGTGTGGTGTGGCTCAGTTTGCTTTTTATCCGGTAGTTTGATGACTAATATTGAAGTGATTATACATTATTAGCCTGGTTACAGATTATTGACATGTGGTCTAAATATATATCGTAACTTATAATTATAATGTATTGCCTCCGTTTGAAATAAAAGAATTTTTTTGTCATCTTAATTTTGTTTCATAAGATACATTGTTTTTATTATTTTTAGTAAAAATTCTGAAAATAAATTCCAAGTTTCACCTCTATTTTTCCTGTTTTGTTAGTAGCAAATATAGTATTTTAGGGACATTCGATAAAATTAAAACGATATAAAAAACTTAGCATGTCTCTTGCGCACAGTATTAAGATTAATTCATTAAGTAAGAAAATCTAACAAGAAAAAAAAAACAAACATAAAGATAAAAAATAGAAAAAAATGAATAAGGCTAAGAGAGAAAACAATTGTCTAAATGATCTAAAATAAGTGTTTTTCGCGAATATGACTCAAAACTTTAAGTCAAATGCTAAGTAACCCATGCTTTTGGAACTTTTATTTTTCCTATTCACTCTGCAAGTTTAAATTATTCATGAAAATTTTATTGTTATTTATCTCGAAAACGCTTGCACGGGATATGAACATGGAAAATAACTTTATAATTTACAGATATATCCGATCAGTGGATTGGCTGTGGTGAATTTCACCACAGCCGATCCACTGATCATAAACCAAAAAGAACTATACATATCTATATATGTAATTCAACTCTATAATATTCTTTTTAAAAATCATAAACCAAAAAAGAATTATAACTATACACATCTATATATGTGATTAAGGTCTCTCATATATTGTCACAAGAAAAATATCTGGTGAGTTTTCCTGCATGTTCTTTCACATCTTCACATGTTATCTTTTTTTTTTGGTTTCACATGTTGAGGAAATAACTAGATATACTGATCTTCATAATAAATTGATGTTAAATTTTTTTAAGAAGAATATAATTGTCATGCTGTTATACATTAGTTATTGTTACAATTATACTTAGGCGTTTGTACATATAGATGTAGGGGTGGACATGAATCGGATATCCGAGTTTTTGGATATATTCTGATCTGATCCATTTTGTCAGAATAATCAATTATTTGATCTAATTCGATATGTAGCCACACGAATATTCGGTGTTCCGGATATTCGGATAATTTTAGATTTTCGACCGGATATCCGATTAAATCCGTAAAATTAAATTAAAATTAGTAAATAAATCATAAATTCCAAAATAAGATAAAATAATAAAAATATTTTATTACAAAAATAAAAATTTATTACTTTTTAAAAATTCTAATAAATAACTTAATAAATTTATTTTAAAAGTACTATAAACTTATATACAATACAATATATATATATATATATATATATATATATATATATATATATATATATATATATGTCTTTACATACATGTATATGTATTCATATAACGGATCAGATCAGATATCCATTCTTAATAATATTAGTATTTTTGTGATTTGCTTCGTTTCTTACAGATATTGAATATAAGTATTTTCTTTGCTTCGTAGAGTTACAGATATTTGGAATTTCGGTTCAAATCGAAACAGATAAAAACAAAATTTACAGATATTTTTTCCAGATGTTATACTATTGTGACTAAGTTAATGTGACTATTATGCTTACGTGTGATTATTATTATGTGTGTTTATTCTTATCAACATATAAAAATGGGTTATGTTGTTGTAGATCATGCTACTATGAAATTTAAATCAAAGAGAACGACTTTACAATGGATTGTGGTAGGTCATGCTATTAAGAAATTTAAATAAAAAAGTAAGACTTTCCAATAGAATAATGTTATTAATAACTCGCCTATAAAACATGAATATTGAAGCCGAAATCCTAACCGGAAGTTATGCGGAAAAATGGATTTTTATTCCTAGAATAAGTCTCATACCAACATATGCAAGATGACCTTTCAAAATGAAAAAAACTTCAATTTTTTATAAGAGTGTTCTATGAAATGACTATCAACAAGAGTTAAGGTCAAAGCTTAAAAGGTTGGTCTATTTGTCAAGTCCAGTCTTACAATTATACGTCGCACTATCAAGAGTCATTACAACTGGAGAACTTCAAAATTTTAAAACATAGCGACAATAGTGTTTTACAAAATATTGTATATAGAAAAAAGATGTTAAAGTCACACCATGAATGTTAAAGTAAATAAATTTGATGTTTTATCTAGAAATATATTCAATATTTAGCTGACTATCGATAAAACATATTGACTGGTGTTATGTAATATTAATATTTTTAATTGTGTCGTTTTTATTTTTTCTTACACAATATAAATAATATAGAGAGTTCACAGTTCTATATGTTTCAATTAACTATAGCTAATATTATTTTTTATATACTGTGTGAAAATATGTATATAAAAAAAACTAATGAATAACACTAGTTGTAATTTTCACACAGTAACCCATCAATAACTTTATAGATGGGCTGTGGTGTCACTGAAAAAAAATTTCAGTGACACCACAGCCCATCTATAATATAGAACTAAGCTCTTTCATATTTTTTCACTTCTTATATTTAATTACCAAACATATTTATTGATTCAAAAAAAATATTAGGTGAGTTTAATATCACCTTCGCATGTTCGCATGTTCTTTTCGGTTTTGTATGTTACTGTCAATTGATTGGGTATTCGTAATGAATTCTACTTAAAATAACATTATTATATAACATGATTTTGTTACGGATGTAATAGGTTATATAAAAAAATAGAGAAAACGGATGTTCGTAGTAAGACTAAACCTGTCCTCCGAAGAACTATTCTAACTTTATTGTTAGGGAGGTATATTTTTCAATTCCAATTCTGTCAATCAATCTCACTATAAATTTTTTAATTTCTCTTTTAGAAAAATTCTATCTTATACAGTGGAATTAAAATAAGAGCAACACTATGGGCTGAACAAGCAGAACTATTTGAAGATAAATATCATTCTGTAAAAAGTAAAAATAATGTTCTTATCATGATAAGTATTTTGATCAAGACATATGTAGGTGTAATTTGTTTGTCGGCATCTTCTTGGACTAAATTCTATTGGAATTATGATTTTGATTCTGTTACCGACTTTCAAAAAAGGTACAATTTAAATTTTTTGGATGTTCATTTTATTAAAATTAGGCATAATAAAAATTTACTAACTTGATTTTATATTTTTCTATTAGTTTCAGCTATGATGATGGATGTTTGGTTAATCTTGGCGATATGATTGAAATTCCTTCAATGAATAATGAGATTTCTGAAGTCCAACATTCTATTAATGATGTTTGGGATTTCATTGCATCTGATATCGCTCAGGTAATGTAACTATAAATTATATTTAAACACATTTAATATTAACAATATTAGAAGAAAGGTTATTATTAAATAATCTTTTGGTTAAGATTTTAAAAATAGAAATTACTATTAAATAATATTAATAATTACTTTTTAACAAAATTATTTATTATTATTATATTAGTATATATACTTTTAATTATGACATAGATTAACACATGTCACATTCTTAAATATATAATTGTCAAGTGTCACGATCATATTAATTAACAACTTTGAAGAAACAAGCAACTTTTAAGTAATTTTATTTTCATAATGATTTTATGTTAAAAAATTATAAACAAAAAATAACTCCAAATATTTCAGTCAAGGCATGTGTCAATTAAAAGATTAGATTGTGAATGTGTCAATAAAAATCTGCCATTACTTTAAAATTGTAAAACTATTAGTGATATTGAAAAAACGAATTTTGAAAATGGCACTTTTAAAAATGGCACTTTATAAATGGCAAAATATTTAATATTAAATTGAGATAATTATTGCAAAGCAATTCTTTTTATAAATCCTAGAAAAATTTAATTGTAAAATATTATGTAATATTAATTTATTTTTCTAAGATACTAAAACACTGTAAAATAATATTTGATAGTTGTTTTCCTTTTCTTAAAAAACAAAATCCTAAACAAAAGAGATTTGTATCATATTTTTAAGAGAAATTGCCAAAAATACCATTTTCATAGTACCACTTTTCATGTTTACACTAACCACTTTTACCACAACTTTTAATGAATAGTTTAGGTTTGAAGGTTTAGGATTTAGAGTTTAGATTTGATGTTTTAGGGTTTAGGATATATAGTTTAGGGTTTAGAGTTGAGGATTTAGGGTTTATATAGTTGAGGTTTTAGGGTCTAGGGTTTAGGGTATTGAATTTAGGGTATATAGTTTAGGGTTTAGAGTTGAGGATTTAGGGTTTAGATTTGGGGATTTATGATTTAGAATTTGAGGTTAGAATTTTGAAAAGCATATAAAAACAAGGATATAAGAGTCTTTAGCCTTTTACTAAATAAGGTATTTTTAAAAATATGTATTTAGTAGTGGTAAAGATGAATAATGGTACCTTAAAAGTGGTATTTTTGAAAATTCCCTATTCTTAAGTCATAACCAGAAAAGAATTGTAAAAAGTTATTTAATAAAAATTTTAATAGAGAATTTGATGATGAACATAATACTAAAAATTATTTAATTAACAAAAGAAGTGTAAAATTATAAAAACATATTTAATAAAACATTAAATTATTACATAAAAAATGTATAATGTTGTCATTGACTCGATTGAAATTATTTGACTTTCAATTTTATTTTTATTTTTCATTTAATTTCTTATTTTATGTTGGGTTCAATTTAAACCTTTAGATATAGTATTTATCCTAATCCAAGTAGAAAGTTGATAACAATTCATCTATGTACCATGATTATAAAATATAAAATATAAATTTTAACTTAAACTTATGTATGAAAATTATATTTTTAATTATAAAATAAATCTCACATAACATATGCAAATCAATCATAAAATGATAAAAAAATAATTATTATTTTATGTTTTATTAAATTAAAACATTAAACAAAACCCGTTCCAACACAACGGGCTCATATCTAGATATTTCTTATTCTAGATATGGACCCGTGCATTGCACGGATTTTGATTAATGTTTTAGTTTCATGAAAACATAAAATGAGAAAATAGTTCAATTGTATAACTTTTGCATATATTGGATGGAAATTATTCTAAGTATAAAAATTATTTTTCTCACATAAGTTTTCGTTAGTATTCATATTTCAATAATCATGGCGCATAAATGAATTATTAGCAACTTTATACATAGGATTAGAAAAAAGCCATGCCTAAAAATTCAAATCGAACCCAACGTAAAGAAATACAAATCAGAGCAAAGTATAAATAATTTAAAAGTTTAATCAAGCCAATTGAGTCGATGACAATGTCATACACTTTCTTAGTTCTTAATTTAATTTTTGTATTAACGTTCTATATTATTCTTTTTGTTCAAACATATTCTTATGCTTACATGAAAATTTAGATATGTTTATGTTGTCATTGTCGAATCTTGAATGTATTTTTGTGCATTCGTTATCATTCATCTATTTTGGTTTACATAGTTTATTCATCTTTAAAATATCTTCAATTTCTAACTCTATATATTTCTCCATCTTTACTAGTTAAATAGATAAATTCTATTATAAATGTGAATTTCTCCATTGTATGAATCTAGAGAAATTGCCAAAAATACCATTTTCATAGTACCATTTTTCATGTTTACACTAACCACTTTTACCACTACTTTTAATGAAGGGTTTAGATTTGAAGGTTTAGGATTTAGGGTTTAGATTTGATGTTTTAGGGTTTAAGGTATATAGTTTAGGGTTTAGAGTTTGAGGATTTAGGGTTTAGTGTTGAGGATTTAGGGTTTATAGTTTAGACTTTAGGGTTTAAGGTTTAGGATATTGAATTTAGGGTATATAGTTTAGGGTTTAGGGTTTAGAGTTGAAGATTTTGGGTTTAGAGTTTAGAATTGGAGGTTTATGATTTAAAATTTGAGATTAGAATTTTGAAAAGCATATAAAAACAAAGATATAAGAGTCTTTACCATTTTAATAAATAAAGTATTTTTGAAAATGTGTCTTTAGTAGTGGTAAAGATGAATAATGGTACCTTGAAAGTGGTATTTTTGAAAATTCCCCATATATTATAGTGTTTCTATATTTTAATAAAAATGTAATGGAACGATATTTTCATCTCTATATTTAGAAACAAAAATAGCATATCTCAATAATTTCCTCTAAAAGTAGAGAAACTCTATTGCATAATCATACATTGGATCAAATCCATCTCTATAATATAATTTCTCTATCATAAAGTGAGCATATAGATATGAATATATAGGTGAACTGGAAATAATTTTAGTTGTTTAACCAATAGATAACATTATGGATTGACATTTTTATCATGCAATTTATAGGTAATGAAACTATTCATATTTTATGCAGTTTGATAATGATTTGATTCTTGTAGCTACAAATATATATGTGTAATAAAAACCATGTTTTTAAATCTCAATTGTGTGAATAACTGTTTATAAAAGTAACGTGTAGTGCATGCTGTAGTAGACATGTAGAAGACACAACACAATCGTTAAGAAGTTTTCTTAATTTCATTTCAAATATATGATATATATTTTCGAGTCACAATTTTTTATAATGATTATTCGGTTTTTTATCTCACTTTTGATCTGCAGTTATAGTAACAAAAATTTCCAGAAAAGAAATATGCATATGATCCTAAATTATAATTTTCTGTATTGAACAAATTAATTACATATTTATAAATATATAAGATTTTTAATAAAATAAAACAAAGCTAAATATTTATTAATTTTATTGATATTTTTATTTATTTGTAATTAATAGTTTTTAATTTATAGATCAATAAATATCAATGATATAAACAATACTCTTTTTGTTAACGCTGATTAATTATGTTAATAAAAACTATGAGAAACATTACATAGATGTATCTACATCTAACTATTCTACATGTTTTATGAAGATTTATGTCTGACTATATTACCATGAGTTGTTTCATAAGATCTACACCAAACCGTATTCTTTGCTATCTGAAAATATCCTATAAACCTTCTCTCAAATAAGTTAATAATTCAGCTTCTTTGAAATTCGAAATCTAAATTAAATGATATTAAATATCAGATATATATTTTGGAGTCTCGTTTTTTAATGATTATTCAGTTTTATTCAGTTTGGACCCGCATTCATTTTGACAAAATTTTCCAGAAAATAAATATGCATATAAACTTTGAATTATAATTTTCTGTATAGAACAAAGTAATTGCATAATTATAAATATATAAGATTTTTAATAAAAGAAAAAATTATATATTTATTTATTTTTATTGATAGATTTTTTTGTAACTATTAGTTTTTAAGTTATAGATCTATATATATATCGATGATATAAAGTAATTCCTTTTATTAATGATGATTAATTATGTTAATACAAATTATGAAAACCATTACATAGCGTATATATAGATAACAGTTCTACATCTTTTATGAGGACTAGAACTATTTTCCGCGCTACGCGCGGATTACATATTTTAAATTTGTTTTGTAGCATAGATTATATATTTTTAGTTTGTTTTATTAATATATAATATTTTGTATTATATATTTTGATAACTAAATTTGGAACAGTTTTCCTGTTACCAATTTAAATGGAATATTTTGTAATATTTCATGCATGTTGTTAGTATGGGTTTACTTTCAATTGTATCATAGTATTTATGTTACTCTAAAGCAGATTAATAACAGCACAATCAACATAACAAATACAATGAAAATAAATTAAGTTCTTTTTATAATTTTTAATGTAATCATTTATATTCTTTATTTTTCCAATTTATATTTGAAGCTTATGTTTTACGAATTTATCAGTGATAATTATATATACAGTTTAGGTCATTGTAGTTAAAATGTTGAAATTTCATCACAAATAATACATGGAAACAAATTATATAATAATTTAGGAAAAATTCCATAAAATACCCAAACTAAATTTTGTTAAATTTTTTAATACTCAAACTTTTTAGCTACCCAGTTTAATATCCCAACTAATTATTTTGCTCATTTTAATACACAAACTTTTAAAACTTTTTAAATTTTGTAATAAAAGTTTTAAGTTTAATATATTGAAATTAGTTTGTTTCTGAAATAAAAACAAATTTATTTTTTCTTTAAAAATTAAAATTTTTAAATTTTTTTTCTTCATAATTTATTTACCTTCTTTCTTAAATCCTAAAATAATTTTATCATATTTTTCTTATATTTTGGAGATTTTCAAATTTCTTTTAAATCTTATTAGTACATTTAATTAAAAAAATAAACTTTGGGTATTAAAAGGACCACATTTGAGTATTAAGAGTGATAAGAAGTTGTTCTATTGATGACGATCAAGAGAGACTTACTATCGTAGGATAGAATGACACTGGCTTGATCATCAAAGAAGCATAACTTAGGCTGTTCTTGTAATATTGTGGGTTTACGATATGGAAAATTAGCTTCCATAACTGGGGTTTTATAAATTTAGATAAAGCTCAATAGAGTTCCTGCTCTTAATGACAAAGCAAAGCAAAATGAAAAATTCCTAAAAAGTAAAAACATAGAAAAGGATTTTTAGAGGAACAGAGTTCTAAACAGTTTAATGAAACTAAGTAAATTCAAAACAAAAGGAAGAGCAGTAATGGCCATTGAGCTTGGACACCCCATGTATGCGAAGCTAACCATTGCAGGGTTTCTTGACGGTGCGTACATCCTCACGAAAGTCTGCACTGTCAGCTTGGACTTCAACACTATTAAGCTCAGCAGGGACGTCCTTGGTGCCATCAATGGAGGGCACAGTTTTAACTGCTCCAACTCCAGGCATATCATTTCCATCTCCCTGCCCATGAACTGTATCAATAGCTATAGTCATAATAAAAAAGTTTAAAACATGTATAGCTACTTCTTAAACTTACGTTTCCAGCAAAGCTTGTGAAATTAGCATATGTGTTGTGTGCTTAAAACTATATGAATTATATTTAAATGGCAACGGAAACCATATATTTAAATATATACCTGGGAGTAGATTTCTTTCCTTGATACACTGAAGAACACAGTGTAGTACTTATAAAACAGAGAAGCATATTCGATGAGTCTGAGCTGTAGCGTAAGGCTTACTGATAATAACACTCATTGGAAAAGTTAAGCTAGTACCTCTTTTTTGGGGTAAACCAAAGCGATTCAGTTGAAACCTGCAGTGAGCGTCAATGCTTAGGCACCTGATCAATAAGCATCAACGCTTAGCCACTTGATCATGGAAACAAAACAAACAAATGCCAGGACAGAAGCATAAAAGATAGATGGAACATGTATGGCGTATCTCCTCGATAATGGGACCGTCTATATCACAACTTTGTACTTCGTAGAACACATGACTAAACAAAAGAAGGGGTTGGACAGTAGTTATTTTCACATACATAGGCACAAAGGTTCTTATTGTTAAGCAAAAAATAGGTTTTTCAGAATGGTTTAGTGGTATTGTAAGAACCTATCTGAGAAGTATGGTCCTCATCCTCCGAATCTCCACAGTCCACACCTGTAACCGATAGCAGTTAACATAAAGCCCCAAACTAAGTCTGGAACACTAATCAAAGTGAACTTGAGTGGAAGCGATAAGTGTACTCACGGATAAGGCAGATAATATATATGCTATTTCCATTTCTCTCAGCTTCCTGAAGAGCTAGCTAGAATAAGCAACTTCTTTGGTGTCAGCATTTCTACCATCATCTTTTCGTTCGTGAAATTTTTCATTGTGTTTCTTGCAATACGAACACATCAACCTAACCTGGAAATTTTTCAGTAAAAGTGTTAAAACCTCCTGAAAATTGATCCAAAGTCGAAGAAACAATGGAAGATTTCTCAGAGAGGAGGTGATGCTTAATTGTTTCCATGAGAAGAAGTAACTTTGCTTATCCCTTGCAAATTCTTCAGTAAGTTTAATTGCCAAATAGACAGAACATGAATGAGATTTGAGGAGAGAAAAAAAAACTAACTGTTCTATAATATGTGTCGTGGAAGTACCGAAGCGAAAAGAAAGATGAAGAAATATGTTGGCGGTATCTGTTGAACCAAATCTTTCTTTTCCCTTGAACAGAGATAAAAAAAAATAGTGAGAATTATTTTTTTATTAATCTAAGCCTATGAAATTGATGTAATACTACCTACAATGCGAAGATTAAATTCATCTATCATCCTCTTAAACTTGGTGTCATTTGGTGTTGTTTTAGCAGTAGTATATTCTTCCTAGTTTCAGTACTGCAAATACATAATAGTGTGAGAAGATATATCATGGATTCTAATCATCTTTAGGTCTATCATCATGAAATTAAATTGAGAGAGACGATTGACATACCCCTTTTGGAAGAAAACTCTTGCCAATGTAGGATCTAACTCGATGACTTTGTTATCTGCAAAAGCTCTGCTCATGGAGAGTCACAGTAAATCTTATGGTAGGCTTCGTAAACAGCCAGACAAACCTGGAGAAACAGAAGGCAAATATTATTCAAACCTGATTCAAGAGTCAAACTTTTCCGTTGTTATTCCTCTGTTTATGAATGAAAAAATTACTCACCAGAAGCAGAGTCCACCAAGTTCTCATCATGAGGAGCTGTGTGTAAGCAAAATTGAACTGACAGGATTATGATTTCTTCAGCTGCAGAGGAGGTTCCAAATATCCGTACGATCTTACTTCCATTGTAACAGTTTCTCCCTGTTTAATTACATCATAGCCACAGATTCATACATCAAAGAATATAACTTTCGATCTACCTTAAACGATAAAATTTTCTGCTTCATTGTTGTATCCTACTGAACTCTTTGTTTCAACTCTCTTTGTCTCAACTAACCCAAGAAGCAGAACGACCAAATAACACAGAGATTTCAAAAGAGCCGAACCTGAGCTTGAGCAGCCTCAATTCAACGTCTTGCGAGACCCTTGAACCGCTGAAGCAGCGCCTCTATCAACAATTTGGCAGCACGCCCTGACTTAATAAATTTTCCCTAACAAAACAGCAATATCAAAGAAGAGGACGACAAATCATGAAACCATTCTAGGGAAAAGAAATTAGTCAAGTTGAGGTGAGCTACTTCTAAGATAAATGTTTTCCATAAAATCAACAATCAGTTGTATCATGTAAGCACAAGAAAGTCCGCTTACCATATAAATCACCTCAAAGTAACAATTAGCTTCAAACTCTTGGAATGAGTGGAACCTGAACCTGTCTCTCTGAATCACAACTGGGTTGTCTTGAAGCTCCGCAAAGACAGAACTGTAAGTGAAACGGATGGTAAGGTTGTGATCAGCAACCCTGTAGATGTATTTGCTTTTGTTGCGAAGAAATTCATGAGCCTAACCCTTGTTCCACAGTTGAGATTCCTTTGGTATCGTGCAACCCGATTTGATGAGATGAATCTCTGAATAGCTGTAGCTTGTGTTCAATTTTATTAGTGAGAGGGATTGAACATGAGAAAGAAAATTAATTGTTGTAGATAATCGTTCATACCTGTTCATCAATCATAAGCAGCTCCAGCCTAATTAAACTTCCCCTTTTTGATGTGTTAATTGCTTCTCATCAGAAATATATTAAACGAAAACAGACCTCCGATTCAGCTAAGTCTGCGGAGACATCGTTAAAAATTGAGCAACATGATCAACACCGGTAGATTTCACCGACCATCAACGTAGGAGCTTGTATGTCGTTTTAGATTTCTAGTGAGAATGAGAGTTTATATAACTTCAAAAATGAGGGAGTTGGAAGAGTGCCATTAATTCAGATTAAAGGTGTAAAAAGGGATTTAGTGAAAGTTTAGTGGATGGATCTGACAATATTAAAGAGAACGGAGAGGCTGAAATCGGAACCGTCTTTCAGATAACAACAAAGAAGAAGAACTTCATAAGCCGCCGAATTGTTTTAAGATTCAATGTGACGTGGCAGTAAAAATGAATTGTGATAGGCTGATTTTCCAATCCTACGTGGATAGGCTGAGAGCTCTAGCTCATTCCCTTTTAGTATAGTCTTGATTTACGTCGGTGTTATAAACCATTGTGTGGATGGACCATAACCAAGTACTAGACAAGTCCAACAAGTACAAGAGGAAGTGTAAGGAGGTTTACATCCGGTCTACATCGGTTCATCTACAAACCGGTCCGAGATTAGAAGACTCAGTCAACCTCGTTATCATCACCTTGACCAAGTCTTCATGTATGACATCAATGTAGTCAAGAGTATTAATGTGTAGATTTACTTCCTTGTAAAGCATTTGTAAACCCTTGTACAAACCACTATATAATATGGTGTTGGCTAATGAGAAATACACACAACATTCCTCACAATTCACTCTCCACATTTCACACAGTTTATAACACGTTATCAGCACGAGTGTGCTCTCCACCGGAGTTCTTCTTCACCGGCCAGCTCCTCCGGCGCTCAGCCTTGCTCCTCCGGCGATTCAAGTTTTCCGGTGAGCTCTCAAGATCTTGCTCAAGGTGGTCCATTCAGATTCCTGGTTAAGAAGAGGTAAACTAATCAAAACTTTAATCAAAATCCAAAATATAAGAACATATCTAAGAACATGTTCATAAGAACACTATATGTTCATATCTTGGATCTATATGAATCCTATAAAAACTTATTAAAATCTGTTGTTCTAAATTATTATCTAGATATTAATCTTGAATCAAAAGTTCTATAAGTATATTGATTCTAATATTATCTTGAATCTCTAAAATCTGTAAAACTTATTAAAGAACATAAAGATCTATATGAATCTTGATTATAAGAACTTTTGAAATCTTATAAAAGTTATGTGAAATCCTAAATCCTCTTCCTGGTTTGCAAGCCATTAATAGGCTCTACCTTTCTCCTATATGATCCGGCCTTAAATCCGGATTTGTCTAAAGGATTGAAACCAATAATCAAACCATTGTTTATTCGCATCACCAGCTGTTCCAGCAGGTTGTATAAGTCGTTTATCAATACCATCAAAAACCCAAAGATCAAAACCTTGAATCCCTTGCTGTGCCATTTTCGGCCAGCCTCCCTGAAAAAAAAAATTAATTCAGTCAACCAAAATAAAATAAATATTAAAACCAATTGATTGCATATCTTTGACTGTCTTTATTTATTATTATTTTTTAACTGATATGATTTTATAAATGCAATTTCGATTTTTATAAATGCATTTTCGATTTTATTTGACTAGGCATTTAAATTTTATAACCTATAATCCTGTTTTGCATTAATATGACATCAAATGAAATAAATTATAGGTTGATATCATTTGATCATATAGGTTGATAGCTAAATAATTGAACCAACCTTGAATAGATTTCATATCATATTGAATATTGATCACATAAGTTGATAGTTAATCTTGATCTTTTACAATGCTTGAAATTGATGATTAAATTATATAGTAATCTTGTTGCATACTTGATAGCATCAGTTTAGTAAATATTTGAATCATCTTGAATCATCTTGAACAAACTTTGAATGGAATTGTCATATTGTTTAAAATCTGACCATGCATAATTGTCATATTGCTAAAACTGAATTTATGTTTGCATTTCTTTGACAATCCTGATAATAGTCCATATAAATTAAAATGGTTCATATTGCTTGCATCTAAATGATTCACACTGCTTGCATATAATTAGACCAGATCGGTTTTCATTTAAACTTAGCATGTTTGCTTTGATTGAAATTATAAACCTGTTTAAACCGATCAAACATGGATTAGTAAATTGTTAGATCATTCACATATCATGAACTGATCATTTCCATGCATCTTCTTGTCATATAGTTTTATTAAGAATTAAGCATGCTTGCTTTTATTAAAATATAAACTTTCCTTGAAACCAATTGATTGAAAATATAATTGAATTTGGTTTAGACATTTGCTGAAAATTATAAATTTTCTTGTCTTGGTTTACCCGGTAAAGGGGGAAAGGAATCAGTTATTATTTTATGATCATTGAAAACCAAATATCCTTTGGTTTTAGTTTCATTTTATGATCTTTGAAAATCAATTATCCTCATGCATTAAGAATCACATTTATATTATTTTGGTCCAATGCTTAGGACAGAACATTCGATTAGTTCTTGAGCCATGCATTTATCATTCGACCATTGTGATTGATTTTCACCCATATTGCTTGATCTCATTTAAATGATTGATCCTTATTCAAAATTCTAAAGGGCTTGGAAACTCTATATGAAATTATATACATATATATAATCAATCCAAATAAGAATTATAATTAAAAGGATCACTAGATGCAGTGATCAATTGATCATTGTCATACTAGATTTTTTTAAAGTAATTATATTATATGATTTGGAGGAAGCCTTATTAAATAATTATTAAATCATATAAATTAAGGCTTCTATTGCTTACATAAATTCTTGATGCTTGAAAGCAATGTTAAATATTCAGATGTTGAAAATCATCTTGAAATCTAAATCTTGGTGACTGTATCTAAAATTCTCACTTTTGAGATAGATACAAGGCGATTTTCTTAATCATACGCCATCACCTTACTGAAAGTCTCAATGATCAATATCTCACTATTGAGAATCCTCTGGACCTTTGGATAGAACTGAAATCCAGATATGATCACCATTGTACGATGCTATTACCAAAGGCCCTATATGATTTGAGAGACCTAAAGACCCAAGACTATAAGTCTGTGGATGACTATAACTTGGCTCTATTCATGATAGTCTCAAAGTTGAAACTGTGTGGAGAGACTATCACATATGCTGACATGTTAGAGAAGAAATTCTCTACATTCCACAAGCAATGTTTTGCTTCAGCAATAATACCGAGAAAAGGGTTCCTCCACATATGAAAATTTAATCTCTTGTTTGTTGCTTGCTAAGCAAAACAATGAGTTACTCATGAGGAATAGTGAGATGAGGCCTCATGGATTTTATGGCATTGCCTAAGGCATGTACGGCAACAGAGCCATATGAAAGAGTCAAACCATGGCCATGTGAAAGGCCATGGAAGATGGCAAGGGTGTGCGTGGATATCACCCACAGTCACTCCATAGTCGAGGCCGAGGCCAAGGTTATCAACCTAGCCGTGGGTATAAGTCCGATTTTAATACCCATGCCTCGACCAAATCTGCTTGCCATCAAGTGTTGGATGAATAATCATTGGGCCAACCAATGTAAAACTCCCAAACACTTTATTGAACTCTACCAGGAGAGCATAAAGGGATAACACCCTATGACCCATTGGGTCCATCTAGATGGTGCGAATGATTTCGACCATGAGAATGATGATCAACTAGAATACGAGACTTCATATTGCCTTAATAAAGGCCGATTAGATTTCGACATCATTTTACTTTGTTTTTGTTCTCTATTGTGGACCAAGCCACATTATATTAAGAGACAAAAGATATTTTATTCAAGGTCATGGCTAGTCCAACCTCATGATGCCTAAAGGCACACATCTGAAAAATCTCTGATGCATTACATTCCCCATAAATCAAAGTGGAATTTATCAAAGTTTCAAAGACATTCATATGAATGTTCTACATATTGAAACTATGGGCAAAGGAAAGAAAGAATTCCTTATGATTTATGAAAATGCCCAACGCCAAAGGAAAGTCCTAGAGACTATACCTACTATATCTATAGGCCTTCTTTGAGCCAAGATAAATATGATTGTGGGTTAATACCCCAAATCACTTTCCAAAGAGTTCAGAGAAGCCTTTATAAGTGTGGCACGACATGCTCGGCCATCTAGGCTCTATTATGATGCATAAAATACTCTTGAACTCAACTGGACATTCCTTGAAAGAAAGGAAAAGTAGTCCGACCAAGGCATTGCCTAAAAGGCATTATATTCACCCTGTAAGACCCATTGAATTAAGAAGAAAATATGGTTTCCAACAATGGGCAAAAAGAATAAGAGTACCTAAATTAATTCGCCTACATGGTCGAGACTACATTCCCTATTGATCTAATGATCAATATGATAATAGGCAAATAGCCAGGGCAATCATAATCATGTTTGATTGACCCACGAAACTTATCACTTAGATGGCATTACCATACTTAGCCATCTGAATTATGATGCAAAGATTTAAAAAGGGCACAAAAGCTATCCCATAAGATCTCACGTTTGTGCAATATATATCTATGCACAAGGGAATTTATTGTCCCAAGCACCACGAATTAGAGCATGTTCATGAGGGGGAGTGAGGACAAATCCCATGATACATGATCATACTAAAATCCGTGAAACATGGTCCACAACCATATTACATATTGGTTGAATTTGATATAAAGACCATTACCTATAAGGTTCAAAATCTAAAAGTCCATATGCTTGGGGACATCATGAGTTATAAAAGATTAAATTGCATCAGGCCATAGATATTATATCAGGCCATATAAGTGATAATTAACTTGCATCATTCCCACCTCAGACTAATACGGGTCATGAGTCCAGACATATATCATATTAAGATATTATGAATAAATTCACCACAAATATATGTGCCATCTAAGATCATATTATCTTAGAATCTCATAAGGAGGATTGGGAATATATGTTGGATATATATTGTGAATATACTTTCTCCATAAAAGAAACCTTGAGCCAAATGGGTGATTTAATCATAGGCCAAGGAACAAGGATTACATAAATTTTATGAATCCTAATATCCAACATTTGAAAGGAGAGAAGTAGTAAGCTGGTAAAGAATGGTATCAACCATCATTGTCTTGGCAAAGATCCTCGGACTAGAAAAGATTTATAGACGTCCATATGCTACAATGATAGCAAAATAAAATGCCAGACACATTGACCCGAGAAAGAATGACTATGTCATCCCAGCTTAGCACCACACGGTTTTGATGTCTTAAAGACACAACCAAGTTGCTACAGAGTCTAATATAAGACCGAATTGGTTCCAAAGATAAAAGACCTCGGAAATTAAAGAAAGGTGCAAAAGAAACCGAGGTCATAGATTTTCCAGACAAGGCCGAAATGGCTATGCCGTCAGTATCAACACTTGGGGTTCCGGGACGCCGGGCCTCATGGTACTGATGGCATTGATAATGATGAGATCTCGTGAATTATTTGATGTCTGGAAGGAAACCATATATATATATAAATGTGTCGACACATACATTCATAGAAAAAGCGCGAATATGTAGCACTTGAATAATGAATCGAGGATCATGAATCCACGCAAGAGTACTCATAATATGAATAAAGAAAGAAATGTGGGGTTTCTAAAAGTGACGGATAAAGGCGTATTGAATTGGCCATGAATATGTAAACGTCATATGATGCCCAGTGAATAGATAAATCCTGAAAGAAGGATAAATCGTGAGACAGACCAAGGGAGGTCTATATAATCCAAAGTGGTGGATAATACTACATATGTCACTACATATAATGTCTGGAAGAAATTCAAAAGATGTAGTATGTTATATATGACTCACTGGATGATAATAGTATTATTGGTACCTAAAAGGTTTACCAAAATGTACTGAGCTCAGAATCATAAGATGAGAAAAGAAGTTCTCATGAACAGCATTTTCCCTAAAGCTGTCCCGGGATTGAATTAAAATTGCTACATGTAAGCAAATGAAAAGGTTCTATAAGAACAATTCAAATCAGTCCATAGAGGAATTTTAAATTCCTTGTGATATACTAACCAGCCTAAGATAGGTTAAATGGTTATTCATCAAACCTTAGAAAGGTTATAGACCATCACCACAAATTAGCCAAATTTTGGTAATACTTATGGTTGGTCAAAATTCTCAGCATGAACCAACCAAGCTGTGGTATGAATGAATAAGCTATCATAAAGATAAGCTATAAGATTAAAGTTCATCTTTGAACAAAAGGTGTAGGACCGCATTATGCGTCCATATGCGATCAAACGGGTCCGACCATATTATAAGATTTGGTCCATGATAAAGCTGTAGATCATGGATTTCATTAGACATAAATTTAAGGATCAATTAGATCAATTCTATGTCATGACCGTAGTCCAGGTCTAGATCAGTCCAATCGTCCATATATATATATATATATATATATATATATATATATATATATATATATATATATATGTGTACGAATTGTCGGCACACTAAGACTGCAAAATGTCTTAGATCGATCATAGATAAACTATGGATATAAGGATCATGATCTAACAGACATGACCTATGTATAAAGTTGCCTATGACAAATAATATTATACTCATAAAGTTAAGGCATGTCCATAAGTCCTAAAGAGCTAAGTAGCTCATACTTAATATAATGATGATCCATATTATATAAAGGATCTAAAGTATTAGCCAGCCAATATTATGGAAAAGGCATATAAGAGTGATTTGGTCAAGGACCATAATCAAAACGACCAGAGTATAAAATAGTACATTTTATCTAAAGTACTAAAGTGGTCGATATCAAAGAGGTACATTTTCTAAAGTACCATCAGGATTCTAAGAGACATGATATGTCCGAACAATACAATGATTGTTCAAGTAAGAATCCATGAACATCTATTCAGCAAGTGATGTTCAAATCAGGGGGAGTAGTATGTGTTGTACTCTTTTTCCTTAACTATGGTTTTATCCCAATGGGTTTTCCTAGTAAGGTTTTTATGAGGCAACATTAAGCATATTATGAACTCATATGGTTATGGCATCCAAGGGGGAGTGTTATAAACCATTGTGTGGATGGACCATAACCAAGTACTTAACCAAGTACTAGACAAGTCCAACAAGTACAAGAGGAAGTGCAAGGAGGTTTACATCCGGTCTACATCGGTTCATCTACAAACCGGTCCGAGATTAGAAGACTCAGTCAACCTCGTTATCATCAGAGTATTAATGTGTAGATTTACTTCCTTGTAAAGCATTTGTAAACCCTTATACAAACCACTATATAATGTGGTGTTGGCTAATGAGAAATACACACAACATTCCTCACAATCCACTCTCCACATTTCACACAGTTTATAACAGTCTGACTATATTACCATGAGTTTTCCATAAAATCCACACCGGAAGGTATTCTTTGCACAATGCTGAAATAGCCTATAAACCTTTTCTCCAGTAACTAATAATTCAATTTCTTTTTTTTTTTTGAACAACAAATCAATTTCTTTAAAACTCGAAACCTAGACTACATAGTGTAAAAATAATCTTATTATTCTCCTATAATTAGTTAATTTTCTATGGAAGCCCCATTGGTTTAATCTGTTGTATTATAAAATAATCTGTTGTATTTTAAGGTTTTAGAATTCTTTTTTAAATATTTTTAAATTACTATTTTCTTTCATAATTCAGGTTGTTTATGATTTTAAAAAAGGAAAATTCGAATTTTTTGAAAGGAAAATTATTTTCATATAGCTTTTGCAATTTTATTTGTTTATTGTTTTAGAAAAAAGTAAAATTACTATTAACTAATTATTTGAATGAAAAATTATTTCGTTTACAATATTTTGTTTACAGCTTAAAAAGAAAAATATTATTAAATAATTATTATAATTAATGATTTTTTAAAAAGGAAAATTATTTTCATATAGCTTTTAGAATTTTTTTTTGTTTTCGATATAAAAAAAGAAGATACTATTAAATAATTATTTGTAAGATGTTTGGTTTACAATATTTTGTTTAAAACTCAAAAGGAAAAATACCATTAAATGACTATTTATATAATAACACATGTCACAATCTTAAATATATAATTGCCATGTGCCGCAATCATATTAATTAGTAACTTTGAAGAACCAAGCTTTATATATATATATATATCTATATATATTTATATTATTTAATTTGAATATTTATTAAATAAAAGTTCATATTAATACAATTTTATGATCATTTGTATCTTATATAACAAAACCAATTAAGCTATTGATCACAAAATTTTCAAAGTGGGATCTTCAAATTTCTAATAATTTATAGACGTTTTGAAAAATTAAAAATATAACATATAAGAAAAAATATAAATGTTTTTATTATATAGTTAATTTGATTATTTAATATCTTTTAATAATATAAAATTAAAAAAAAAAGAACTAAGATACAAAAATTGTTATCAAATATTTATTATTCATAATTATTAATTTTCATATATACGTTAATCATATTAGGTAATTTCGTAGCTTTTATTTAAGGAAATTTATTTAATTTGAATATTTATTTAATAAAAATTCATATTAACACAATTTTGTGATCATTTGTATATTATTATAACAAAACAAATTAAGCTATTGATCACAAAATTTTCAAAGTGGGATCTTCAAATTTATAATAATTTATAGACGTTTTCAAAAATTCAAAATATAACATATAAAAAAAAAATCTAAACAAACCAAATTTAATAAGATTTCAATAATCAAATATAAATTAAAACTTAATATATAACATAACAAAATTTATGAAAAGGGGGTCAATGTTTCATACTTTGTATTTTAAAAAAAACTTGTTGTACATAAAAGAAGAAAATATATTTGCAAAGATTAAAATATGACACTTGAAATGATCAAATAATTAGGTGTATTAACAACTTTCATATTTGATTTATTATAGTTGGATCAAAATATTAAAATAATATGTCAACAATAATAATAATTTTAATTTCAAGAATGATAATATTTAAACTAAAATATAATTATTTTGGGTTTTCGAACAGACCCTAGCCTAAACGGTTTTGGTCTGAAACACTCAAAACCCAAATGGACCTAATCTGAAAGACACAATTTTAGGGGGCTTATAAAACAAAGCCCAAACCTGGTACGGTATTTTTTAGGGCTGGCGGAATCGGACTGTAGACTTCGGTTATAATTGACACTAGATATTGACTCGCACATCCGTGCAGATGTTAATTCTTACATTTTGATATATTGATATTTAGTTTTCATAATTAGTGCTATATGTTTAAAATGTCATGTAATATAACTAATTATATTCAAAAGATCTGGACCGAATCGGGTAATATAGTTATTTTGATATACTATCCGAACCTGTTTTAGACATATTCTTTATTTAGAACCTGTTTTGGACAGAGGCTTGTTGCAACAAGTGCTGCGGCTTAAAGAGAAGTTCCAGGTAATAACTTTTGACAGTGAGAAAGTAACAGCTAATGGAGTAGCTCGTGACATCGCAAGAAGTGTTTTGCGAGATGGTCGGTTTCAATCTTATCTAGCTATGGGAGGTCCCTCTTGGCTACACGATAGAATCGCAAGAGAACAACATTGAAGCAACTTTTGGCTCTTATTTAGAGTGTGGTTGTCTTTGTTTTTCACTACCTTGGGGTAGAAGACATTGCCTTTGTTTTTGTTTCAAACTCTCTTGATTAATATCAATCCAGACGTTCAAAAAAAAAAAAACCAAACTCATCCAGATCCGAAAGGATCCAACTCAAAACCCATACATAAATTTATAATATTGAAACATACATAATTTTAAAACAAAAAAAACAATACCCGAAAGAAACAACTTGTACCTAAATGAATAACCAATGTTCATGCCTAATTGATTTTAACAAAAAAAAACTATTTCTATGTGTTTGACTAAATTAAGTGAAATAAAAAGTTCTTTTATTTAGTAAATTACTATATGGAGTGAAAATTTAAGTGACAGTAAAAGTAACATATTTCTATTATTTTTATTTTAAGTTATTATTTTATTCACAAAAACATGTCTTTGAATTATATTTTTGACTACATAATTTTCCAACAAATGGAAACTAAAAAAATGTAATTATTGAATGTATTTATCTTAGTAAAACTTTCATTATAATAATTCGACACATAGAGTGTCTCTGGTAAACTATGTGTTTATCTGACATTGTTTTATTTCCTCTCCAATCAACATATTTATTTGGCTTGTTGTTAAAATAAATAATTTTAGAATGCAAATGTACAATACTTTTACATTGATATTTTGTTTAAACAATGTAATTAAATATTTACATTGTAATTTAAGTTTGTATACAAATCAACATATTTGTATAGTTTGTTGTTAAAAGAAATGATTTTGAATCCAAATTTACAATACTTTTATATTGATTTTATATAAATATTTTAAATATATTTATTTCGACTGAACCAACTAATATTTTGTTAAATTGGCCCCTGAAATATATTTTTTATACATCGATATTTATTTTTCATAATTAGCGTTATATATTTTAAATGTATCATAATATAACTAACGATATTCGAAAGACATGGACCGAGTCAGGTTATAAGGCTATTTTTGTTACAAATATCTGAACTCCTTTTAGATACATTGGTTATTTAGATATTTTTAGGTTCATATACATCAGAATCGAATCAACCAGATCCAGAATGACCAAATCAAAATCCACACATAAGTTTATAATATTCAAACGAGACTTGATTTCAAAACAAAAAATGATACCCGAAAGGAACAACATGTACTTAAATGGACATATAATGTTCATATCTAACTGATTTTATAAATTAATAAAAAACTATTTTTATGTGTTTGGCTAAATTAAATTAAATGAAATAGAAAGAGTTCTTTATCAAGTAAAATAATTATATAGAGTGAAAATTAAGTGGCAATAAATGTAGCACATTTTAATAATTTTGATTTTAAGTTATTATTCTATTCACGAAAACATATCTTTGAACTATTTTTTTGGGTACGTAATTTTCCACAGATTGAAACTAAAATAAATATATTTTAGTAAAATAAACTAAACCAAACGTTTAATCATATGTAAAACCTAATTATTTAACATTTTTGACTTTATAATTGGCACAAAGTTAATATTGATTAACTAATAAATAAAAATATGCACTATTATTATTATGGTAACATAATTAATGATGTAAATTATTATTAAGGTAATATAATTAATTAAATTGTTAAACTAAGTGAAATATAAAAACACAATTAACAGATACTACTATTCAAATATCCAAACAAATTTTATTAAGACTACTATTAAAATTTTCAAACACTTTAAATTTTTTTAATCCTCCTATTCAAGTTTCCAAACACTCCGATTTTATACTTGAATTTTAATAAGATAGATATCTATCCACGACAGCTGGTTTCTAAATAATATACGTACCAATTTTTATATTAGTAAAAGGAATATACCTATAAGATATATTCAATAAATTGACGATATATTTGGATATTTGACCAAGATTTGAGGAATACTTTAATTTAAATATATTGTTACTATTTGGAAAGATTCTCGTGGATATTAATTGATTAATTAACCAAAAATTGTTAAAATACCGAAATTGTTTTAATAATAATGAGTCCTTTTTAACGTGAACTAATTTCGGTTTTTTTTTTTATTACGGCAAACGCCTATTCTATTACTCAAATTTGATGTGGCCTGGGTAACCAGACCGGAATAGAACAACCAATTAAAAGTAACTCCCTATGGAAAGATCTAACTGTTTTTGCTAAAAAATCAGAGAACTGATTGCGTGTTCTTGGCACGTAAGAGATATCAAAGTCTGGGAAGCATATCAGAAGCGTCTCTATCCTCTCCAGCTCCGTCGCAAAGCTTGGCCACCCGGCAGGATCCTTAATCATAGCAATGAGCTCCTTGCAATCTGTTCCGAAACGCTGGCATGTTGAGTGCTGAAGCATATTCTCCATCGCCCAACGCAGTGCTTGTACTTCAGAATGAAGAGCTGGTTCTTGTTTTGGAATATTTCGTGTTCCCATTAGTTCAATCTTCCCGCCACTGTCCATCCAGATCCATCCACATCCACTGAATTGGCTTTAAGACGTCCATGATCCATCTAACAAGCAGATATTATCCAAGCTTATGGCTTGGTCTTCAATCTCAGGCCCTTGCACCACTGGTATCACTTTGTTTGCATCAAACCATGCTTGACATTCACTTTCTGCATATCTCACTAGTTCCAGTAGATCTCTATCTATTCCCCTGAAGAGTTTGTCGTTTCGAGTTTTCCATATGTACTAGATACGTGAACTAATTTCTGTTTAAGGTTAGAAGAATATATCCATGTTATTAATGGAATAATTCGGATTTTATCATGGAATAGTTCACCATTGTCATCTTCTCCAAGTGCATACAATGGTACAGTTTTATAAAGATGTAACATTATGTTAAAAAATAGTAGACTTGTATAGTATAACACAACTTCAACAAAAAGAATAATAGATGTCACGATCGTGATAATTTAAAAGAATATGCTATCAGCAATATTTCAAATCGTGTGGCCACAGCACTGATACCTTAGAATATATTAATGTTTAGAGTAGTTTCAGTGATCCACTAAAAAATTCTACGAAAAACTTTGAGTTTTCTTGATGTAGTAAACTTAAAGAAGAAACACGAATTTGTTTAGAAAGAGAAAGAAGAAACACAAGTTGAAATCATATAGTCCTTTGATAGATATGTTTTATTATAGTAGCCACATCTATATTATATAGAAAGATTTTATTATGTATTTAAATCATAGATATTAGTCAAGTTATGAAATGTGATGTTAATATTAAATTAAATGGTAGGAAAATTAAATCTTATCTATCTTATTAAAAAAAATATTGTATTAGACCTAATCTTAATTTTGTAAGTTTTTAAATGAAATGTACATTTCTACTTTATAGTTAAACCTACATTAAATCACTAATATTCATTTTTATACTAATATCATCTTTCCAAACACTACACTTCTTTATTTATACTACTATTCATGTTGAAGTGTAATTAATATTGTGTACAAACAATACAAAAGATTAGATCTCATCTTTTTAATAATTTCAACAGCCGACTTTTGTCGTTCATATAGATGTAGATCAACCAGTGTGGTTTACAGAGTCAGTATAATCTATACAAGTTGATGACAAAAAAATTTTCTAACAATTTTCTTTCAAATTATTTTGATATATTAAATAATTAAAAATTTCAAATAATTTATAAAACAATGAAAGTAAATAGAACTTATTTTTACAGGCTTAATACTACAAAAAATTCAATCAATAATAAATCAATTAAATTAACAGATTGTTTAATTTATAGTTTTTCAATAATTGTTATGTCACTTATTTAAGTAACATAATAATTCAATAATAGCAATACATAATATATAAATTAAATAAAAATTAACTATGAAAAATGTTCAAAATATATGTTATCTAAATAAAATGCTTAACACTAATTGTTAACAACAAATTTAAACTGATTATAACATAACAATATAATTAACAAGATAAATTGCACAAAACAATTATAATAAATTAATTAAACTATATAAAAATGTGAAATATGATTACGACATATTTTACATTTTTAATTATTTTATATCTACAATTTTCTCTATCAAAATTTTGTAGAAACATCATAATTTCATAAATTGCAAAACAATGAATTTTAAAATTTAGATTAAAATGTGAAAATTATTAAACTATAACAGTTTAAGTCAATTAGATTACATTTCGGTTTCCAACGATTCAATTGGTTAGTCTCGGGTTTTAGTGATTTTTTTTAAATATGAATATTTTTAAAAACCTAAATGGAATTATCGGATCACCGGATTAACCAGTGTAACTACTGGTTTGGGTCGAATTTAAAAGCAATGATATAAATGTAAAAATATTTCAAATACACACTCTTTCAAATTAACAATATTTTGTTAAGTTATTAGTGAAAATTTTCATCGTAAAATATTTCGTCCTTGCAAAGCGCGGATCAAGATCTAATGACTTATTAAAATAGTACCAATTTAAAAAATCACACCTGAAATGAGATCGTAACTTCTATTTTAACAGAATAGATAAATTATTATAAAATGCGAACGCTATATAAAATGGCCATCAACCGATATATACTTATATGTCGACGAGAAAGGTAAGAGGTGCTTTGATACACGACAAAAAGAAACCAGTGATTTGATTCATCGAGATTTAAAAATATTTTATACTCTTTTTTTTTTGTTCAACCGAAATTATATTAAAGAACCAAATAGGACAATGGGCTTATGAGGCCCAAAATTTTACAAAGATAAATGAGCAGATAGATGGGCTTTCGCCAATTGGTCCGCAGGCCCATTGGCCGTACGGGGAATGTTAACGACTGAAGAAAAAACAAAAGGGGAAGAAGATGAAGAGATGAGGGAGTCGATGTCGGATAGTAGTCCGTAGAGTTCTATCGTCGAAGTCTTCCTGTTGAATGCTTTGGCAAGCACTTGGGAGTCTGTTCTGAGACAGATGTGAGAGAAGTTGAGAGAAGCTGCCTCAAGGAGAGATTCTCTGATTGCGAGGCCTTCCGCCATGCAAGGAGAGTTAACGAAGTCCTGTGTTGTAGCTGATCGTGAGATTTCCCGATTCGATTGATCGGAGAAGATCCAGGCTAATCCGGCCGATTTAGACTCAGATTTCCAAGCTGCATCGGTGTTGCAGAAGATTGTGTCTGTTGGAAGCGTTAACGGTGGAGCTGAGGCGTTCTTTTCAAGGGCAGCAGAGGCGCAAGTTTGTTGGGCTGATTCCCATTCCTTCATAGAGCAGATAGCTCTAGCAATGAATTCCTGTGGAGAAGAGGCTTTCGATTCGAAGATGAGCTTGTTTCGTGTGATCCATAGATACCAGCAAACCCAGGGAAAAATGTTGCCAACAACGCCAAGCGGTGGTATATTTTTCAGGGTTTGAGAGACTTGGAGGGCTTCTGCAAAGGTAGCATCTGAGGAGTAAGTGATGGAGGGAGACCAGGGGATTAAATCCCATACTTGTTTTGCAAAATTGCATTGAAAGAACAAGTGTTCTTGTGTCTCCATAGCACCACAACGCGAGCATACGGCGTTGGTAAGCATTCCTCTCTTCTGTAGGTTTTCCCCTGTAGAGATGGCATTGTGTAATACCTTCCATAAGAAGATTTTATCTTTGGCAGGAGAGGAGGATTCCAGAGGTTCTTTTTCCAGTTCCAATTATCAGGTCTGTGCAGAGGACGAGCATGGGGCTTTGTCGTGATCAAGGCATTATAGCCTGATTTTGCCGAGTAGGAGCCATTGCTAGTGAGAGGCCAGATGTAAGCGTCATGAGCATCGAGGATACTAGGGCGGAGTGACATGATATGAGAGGTGAGTTCCGGCATCAGGTTATCAATGCGAGCTCTGTTCCACTCTCTTGTTTCTCTGGTTAAGACATCTGAGACCATTAGATCAATGTCTTGTTGCAGGACGGGTCCCTGGAATCTCAAGTTTTCATTGGATTTAATCCATGACTCCTGCCAAAGGCTCGTCGTATCACCATTCCCGATTGCCTTGCCTAGGTGAAGTAGTAATAAGTCTCTGCCTTGAAGGATGCCTCTCCAGCCATGTGAGATAGCAGATGAGGCTGTGATCTTCAGGAAGGAAGTCTTGTGGCAGTACTTGCCAAGGATGATTCTGGAGAATAGGCAGTTTGGTTCGGTGATCAGTCTCCACGCTATTTTTTCCAGTAGAGCGATGTTGAAGGCTTGGATGTCACGAAATCCTAGCCCCCCTTCCGTCTTAGACAGCGTGAGTGTGTCCCAAGAGACCCAACAGATTTTCCTTTCGCCTGGCTTGTCATCCCACCAGAACCTGGTAAGTTCCGACTGTATTCTCTTACACAAACTTACCGAAAGTAGGAAGCATGTCATAGCGAAAGTAGGGATGGCTGATAGGACTGATTGTAGAATGGTCGCTTTTCCTGCAGAGGAGAGAAACTGTGTGGACCAGGAGATTGCTCGTTGGTGCAACTTCTCCACTATTGAGGAGAACAAATCTTTCTTCCTTCTGCCAAAATGCTCGGGCAAGCCCAGGTACTTCCCAACACCACCTTCCTTGTCAATACCCAATTGAGATTTAACTCTTTCTTTTATGTCTGGTGGGGTCTTGGACGAGAAGGAGATGGAAGACTTCAGCGGCTTTATCTTCTGACCAGAAGCTAATTCGTAAGAAGTCAAAATTTCCATGAGAGCGTCGCAACATTGGGGGTCTGACTTGGTGAAAATCATAGTATCATCAGCAAAAAGCAGGTGGTTTAGCTTAGGACTATTTCTAGCAATGCTTATTCCCGGCATAGTTCCTAACTCTTGTGCCTTTTTGCAGAGTCCCGAAAGGACCTCACCACAGATGATGAAGATATAGGGGGATAGGGGATCCCGTTGGCGGATGCCTCTCGTCGGTATCACTTCACCCACGACTTCGTTATTGAGGAGGAAAGAGTAGGATACAGTTGACACACACTGCATCATCCAGCTTATCCAGGTTTGACAGAACCCCATCCTCTCGAGTACACACTGTATAAAGGTCCATTCTAGCCTGTCGTATGCTTTACTAATATCGGTTTTTACTGCCATTGCACAGTGTTTAACTGCCCCCGATATCTTCAGGTAGTGGAGCATCTCGTGAGTTATGAGGGTACATTATCAGAGATTGTGCGACCCGGAATGAAAGCAGACTGATTCTCAGATACAATGTTTTGCAGCACAGGTTTGAGTCTAAGTGAAAGGAGCTTTGAGATCGTTTTGTAGTATGCATTACAAAGCGCTATAGGTCGGTAGTCTGAGACAGCTTTAGGACTGACGATTTTAGGGATCAACCGGATATGAGTAGAATTTATAGCGTTAGGGAGTGATCCTGTGATGAAGAAACTCTGAATCTCGTTGGTGATTGCAGGTCCGACTACCTCCCAGTTAGACTGAAAGAAACTCGCAGAGAAACCGTCAGGGCCTAGGGCCTTGTCTGGATGGTTGGCAAACATAGCTTCTTTGATCTCCTGCGGGGAAGGTATAGTTGTAAGTTGCTCATTTGTTGAACTTGAGATGCAGGGAGTGATCGCTCTGTTGACTACTTCCATTGCAGATGAGCTCGAAGAGGTGAAGACGTCACTGAAGTATTTTGATATCACCTGGGCAATCTGTTCATCCTCAAACACAGCAGTGCCAGAAGCATCTTCCACTACAGAGATTCTATTGCAAGCTCGTCTGCCTTTAGTAGAAGCGTGAAAGAAGGTGGTATTTTTGTCACCAAGCGTGAGCCACAGCAACCGGCTTCTTTGATTCCAGAACTCCTCTTCCGCTTTTGAGGAGTTGGAGGTTAAGATGTGAGATCGTACTATCATCGTGAGACTGCGCAGACAAAGCTAAGTCCAAAGCCACCTTCAGTTCATCTATTAATTTCTTACTGCTTTGATACTTAGTTTTACTACATGTCGCAATTGCTTTCCTGCAGTTGCTAATACGTAGAGCCACTGGATCCTCAGGGGAGGATGACCAAACTTTCTCCACCAGTTCAGCAACTTCCGGGTTGTCTCTAAGGCGCCTGTCATAGCAGAACAGTCTAGAAGGTTTTCTTTTCTTCGAGTCAAAGGTAGCAATCAGAGGTCGATAATCAGAAGCTTCAAACTTTAGGTAATGTGAGCGTGCATTTGGGAAGATATCTGACCACATACTGTTAGCTATGGCTCTATCTAGACGGCAATGAACTAAGTGTGTGTGTCTTTTGCCTCGCCAGGATAGGTAGTTTCCGGTATGCTTAACATCAAACAGATCACAAGCTGACAGGAATGATCTGAAGGGAACAAAGGTGCTTTCTGGCCTTTCCACACCTCCTGTTTTCTCTGAATTATCGGTGAACTCGTTGAAGTCACCGATGAGGAACCACGCACTATCTCTGGTGAGAGCGATATCTTCAAGACTATTCCACACTGCTCTTCTACTCAGGATATCAGGCGCTCCATAAACGAAGGTACCATTGAAAGAGGTACCTTTATATGAGATAAGAATATCAATGAAGTTTTTGTTTGAACTCAGGATCTGTATATCAATGTCAGATTTCCAGAGGAGAACTAGGCCGCCTGAGGCTGTAGAGATAGAGGAGAAGAGGAAGTGTTCCTCCAAGTTCAGAGAAGATAGCTGCTCCATCACAAACTCATCTTGGTTCTTCGTTTTGGAGAGGAAGATGATATCAGGGGAACTTGTTTTGTTGATTTCCTTGAGCCTCAAAACTGTTTGCGGGTTCCCAAGACCGCAGCAGTTCCAGCTCAAAACGACTAAGGAAGAGGCTGATGATGGGCGTGAAAATCCGAAGAGGAGTTTCTCGAGGTAGTTCCTGTTGGGAGAGGAGGTAATTGATCTCTAGGAGAGGCCGGGGGTCTCCTTGATTGGATCGGAAAGCACTGGAAAGGCATGAGGGAAACCGTGTTTGGAGTAAGGATGAGCGATTTGTGATCTGATTCTCTTGCTAGCGCTACCACCAATGAGGCCTCGAGAAGTGGACCTCGTCTTCTTTGTCTTACCATGATGGCCTCTAGCTCTGCTTTGAGAGGCAGACATGTAGTTATCTGTTAGAACCTCTGTCTGCAGTCGGTTCCCCTTCCTACAAGCCTATCTTTTTTTATAGATCATCAGCATTGGTTGAGATTCTCAGCTCTCGACTCTCTATTTATTATATTGATATTTGAACAAAATAAATTAAATTTTTATGAGATTTCTTTTCTGGTGAAATCCACTCATAGACGAGACATCTTTTTTCTTTTCTTCTCTATCATAATTTTCTTTTCTTTTCCTTTTTACTACATTTTTAATATTTTTTAATGATGAAAGACTTGGTGAGGTATTTTCACTATCGATAGTCTTATCTTTTAGATTTAAATATTTTATTAACCACCATTACTCTATCTTTCAAAAAAGAACTACCATAATTGTACGAAGAAATATAATTGAAGTTTTAATATTTATACAAGTTCTAAAAGTTTCACTCAGTTTTTTGTGTTACCATGTCCCTTAGTTGTATAAACTAGGTAGAAATTTTAAGATCTGACGAAGAATTATTTTATTCTTCCAAAAAATTTTACAAACATTTTTTATAACCACATATATAAAAACTTAAAAATATGTACACTCCTAATAATAAGAATGCAATCATTTAATATAAACTAAAAAAACAAGAAACATAAAATAAATACTAAAATCTAGTTTTTGAATTAAAAGAAGATCGTAGTTGCACCTATTTCACGTTACACCACATAGACATGTATTACAGAAAAAAAATTGGGGGATTGTTATAATTATAAAAAACTCAAATATTGGTTCTAACAAAAAAAATAGTTTATATATTTAATCAAATGCAAAACCAGAAAATTATTTTACGATTTAACCTTTTATGACCAAACAAAAAACCCAGAAAATTAATTTACAATTATATCACTCGTAAGTCTACACGTAACAAAAGAAATCTATGTATATGTATACCTTATAAAAAGTCTACCATGTATACTTATTATGTAGTTTACATCGTGATTTGATCTAATAGATTAATTTTAAAAATGTGTACAAATAATTTTTGTGAAAATTATAATTAATCAACAATATAAAGGCTAATATGAAGTTTATAAACTAAAATTTTATATAATTGAACAATTTAAAAGAATATATATTGATTTGATAACCATGTTTTAGACAATGTTTATGATTTAGTAATAAAAGGTTCTAATATGTTATGTCTTTAATGGTTAGATTCTTAGTGTTAGATTTTATATTGAGATTTTTTTGGTTTATTGACTTAAATTTGTATGTTATGTTGAATAATTTATATTTTAAATATTTTGATATTTGATATAATAATTGAGACTTTTTTATTATAAGGAAAATATTTAGGGTTTGATATTTTTGGTTTAAGGTATAGTGGACCTGCAATAAAGCCTAATGCATTGTAGACGTCTTTTCAATCTATTTTAATTAGTGGTTACAAAAAATATTTTTAAATTAAATAAAAATCTGAATCATATATTATAACTTTTAAAAAATAAAGAAACAAATTTAGTAAATCATGCATTAAAAGTATTAAAACAATAAAGAAAATAAAGAACCTAAAAATAATCTTTGTAGACTTAAGGCCAACTCTTTTTTTTTGGCATCAAACGGTTATTCTATTACTCAAACTTGAGGTGGTATGGGTAGCCAGACCGGAATAGAACAGCCAAATAAACAAAGAGATCTATGAAAAGTGCAGGCGGTCCTAGCTAGTGAATCAGCAATTCCATTTTGAGCCCTTGGAATGTAGCAGATCTTGAAGTCATGAAAACACATCTTATAGACTTAAGGCCTACTCACTAGTCTAACTAAGGATAAAAGTATAAGGTATATCTCTTAATACCCTCCTTTAAATTAGAGCTTGAAGATTCAACGTCAACCAGTTTCACTTTCTAGGTCCATCAAAAATGCTCGACTTAGACAATAGTATCTGGAAAGGATGACACAAGTGCCTTGATAAAGATACATATTTTGCTGTTGTAGATATATATTTCATTCGAACGATATGTTATCACTAATAAAGTAACAATCCAAGTCTAGATGTTTCGTAGACTCATGAAACATAAGATTAGTTGTGATATGAAACATTGATTGGCTATCACAATACAAATCCATCTCTCATGAATGCTCAATACCCATCCTAAACATCAAACTGTTAATCCAATTCAACTATTTTGATACATCAACAGTATATAGATCAATACTACATCTCGGCTGATGAACACAATACCACATCTTGCTCCTTCGGCTTCCATGATACATGAGAGTTTACCAATTGTACGAACCACCCATTCAGAGATCTTCTCATAATTGGACATCCAGCCCAATTGATGCACGCTCTAATTACCTTAGGGCTTATCTTCTCTCTCAAATAAGAGATCAAATTGTAGTCAGTAAATATCCATTCCACTGGAAGATTAAATACACAATAGACTATTAAAATCAAGATTAAGATACGCAAATAATTAATAAAACATAAATAATTTTAAACAATGTAAATACTCGATTGTAAGATATATGGGAAATAAGTTAGACTTAGGGTTTTAGGTTATCAGAATTATGAGTTACAGATCATAAGGGTGTGTGATTTACCGTTGTAGAACTCGAATGCAATAGTAAGATATCCAACTCTTGCAGCGAGTCTAATCAAATGTATAAATGCTACGTTTTAGCTCTTGCATACGAACAAGGATTGAGTGTCGACCGATACTTCTCTAGAAAAGCATTAACGTTCATATCGATAAGTTCACTAGATTAACTGAATTAGCTCTCTCATGCGCCAAAAACCCTAGCTCGGTTGAATTATATTCAAGTAATGAACTTACTCTCGCAATTGTCAATTATCCTAAGTCCAGGGTTCTACCTACTCTAGAACACAAGCAGTTAGATCAATTCTGTGAAGGATCCTAATTAAATCACCCTCTCAGTTTTATGTATCAATAATTCATCAAAACCCTAATACATCCTAAATCTAATAAGGAAACTATTCAGACATAGTTAAGCAAAATATCAAGATAAACTGAATTGCATAAATAGATAGAGTAAGAAATACAAGAGTTCCAGTACAAATCTCTAAGTCTTTTATCTTCTCTCCAAAACCTACAAAATTAAACTAGTTTCTAAAGCATGTTTTCTCTGCCTAAACAATGGCAAATACCATAAATACTAGGTATAAAGTCGGCAAGGGGGTAATCTTGTAATTTGTGGTGAGTTAGGGGCCTAAATTGGTCTTGAAGTAAGTCGGCATGTCTACTCGTGCGGGTGTCGATCGACCCTTCTTCTTAATCTCGACTCTGACTTCTGATTTCTTGAACATCTATGAGTTTCCTCATCCATAAGCTCTAAAAGTCTCCATAATCTCTTCATTGCTCCAAATCATACCTGGATCTGAGAACACTCTAAAATATACTCCAAACACATATTGTTGACTCTAAAAGACTTTTATGGTTTTAAATGGAAAAATCCATAGTATATCACAAATTCTAATCACCCCAAGCTGTAAGTTAGAAATTAGAATCAGCTTATAAGCTAATTCCCATTTCGTGACACCATTTCAAGTAACAGAATAACAATTAATGTGGCTGTCCAATGATCTTCTCTTGGCTTTAGCATGACTAAGAAAAGATTTGAAATAGTAACCAAGATCAGGTCTCCTGGCAGCTTAATAAATCAGTCTCCCAACAAGACATCGACACTACTTGTTGGCGTAAAAATTGGTTATGATGGAATCAATGTCTATAAAGCTCCCGGAAATATTTATACTCTAAAAAAGAAGTAGAAATATTTAGACTAAAAGCTTTGTATAAATAAAAAAATAGTTATACGACAAGTTCTCGGAAAATATTGTTCAACCTCTTAAGTAAACAATTCCCGAGCAACGAAACCAGCTTCAAATCCAACTCGCCATCATGCGAGTTGGATCGACATCGTCTAGCTACATTGATATCACTAAAATTACCCTTAATGAGTGATTTTTACTCTCTCAAATAAGAAGTTCAATTGTAGTTCTTAGGGATCAAATTCATAGGGAGCTGGGGAAGACAATAGATCCTAATCAACAGTGATTAAGCTAGCTAAGTTATGAATAAAGTAAATAAACATGGTGAACAATGCAGTTGTCTTAAAGAAATTGATTTGAGATTGTAAAAAATTATGAGAAAGCGCTAGAACTAGGGTTTTTGTTCAGGTAATCAAGATTATTATCATAAAGAAGAAAAAGTTGTTTATGGGATATTCTAGAACTCGAACTTTCTAAGGTAAAGATATCCGGCTGTCGTATGGGATATTCTAGAACTCGAACTACTAGTTACTCAAGTACATTATTCAGCGTTGGGATCGAAAATGGTACTCTCGAAATCAACGTCTAAAAACTACTACCCAGGAAGAATCCTCTCGGAAAACCTTTCGGAAACAGACCAACGTAGAAATCACCTAGAGAATTGCCCTGGACATGGGTCGCCATATGGCGACCGGAACTTCACCAACCAAGGTTGCCATATGCCGACCGAGAGAATATCAACCCAGGTCGCCATAAGGGACAATATCAATCCAGGTCACCATATGGCGAACATGACAGTACCGAACCAGGTCACCATATGGTGACCGGGTCGAAATCAGCCCGGGTCGCCATATGGCGTCAGGAACAACGTCACCTCGGATCGCTGTATGGCGACCGGAACGATATCGGTTCGGTTTCGCCATATGGCGACCGAAACGACATCGATTCGGGTCACTGTATGGCGACCACAACGATCTTCAATCGATCGATACGCCAGTTCAGACATCGATCGATCATACTCAATCAGCACCGATCGACACCCTATTGGAGAATCAATCGACAGTGCCCCCACCAGTCAAAACTTCATCTTACCAAGACATTTCTATCCAAGTTTCACCCTCAACACTCAACCTCTATCAACAATCAATTATCATAATGATAATAAAATGGATAAAGATGATAAATTGGCAGTTGGGCAGATAATCACTACAGAGAAAGTTTTGCAGTGGAGACTGCATTATCGAAGACAAGATGTGATGAGTGTGATGAGGATTACAAAGAAAAGGAGGCCATTGAGTATCAAGGTTTTTGCATGGAGGAAGCTAGAACTACCCATAATTCCCACACATCAAAGGGAGAGACATCGATCAACAACACCAACGTCAAACCGATCGATAACAGCAACACGACATCGATCGATGTCAGTAGCAATGCATCGATCAAAGCTCATCATCCATCCACATCCGAGGTAAGAACAAATTACAAATCAGAGTATGGTTATCTAATTCCGGATAAATTGTATACTTTCAGGAAACGAGGAGACAATGTAGACGACACTAAGTTTAGACGTCTTCAATAAGAAACTTCTCATTAATTGATCGACAGACAACAAGCCACATCGATCGACAATGATCCAAATGAGTCAATAAATGATTGGAGAATGACTACTACAATCCGAAAGACACTGTCAACATTGTTATCTCTAAGGACGATATGGTCCCTTCGATCGACAGTCAATATGAATTTGGAACCAGCGCTTATGATTAGAACAAAACAGACAATTCTGATTGAAAGCAAGAGATGAGTATGATATCTATAGAGAGGAGCATGGATATGCATGGGCTAATGATGGAAGAATCATTCATGTATCCAGAGAAGACATCAGAGACATTATGGACTCGGGATCGATCGACGACCTCACTACATCATCGATCGACACCAGCGAGTCGAAGAGATCGACACCAACTTTGGTCTATCGATCGACAGAGATACACCAGATGAACCCGATTTACCAGATCATTGCTACCCGAATTTTGCCATCCAACCCAACAGCAAACAAGATGATTACTCAGTAGGGAGTTATGCAGACAGCAGATTTCATGAAAGTTTTGCAATAGATACAGCTAGATCTTCCCACAGTGGAGACCATATCGAAGAATATGATGAAGATTATTGGGAAGAAAGAGCTTGGGAACACTACATGGAGAATGATAGATTTGCAAATCGTTTCCCAAGAACAACCTGCTCCATCAATCGACATCCACCGCCCACCATCGATCGATTATCTACTTCATCCAGCAAAACGACATCGTCCATCGATCGACATTGCGAGCATCACATCGATCGATATTGACTCAGACGACTTAAAGGAAAAAATCAGAATTTCACCGATTAGGGCAACAGATGGGTATATAATGTTGTCAACATCAACCACGAAAATTCAAACTTCAACAACACATACCCTGCAGCCTCCAGCAATAAGAAACATCACCATGGAGACTTGCAATAACAAGAACAATCGATCCAACCATGCAGCTAAACAATCATCATCGATCGCCATCACCACTGCACCATCGATCGATTCCTTTACCAGAGCTCAATCTCGTTTTCATAATTCTTATGATATCAGGAATGCTTCACTAACACCTGATGAATTTGGTATTTACAGGGATAGAGATGGCTTTGTAAGAGCCATGGATGGAAGAATTCTACACATATCCAGAGAGGACATATCAGACATCCTTCAAGTTGCCAATGGACCGGACAACCTGTTCACACAGCAACGTGGCCATCCAGACATCCTAGCTCACGTCCAAGATAACCACCACGTCACCATGACAGAGGATACAATTCCTTAACGTTTTGCTCAACATGGGAACTCACCATCGATCGATATCATTTCTTCACCATCGATCGACAGCGAGTTGCCTAGATCGATTGACAATACAAGAGCCAGATCGAGATTGAGTTTGGACGACGTTCCTTTGATACCAATGGATCCAGAAGATTCAGATGGGAAGAGAGGGACGAATTTGGTGTCCACAGGGATAATTTGGACATGCTAGGGGAGTTGATGGTGAAATCATCCCTGTCACCAAAGAGCACATAAGAAAAATCCTGGAGAGAGCATCTCTTTTTGAGAGGAGTTGCTTACGCCTTCCGGAACATGCACACCCTTACCATGCATACAGACCAGCACCAGTACCCTACAGCAAGGAGGAGATAGATGATATGGTGATTGATGTGTGGAGAGCTCAGGCACACCTGGAGGAAGAATTCCGCACACTGGTGGAAAATACCTTCCAGCCATTGGATCGCAGCTATGAAACTCTTCAAAGTGATATGGCAGTGCTAAGGATGGAGATTGAGAGCATTAGAAACATGCTTGAGAAGGAAGCTACGCCACCAGTATCGATCGACACAGCACCATCTCCATCGATCGATATCGGCCAGACTACATCCAACACCCAACCAGGATGTTCATCACCTAAAAGAGATGAATGGGAGATTGATTACATCAACACACGGATTGGAGACGCCTACAGCCCTCTCAACAACAATGTCGAATGGTTAAGCAAGAGGATTGATCTTCTACAGCAAGAGTTGGCAACAATTCGCGAGAAATGTCAGGCTCAGAATGCTACTGTTCCGTCGATCGACACACCACCTTCACCATCGATTGACATAAGGTTCACAGAAATTAAAGCAAGGATGAAATCGTACGAGTACGAGGAAAAGCACAACAACTACACTTCACCTTTCATTTGATACCTGAACACACTGTCAGAACAGATGAACGAATTGCAAAGGGACGTTGGCATAGTTCAGGACCACCTCGGTCTATGAGGCAGAAACGCGACATCGATCGACAGGACTAAACCCCGATCGATCGACATCCAGCAACCACCAGCGCAGACAACTTGCACAGCAGCAGAAGTTGATCAGATCAAACACAAGCTATGCGAAGCAATGGATGCTATGGATGAGAGGCTCAACAAGAAATGTGATGACATTAACGACCCTCTCAACGAAATAATGAGCAACCTATGCAGAGCTACTGGTCTACTGAAGAATGAGATACTCGCTATTCAGAGAACTCTTGAGTACCAAGGACAGCTTTCAGAATCGATCGACACAGTTACCACTGGATCGACCGACATAACTCCCAGCGAAACGACCGACGCACATGTTGTAGCATCGATCGACACCGATTCCTTGACAGACCGAGATCAGCTGATTCATGACAAGATCGACGCTATGCAGAATGAACTGTGGGAGCTGTCAGAATATGCATACAACACCATCTACAGAAATACATGCAGCATTGAACTCATTGAAAGAAGTCTGAGAAACCTCACAGATGCCACCCTCAAGATGGAAGAGAAACAGCTCAGAAGTGATGATGCCACAAGAAGCTTTATTCCCACATGGTTTGATAGGAGGAGACACAATATTGATGCTTGTTGTCCAATAGTAGCAGTTTCTGCACCAACTAAGTCACACACCACCAAAGTCAAGCTAAATGACTATAACAAAGCGCTGAGTGGAAGGCAACCCACTATTAGGTTTTATTTTATTTTTAAGTTTTTGTTACATTTTTACTTTTATTTTTCGCATTGGTTTTTGCAGATTTTTAAGATCCAAGTAGAATGATGATTCTGTCGACCGACACAATCAAGTCGCATCGCTCGACACCACACACGACCATCACTAACGATCGACGTATATCTATACGTATCTATCGACGCCATCGCGGTCAGGTTTAGTCGTTCTATCTTGTTACATTAAGTACTTATGATTTATTTCTTCACTTCACTCCGGCTGTGTTACACTGAGACAATGTAGTTTAAGTCTGGGGGAGATTTACTGATATGTGTTTTATTTTGGTTTTTATTTAAAAATGTTTTCAAAATTATTTTCGCATAAGTACTAAATGGGGACATTGATATTGATTTATACTTGATTATCTAACCACTCTTTAGCACCATTCTAGATATACTGATTGCAGATAGTACTAAAGATGCTAAAGTGGATCAACATGTCACCTATACACGCTTGCTAAGATTGTTTGAAGGAACCAAATCTGACCTCCAACACTAATACTGACTTTATTTGCTTGTCTTGGGGCTTGGTAATCCATAGAGTGATGACTCCAGAGACCACTGAGTTTTTGCTTGAGGACAAGCAAAGGAGTAAGTCATGGATTTCACCCATTTTCTACCATGGTATAAGGATATTTTTATTATGTACTAATATGTTTTCTAGCCTGTTAGGTATGTTTTCAGGTTCAGGAGTGCTTCGTGATAAAGTGATGCTTTTGGAGCATTTTGGAGCACAAGAGATAATACACCCGAGTTGACCATTTAAGACCAAGTCGGAAGTCAACATTCAGATAAGAATCGATCGATACTCATCCAGAGTTGTCGATCGATATAGCTGTGAAGATCCGCGTACTTGAAGATTATAATTGATCGATACACATCAAGTGTTGTTGATCGATAGCGAGGACGAAATGGTTTAGCCGACTACTTCACCAAGACTTCACCAAATTATGAGATTGCCCCTGACGAGTTTTTAACCTAATGGAAATGATTAAATACCCTGCCTAAGTGTTTTTGACGGCAAGCCGAAAAGCCGAAAAGCAGGCGAAAGCAAGCAAGCAGAGAGTGTGAGAGAAAGCTAAAGTTTTATTTGTTTTGAGAGATTGGAGAGATATCATTGAGAGATCTTTGATTGAACTCCATTTTTTTCTATTCTCTATCTAATGCAATTTCTTTACCTATCTTGTGTTATGAATTGCTTAGTCATGTCTGAGTAGTCTACTTATTAGATCTAGGGTTTAAATAGGTTTGTGGGATTAGCCCCAAACTATACTTGTTAAGTTGTGATATTCAATCAAATAGATTGCACCCTAAGCTTGTTCTAGAGTAGCTAACTAGAGCATAGATCACTAGGATCCTTATATCTTGAATTATCTGTTTGAACTAGTTTGTTTCCTATTGAGAAGAGCGAGAGCCCTCCATGAGACCTAGTGTTCATTATCGGCTCGCGCCTAGGCATTTCTAGAAGCCGTCGATCGATATCCCAACTAGACAATCGATCGGCGCTGCGAAAGGTGCATTGCTCGATATCTCTAAAGGATATCGATCGACTCTTTTTCTGGTCAACAGACGACAGTTGAGATCAGAGATCTAGTTATTTAACCAGTGAGACATCACTGATTGTTAAGCGGCTGAGTTATTTAATATCATGCAAACAACTTATTAGGCATTTATAGATATTATAATCTCCATTCCTGAATAAAAGCCCTATGTCTAGCACTCTTCATTATCATTTAAACAACCATCATATTGTTAGTAGAGCAACTACCTTGCTCATTTTAGGATTGTCATTTACATTTCATCATAAAAACCAACTTCACCTAGGATTGATTTATTGATTATATTTAATTGGTTCCCTAGCTTCTCGTGATTCGATCCCTAAGTACTACAGCTGAACCTATTATTTGAGAGAGTAAGGCACTCATTAGGATAATTTCAGTGGTATCATTGGTGCAGCAGCTGGTAAGGCAGCAGAAGAGGCTATTCAAAACAGATCATTGGCTGACTACAACCGTCCAGATCAATTCTACGCCAACATATCTACTATTCGTTCTCCAGATATACAGAGGGCTGATTTCGAGGTGAAGCCTCAGTACTACACACTCGTGGGACAGACACCCTACAGTGGGACATCCCATGAGCATCCTATGGAACATCTGGAGAGGTTCGAGGATCTTATTTCAGCTATTAAATCGAATGGAGTCCCTGATGACTACCTACTTTGCAAGCTCTTCAAGTACTCTCTTTTTGGAGAAGCTTTACAATGGCTTAAGAAGTTACCACCAGGATCTCTTACATCCTGGGCAGACATCAAAAACACATTCCTGCGTATTTCTTTGATGAGACGCGCACAGAGGATTTGAGGAGCAAGATTACTACACTCGCACAGGAGCCTACAAAGTCTTTCAAGAACTGTTGGGCTCGCTTCAGGTCTTATCAGAGAGATTTTACACACCATGGATTCAACCAAGTGCAACTGCTCAGGACTTTCTTCAGAGGTTTAGATCTGGAATATCAGACTGCTCTATACACATATAGTGAAGGGAACTTTAACACCAGGAATCTAGAAGAGGCTGTGAGACTTATAGAGAACTTGGCATCTAGTAACAGCACCAAGAACACTGATTATGAGAGGAGAAAATCGGCCACTACCCTTGGGAAGGAGCAGATGGACGATGTGATAGCCAAACTGGATAGTGTTCACATGCTTCTTAAGAAGCAGATTAGCTTTGCAGAAGATGTAGAAGTTGTAGAGATTGATAAGGATAGATGTGTAGGGGAGGATGTGAATTACATTAGTGGCACTGGGTTTCAGAGGTCTATAAACCAGAGTGGAAACAGGAAATTATATGGCAACAGTCAGAGGAGAAATTACGGTCAGAATTCACAGTACCAGAAGACCTACAACAACAGCATCTACAGTAACAACAAGAGTCTTGGTAACTCTTTCTATCGGAATCCACCACCACCTACTCAGGAGAGTAAAATCAAAGCAATGCTTGATCAGGTTCTAGAAGGTCAGCAGAGGCTTACTGTGGAATTCAATTGAAAGATAAATTCTGGCTATACCAACCTAAATGCAAAGTTTGACACCTTGAGCGCTCATGTAAGGAAGTTGGAGACACAGGTGATTCAGACAGGAGAGGCTATTAGGAGGTATGAAGCTTTAGTGAAAGGGAGAGAGGAAGAAGTAGTGAGACACCACGTGAATGCCATCATAGACGATGATTTCTGGTAAGTGGTGAAGCATGACATACTTCATGAGAGCGACTTTGAGGTTGAGAACGCCATGAGTATCGGCAGTTCTCATTGGTGTTGACCGACGCCAAGAACTAGTCATCGATCGACATGGGATGATGACTATCGATCGATGTTCGAGTCCCCACATCGATCAACGGAGTCGAAAAGATCGACTGCCATGAGCAAACCAGACTGGATTATGACCCACGAGGAATTTGCAGCTAGACAGCCTCACCCACACGAACCCTTCATCGATCGACATACAGAACCTATTATCGATCGACATTAGCAGTCCGACATCAATCGACGTGCACCACTTACATACCGAGTGCGGTTACCCAAGATAGACATGGCCCGAATTAATGCACTCAAAACCCTAACCCAAACCTTCAGAGAGCCCACCAGACGTGATTGTTGATGCATCAGAGCCTATGGATGTAGAAAAGGAAATTGCAAAGAGAACTTTATGGAAAAGGAAAGAGAAGGTTCAGAAGCACTATAAAAAGGCTAATGAGAAGGAGTTTGAAAACCTCAGAAAGAGAGTTCTAAGGAGTCCAGCAGAAAAACCTTTTGAGGAAGCATATTTCACACACAAATTGTGGATGTTATTCAGAGAGACCAAGGAGACAGAAGCAAATATTGAGAGGATGTTTCATTAGGTCAGAAAAAGCAGATGAAGGAGATGATTACATTGAATAAGAAGAGTGATCCTGGAAAGTTTGCTATGCCCTGCTCAGTACAAGGGATAGAGTTTCCATGTGCCCTCTGTGACACAGGAGCTTTAATCAGCATCTTGCCTAAGGTTATGGAAGATCAAGTAGGTCTGAAGATAGAACCATCGAAGGAACAATTCACTTTTGTGGATGTACTCAGAGAACTCAGGAGGAATCATCAGAGACCTTATAGTGCAGATTGGTAATTCCCTAGTCCAATTGATTTCCATATCCTAGATACCAATCTTAGCTAGAATTCTTCTCTACTGCTTGGAAGAGATTTCTTAGCAACTGTAGGAGCAGTTTGCAACATGCAGACAAACCAGTTGTGTCTGACACTCATCATTCAGAAGACTTACTATGATCCAGTCAGAGTTGTCAAGCCACAGATGTCCTGAAAATAAGTTGTGTATGATCAAAGACTCGTCGCAATGTGTTTCTGTGCAGACAAGTACGAAACAGAGCAGTCCAAAACGATCGATTCCCACACTGTGGCAGCGATCGATACACATGATCATACATCGATCGATATGTATCCACCCCACACGATCGACAGTTTCCATTCTACAAGAATGCCCCTGACGAGTTTTAACCTAATAATTAAGTGTTATGCCATTTTATTAGGCAACACACGGTTTCATATTTCTTACTTTTCACAACAAAAGGTTTTAAGTTTAGAGTTAGAGAGAATAGCTGACTCCTTCAGAGATTCTCTTGGAACTCCAGATTTCTATCTATTTATCTATGTAAATTTTATTATTCATTGTTATGTTTTGCTTTTCTCTGTCTGAGTAATTCATCTTATTAGGTTTAGGGTTCAAATAGGATATGAAGGATTTGCCCAAACTATATAATTGCTAAGTTGCTAGAGATGTACATCTTGGGAATTTTGTTTAATGGTTGTGTTCTAGAGTAGCTAACTAGATCCCTGATAATAGGATAGTTAGGCGCAAGCGACGGCTTGGTCTTTCACCAAAATAGATTCTCTGAGCTAGGATTGCAAGAAACAAACAGAATTTGACCAAGGAAGTCTAGTGGAAATTATTCAACATGATCTTAAAGCTTGCTAGAAAATCATCGATCGATAATCGTATAGATTAATATCGAAAGGTGTATCGATCGATATTCCTATAGAATCATCGATCGACACTTTTTAAGATCAACAAATGGAAGTTGAGGTCTGAAGATCTAGACAATAAATAGTCTAGACAAACGAAAGTTGATCGACTATTGCCTTTGTTGAGTTCTCATACATCTTGCATGTTGCTTAATATTTGTATCTCTACAATCATGATTTTCTAAATAGAAACCCTAGGCTTAACTCTTTATCATTATTTTTTTAAACCCCAATCCAATCAACCGAACAATTGCTTATTCACCACTGGTTGTTTTTATTATTCTTATTCCACCGAGCTTAATCACTGCTTTCTAGGATTTATTTGTGTGCCCTAGCTCTTTGTGGATTCAGCCCCTAAGTACTATAAGTGATCCTTTTATTTGAGAGAGTAATTCACTCCTTAGGGTAATTTGAGTGAGATCAACTATTTATTGTCTAGATCTTCATATTACAACTTCTGTTTGTTGACCTCAAGAAAGTGTCAATCGATGATTCTATAGGAATATGGATCGATACAAGTTTCGAGTCGTCGATCGATTAATCTATATGATTATCGATCAATGGTCTTCTAGCAAGCTTTACGATCGGGTTTGAATAAGGTTCACTAGGCTTCCTAGATCAACTGTCATCTGTTTCTAGGAATCTTAGCTCACAAAATCTATTATTGTAGAAGACCAAGCCGTCGCTTGCGCCTAACTATCCTAAGATCAGGGTTCTAGTTAGCTACTATAGAATACAAGCAATAAACACAATCATATGATGTATATCTCTAACAACTTAGCAATTATATATATGGGGATAATCGTTCGTAACTTATTTGAACCCTAAACCTAATAACTGAATTACTCAGACATGGCTAAGCAAATCATAAACATAAATATAAATAGCATAGATAAGAAATCTGGAGTTCCAATAAAATTTTTTGAAGGAGTTATAGATCTTCTCTCCAGTGGACGACAGCTGCGGTGGAAGGTGGTGGCTCTGATGAAGACTCGCAGTCAGCGAGGAAAGAGAGAGAGAGAGAGAGAGAGAGAGAGAGAGAGAGAGAGAGAGAGAGAGAGAGAGAGAGAGAGAGAGAGAGAGAGAGAGAGAGAGAGAGAGAGAGAGAGAGAGAGAGAGAGAGAGAGAGAGAGAGAGAGAGAGAGAGAGAGAGAGAGAGAGAGAGAGAGAGAGAGAGAGAGAGAGAGAGAGAGAGAGAGAGAGAGAGAGAGAGAGAGAGAGAGAGAGAGAGAGAGAGAGAGAGAGAGAGAGAGAGAGAGAGAGAGAGAGAGAGAGAGAGAGAGAGAGAGAGAGAGAGAGAGAGAGAGAGAGAGAGAGAGAGAGAGAGAGAGAGAGAGAGAGAGAGAGAGAGAGAGAGAGAGAGAGAGAGAGAGAGAGAGAGAGAGAGAGAGAGAGAGAGAGAGGGGGAGGGAGGGAGGGAGGGAGGGAGAGAGAGAGAGAGATAGAGAGAGAGAGAGAGAGAGAGAGAGAGAGAGAGAGAGAGAGAGAGAGAGAGAGAGAGAGAGAGAGAGAGAGAGAGGGAGGGAGGGAGAGAGAGAGAGAGGGAGAGAGAGAGAGAGAGAGAGAGAGAGAGAGAGAGAGAGAGAGAGAGAGAGAGAGAGAGAGAGAGAGAGAGAGAGAGAGAGAGAGAGAGAGAGAGAGAGAGAGAGAGAGAGAGAGAGAGAGAGAGAGAGTACCAAGATGGCCGGGGATAGCGTAGAAAGGTCGACAATGTTTTCTCCATACTGTCTGGAGTTCACCACTTGAAACAATGAACTAATTATCTTTTCGTACGGATTCATTCCTTCAAGATATACGGAGTTCCACTCGAAGGTGCAGAAAACAAGAAACTGTATGACCACAAACCCTAACACCGTCAAACCAAGAAGAACACAAAGACGAAGGGAGAGTAAATGAGAGTATCCCATTGTCTTGTGATTCTTGAGAATGTAACCAAACTCCTCGCGCTCCGTGATCTTATCAAGCCCCCATATGACCAAAAACAAGAAACAAGGAAATAATGTGTTTCCCATGAATACTTGAGGAATTAAGAGCCAGAGAAGACCAGAGTTCTTGCGAAAGATGACCATGTTCTCGTTTGTCGGGACAAACCCGCAGTTTCCAAAAGTGGAGACCGTTGTGAAGATGGAGAAGGTAAGAGGTGAGATTTCTTTGGAACTAAGAACAACCTTCGCCGTCTTAACAAAGCTTACGTACACAAGAACTAAAACGGAGCCAGCAAGGTTTGTAACAAGATGATAACCAAGAACCACCGAGTACAAATACTTAGACGCCCTTTCATTTATCTGGCACGAACGTTTGTGATGATCAGCAACATTCTCTACGTCGCTACCCCTATCCTCTGTCGGACGCTTAATATTGAAGGAGCCCATAAGATGTCTAATTTTGTTACGAGGAAAGACAAAGTTGCTAAAATGAGAGAAGTAAAGATCGAGAAAAGAAGTGAAGACTTCTCCACCGAGGAACATGAGTATAGTGATGATGATAAGTTGAGTATTGGAAAAGACCTCCATGTCAACGGTGGACATGGAAGATACAGTGATTGCGGAGACTGAAGTGAAGAAGAGATCTAAGTCATGAGGACGTGAAGTAGTTCTTGTCTTTGAGATCTTAAGTGCCAAGAACCCTAAAAGCGAAAAGGAAAAGAAGTAGAAGAAGTAGATGAAGAAAGGGGAACGAACTTTAGCAAGTTGCAAACGAATTTTTGCTAAGTTTGCAAGAACTCTCTCCATTTTATTTTTTTATTTTAGGATCGGCTTAGGCATTTATCATGGGGCATAGGTTTTATATATATTACACGCACGTGAACTTTCTCAGCCACACGTACGTACGAGGACAAATACGAAAGTATTTTCTATTCAAAGTTTCAAACTCCTTTCCCCGAGATTTCCTCCTTTCGACTCCAAAGGAAAGAAATATATTCAACAGGAAATGGGAGGAAAATGATATATAATGTCACATAATTCAAACGTGTGAGTTGAGATAAATATTTTGGTTTAGTGAGGTGGAATTTTTTCATTTTTTTTTCCAATAAATTTTTTCAATCAAAAACATTTTTACATCTAGTGCAAGGAATCAAAGAATCAAACTATGAAGCAAATAAAAATTTCTTCGAAACTTAAAGTTCCACCCTAGTTCAAAACCACGTATAACTAGATCATGACCCGCTCGACCGAGCGGGAGTCAATTTTTTTTTATCTTTGTTTTTACTAAATGTTATACATGATCGCAATGTGTATTAATATAAATTTTTTATAAATAACAATGTGTACTAATGTGTTTAGATAAGCAATGTGTTTAATTACTAAATTTGATTTTTAAATTTTATGATAACGTAAAGTAGATTTTTTCTATATTATTTAAAATATATAGTGCTATGTATTTTGTATTTTCAACATTTATCATACAAAACTTACATTGGGGTATTATTTATATGAAAATATGTGTAACATAATATATTTATATATTATATAAACATATGTACACCCGCACATGTTTTATTTTTAAAATGTATTCTATATTGTTTAGTTTTATGTAGTATCGAGTTTGTATAATTCAATTTTGTGTTTAAAGAACAATATCAAAACTGTCTTTCGTATGTAAAAATAACACTTTGCAAGCGCGAGTTGTGTCTTTTTATTGTAACACAAAATTTTATATAAAACTTATGTTTTTTGTACATTACGAAATTTTTTTTTTAAATAGTTATTACGTAATTTCAAAGTGAATTTTATCTCTGAGGTCTAATATATTTTGTGTGTAATGGTTCAAAGCATTTTCGATATATATTATATTTCAGTTTGGTTTGTTTTTAGTATTATTGTATAAGTATAATACTATACAATATTACTATATTCTAAACAATATATGAAGCTATGTGTTATTTGTTTTAGAAAGTAGATTAGGCCCAATGTAGTTATAAGAATAGTCATATCTTTATGTATGTGTCTATGACTTATCTACCTAATGTTATTCGTACTAATACAATTAATATGGCCAATGAAAGTATACTGATCAATTTAAAATGAATTGTATAGGGTAACTATAGAACGATTACTATTTTTAGTATTCTTAGTATATATCTTATTTAAATCGACATGTAATAAATGTTAAAATCATATATGGAATATGGACAAAAAGAAGAAATGTATTTAAGGAAATACATCAATGCAAAGTTAGACTATGGTACATATAATATATAAAGAATGAGACATTTAATTTAAATATATGAGGTCCACTTTTAAAAATCCACCTAGAAAAAGTTGTAATGTTCCTATTTTAATAAGATAGATATAATGGTACATCTTCAAGTTGGCCCCTCCCTTGAAGTGAAAGTAACCAAAGCCTGATTAATTGTTTTGTCTAGAAATAATTACTTTACGTTAAAAATGGCTGAAAGATTTACGACCGTGATAATCCGTTTTGTTATTTGTGCAAAGCATTTTATTTGTGTTTACAAAATAGAATAAATTAAATACAAATTAATTTTTAAATATGTTGTTTCATAAATATATTGATTTATTTAATAACTAAATGCAAATTTAATAAAAATATATAATAAAACAGTAAATATATGTGACTGTTTGAAACATTGCACTATAAAAATGTCAATTCTTAGTGTAAGAAAACATCTATTATATGCTATTATTAACGTTATTGAAACCACTATATCTCCCGAACTATAATAAGTCCCTTATATAATAACAGTTATTTAAACACTTATATTTGAGATATATGGTAGTGTTACTATATAAAAACACTATTATATTTGAGATAAAAATGTCAGTTTTTAGACACTATTATAGTCCCTATTTTTAAAAACTGTTATATTTGAGACATATGATAGCGTTGTTTTTAACTTGTTTTTAACTTGATATGGTTAATCAAATTTTATGATAGTTTTTGTTTTGATAGTTATATGATAGCCTTTGTTTTGGTCAGATCAATGCTGTATCTACGACTATGTGTCATTAGAACATGTTCATATAGACATGTTTTGTTGTTAGTTATATTTAAATAAAAAATATTCATTTCAAATTTTATTAATAAACCAAAATGTATTTACATTAATACCACAAACATGTCTACATTTTCGTAAAATCTTACACAAACATCATTACAAAATCAGATATACAGTCAGGTGGAACACTAGTTCTTACCCTTATATCCCCTCTTTGCTTTAGTGTCAATTGGTATATTCTTGGCCATTTCTTTAATGATCTTTTGAACGATGTATCTGTCCTGAAAGCCTGCATCAATTGGAGCAAGTTCCACATTGTTGGTGCTAGATAATGTTGTGAGCTCCAGATCAGTAGTTCTACTCCCAGCCTGCACTTTCCAAAGTTAAAATATCAAAAAGATAGAAAACTGACAGAAATAAAACAGAAGTATAACATGATTAAAGGTAAAACATATTATAATTGGTGACTCCTCATAAGCAAATGCCAAACACACTCCTCTCTAGTTTCCTAAAAACCTTGGTTTGAAATGGCGCATGGCGAGGTAAGGCAATGAGGTTCTCGCCTCTCGCCTTGCGCCATGGCGACACAAAGCGATCGCTTTGTGTATGAAGACAATAACAGTAACTACTATCATTTTACTACACGTAATGTTCCAGTATCAAAAACGGTTATGTAAAACCTTGTAAAGCTCTTACATAGAAGGTCAGATTAGGGTTTGAAGATAGATTCTATATGATGCCAAAGCTTCAATCACAAACCTAGATCGGTTTAAGGACCTAATTGTGCACAAACCAATTTGGTTTAGCTTAAATTCGATAATGCAACGCTTTGGTCGCCATAGAGGTCACTAAGAAAGCGCTCAAAGCGATCGCTTTGTGTATGTTGCCTTGCTTTGAGCTGTCAAGTCGATGAGGACATCGCAAGACCTCGCTTTGCGCCATGGCGACTAAAGCGAGCGCTTTTTTAAACCAAGCTAAAAACTCAATTGTGTTTAGTTTTAACAAGATTTGGATTACGGAGGCTCTAATCTAAGTATGTAAATAATGAGAGTTTTAGTGATATAAAACAGACCTGCCAATAGTTTTTCAGTCTGGCTCTGTGTGCTATATCTTTTGTTCTTAGTCTCTCTGTGCGTACCAATCTCTCACGATCATCTCTACACCTAGTTAAAAGAAGAACAAAAAAAATGGAAACATTTTACGTGGATGGCTTTGATTCAAAATCTTGAAAAGGAGAAAACTTTATGAGTTAACCAGCCAAAATCGTCTGCTTTTACCTGTATCCATACAATCATCGTCCTGCTACAAATGATTGTATCTGCACAGCAGTAAACAAGTTTTCATAGTTATTTCTAAGAATCTACAAGAAAAGAGAAACAAAGAAGACACCATACGTACCCAGAACTTAAGCAGTTTCTCTCTCTCAAATCTCTGTACCGATCATCCAATCCAACTGGATAGCAAACAGAAAAAAGTTTTAGGCAATGAAAAGAGAAGCTGAGATAATAATATGGAGCTTTAAGGAAAATTTCTACTTTCAGCACCCATCAGAACACAAAATTCAACATTTGCATCCACATGATGTATTTCTTCCCCATAAGCTCTTCCTGGATCTTCAGTCGCAAGGCTTTCGAAACAATGATGAAATACATCAGTGTTTACATTAGTAGCAAAAATGGATACACTCTTCGAAACACTGTTTCCTAGACAGCGACTAATGAAAGTTAGTATACACTCTAAGATAAATGGTCCCGTTCTTCTTATGCACACCCAGTATCTGAAAGAGATAAGTGGTCGAGTTTAATCAGGTTTTCCTGTGACGATGAAGCCACCACGGCCGTCTCATCTTTTTTCGTCATCCATGACGGCTGATAGGAAAAATGAAACCTCCACAATCTACAGAGATTCAGGTAAGGTAGCTGCGAATAAGGAGAGATGCAGAGATTCTTTACAAACACCCAGATAGAAAGAGAGAGCGAGTACGACAGGAGGAGAAGAGGTGGAGAGGAGTGGTGGTTACGAGGAGCAGAGGAGGAGAAGACGGTGGTGATGGGAGAGAGAGATTGGGTTTCAGTGCGAAAGAGTGACCTTTTTGTTGACTTTTTTTTTCTAGTTCAAATTTGTTAACAAAGCTGAAAGCTCTTATGTTAAAAGTTATAAAAGTGTTAATATTAATATTATCTTTAATGAATAGTCATATATAGTTAAAAATAAATTTTATTTTACTAATATTATATTTATCTGTTATATTAGATAATTATTTATAATTTAATATAATAAATTGTCAAAATATAATTTTAAAAGTAAGATAATTCTTACTTTATACAAAAACATTTGTATAATGATATTTTCTAAAATATGTTTAATATGATATTTTCAGTGCGAAAGAGTGACCTATTTGTTGACTTTTTTTTCTAGTTCAAATTTGTTAACAAAGCTTTTACGTTAAAAGTTATAAAAGTGTTAATATTTATATTACCTTTAATGAATAGTCATATATAGTTAAAAATAAATTTTATTTTACTAATATTATATTTATCTGTTATATTAGATAATTATTTATAATTTAATATAATAAATTGTCAAAATATAATTTTTAAAGTAAGATAATTCTTACTTTATACAAAAACATTTGTATACTGATATTTTCTAAAATATGTTTAATATGTAAGTTTTTTAAAAATTTGAACACAATAATAAGCATATATATATATATATATATCTTTTTTTGATAGATAAAAAATTATCATATATAAATAATTTGATGTTTAATATAATTACTTTTAAAAACATAAATAATAATTTATCATGCTATTTTTGAATTAATAAGATATAAAATAACAAATATTCATAAGAAAATTATACCCGCATGTGCAGGTAAACCACCTAGTGTTATTATAAAAAAGAAAAAAGTTTGGTATTTCACGGTTGTCTAAATTTTACTTAAATATATGTGAATTTGTAATTTTTAATCCGCTTACTAATTTTTCACAATAGCCTTAATTAACTGATATCAATATATATATCAAAATCAAAAAAAATTATCTTTCATAGCACTCTGGAAAATAGAGCTATAAAAATGTTCTATCAATACCTCTCTTTTTATAGTGGTGATTAACTATGATATGTATATATTATTTTATTTGAAATAATTATATAAATATTTTAAATATATAGTTAGTGGTATACCATGAATTTTACTAGTTTTCAGCCATCATATATAATTTTTTAGTATCTGTTATATGTGTTTTGAAGTATTTTTAAAGTATTTTACTAGTTTTCAGCCATCATATATAATTTTTTTAGTATCTGTTATATGTGTTTTGAAGTATTTTTAAAGTATTTATAGGTTCAGGTGTTTTGGAGCAATGTGGTGAATATCATATATTTTCAAACTAAAGATAGAAAAAACTCGTACATATTCAAGAAACCTCCCATAGTCGACATTCAAATGGAATATGTCGATCGATTGACGGTGACGCGAGAAGACGGGTCAACTTGTTTGTGGCCGACTTAAATTCAAAAGATCCACGTAATTATAAGATTACCCCTAGTCGAGTTATACCTAGTATTTATGTGTTGTACCATTGTATTGGACACCACATGCTTACACCACCCTCTTGTTTCATAGCATACAGTTTTAGGATTTTGTTAGATCTGAAGAGACGATCCAAGATTCCTTTAGAGTTTGTATTGGAACTCCAATTTTTCTTACTTATTCTATCTATACTATTAAAGCAGGATCCTCTTTTAAAAATTTAGGATTATGCCCTTACATTTCAATGTATTTACAAATTTTCCCATTGGCATTTAATTTAAACCAAAATAGAATATTCTCTATAACTATGGTAATTAATACTTTCTATATTTTTTGAATGATAATAATTTTAATTTTTATGCAGTATATACTTTCTATTTACTTTGAAATTAATTTTTCATCTATAATATTATTTAAAGATCGGATATGAATATATACATGCAAATTAAAAAATATAATGTACGCCATTTTTTACTTAATAATGATATGCCAATTTTGAGTGTTCAATTTTTTTTTAAACTTATCTTAAAATTAAGTTTTAGATCTAAACATTAATAAAAATACAAATTATCATAGGAACCAAAAAAAAAGAAAATAATATTTTCATATCAATAATAAAATTTCCTATTACCATTGTTTTATTTTCTTCAAATGACATAATACAAATTTCATTAAAGTCTAAATAGTTACTTTTTAATTTTATATAATATTAAGAAGTATGAATTATTTAATAAATATTTCAATTTTTTTTCAGCGGGTCATCTCATATCGGATCTTAGGTTAATAGCGGATTTTTAGATTTCTACCAGGTTTTCTAAAATTATAATTACAATTCTTTTTATTAAATTAAACTGAATTATACACATATCACTCGATTTATCGGTTCAGTCATAGGTCTGGGCTGGATGAAAACACCGCTTGAAAATCAATTATTATAATAGAACATTTTTTTGAAACACAAATAGAAAACTTTAAAATTATTCATTTTCTAATCAAAATTACAAATTCAATTAAAGTTTATTAAAATAAAAATATACCCGCGCTTTTAAAACGCGGATCAAAATCTAGTTTATGCATTATATTCAGACCATTGATATGCTTTGCTTTACTATGTCTTAGTAGTTTTTCTTGTTAGATTTATGGTTAAATAATGTTTTAATGGATTTGTAACATCCCGAGTTGTGATATGTGAAAAGGCTTAAGAGAATTGATTTGGCTACCTATATCACCAAAGTTGACTTATATTTTCTGTCACACATCCGTTTAGAACTCCGGAGTTAAGCGTGCTTGGGCTGGAGTAGTGAAATGATGGGTGACCTATCGGGAAGTGATACTCGATACCGTGTAAGTGAGGCCAAAGCACAGAAAAAGATCGGGTGGTGATTGCAGGATCAGTAAAAAATGATTTTACACCTTGGAAAATTAATTAACGACTGGCCGTCAGATGGGATGGGACCCACGGGCCGAGAGAGCGGACGTGGGTGGTCTATTAACCGTGGACGGGTAGGGGCGTTACAGGATTAGCCAAAATGATTAGACTATCATGTGAAATCTGGATATCTTTGCATTAGACATCGAGTTCTAAGATTGTCATTGACGCACACCCTTAACTTCTATATCTATATAATTATGATTATACGAACCCTAGATCTAATTATCTTCTCTTATACTTACAACCAACCAATCAATCAAATTGCTAACTTGTTTATTGGTTTATAACATATTGTCTAGCTTTATCATTGACTATTTGAATTTATTGTGTGTTTACACTTTATGTGGATACAATTCCTAAATACTATAATGAAACCTCTTATTTGAGAGCATAAAAGTGCTCACAGAATAATTTGAGTAATATCATTTAATTTTAAAACATAAACCACTAATTCTATAATATATATATATATATTGACTTTAGGACAGAAATAAAAAGACATTTTACTGGGTTTTTACATTTAACAAAATACTAGATCGTGATCCGCACGGATGATTGTTTTAACTTGTAAAAAAGGTATAAACTCATAAACAATTGGTAAATATGATGAGGGTTTAGAAATAATATTCCACTTTATAGATTATTGTTTGAAAGTTATTGTATTTAATGTATTTGTTACACGAATAAAGAAATAGTAATACCTTCGTATATTTTTGTTTTAAATATTAAATTAATAATGATATGTCTATCATATTTATGAACAACGTATTTTTTGAAGAGAGAAATATATATTTACATATGTATTATATATAACCTAGAAATATAAATAACAATAATAAAAAATAAATAACTACAGTGGTCCAATATAAAATCTAGTGATCTAAATGGATCATAATATAAAACTAGATTTTGACCCGCGCTTTCGCTTTTATGAAATATATTATTTGTTTGTAATTATTGAATTTATTTATTTTAATAAAATTTTCTTTATAATAAATTCGACACATAGAGTATCTCTGGTAAACTATGTATTTCTCTAATTTTATTTTATTCGCTCTTCAATCAACATATTTATTTGGCTTGTTGTTAAAATAAATGATTATAGACTTTGATCTCTGCACCTCCTCGGATGTATATTTTTAAAAATATGATGATATTTGTTTTTCATGTAATTATTAGGGTTTGGCAAAATGAATCCGAGGAACAGAACTGATACCAATCCGTAAATATAGTACCAAACCTGAACATAAATTGATTAAATATTTGAATTATTCAAAATTTTGTTAGTTAGAGAACCGAATCGGATCCAAACCGAAGTATTTGTGTACCTGAAATTATCTAAAAATAGATTTATATACTTATATATTAATTATTTTTATATTTAACGTATATAAAACATCAAGAATGATACTTTTAAATTGGTTTAAAATACTTGAAAATGTATATAGATAGTCAAAAACAAATATCTGAAATAGTTAAAGTATA